>JAFEMH010004630.1:0-199750 GCA_022495995.1 Adenophora triphylla var. japonica
ATCGAGGAAAACCAAAAACTTGGATTACATGGAAGGTCCATACGGACCTTCTTGCACAGCACCAACACTATAAATAGAGGGCTCCCCCTCAAATTCACTTTGCCTCCCTCTTCTCTCCTCTGCTGACCTTCGGCGCCCTACAAGTCCTCTCGGGGGCCTCCCGGCCCCTTACGGATCCTTTTGGGGCCTTCCTGAGCCCCCTCGCGGTGCTTGAAGCCTCTTCGAGCGCTCCGCGAAGCTCTCGCGCCCATTGCCAGAGCCTTTCTCGAGGTACTACGAGGCCCCTCGTAGTACTCAGAGGCCTTGCCACGGTCTTTCCCGAGGCGTCCGGCTCTTTACGAGTCAATATGACAGCAGAACGCACACGAGAAACTGCCCGAGTGACTCACGCCATCCCAACGCACGCCAGAACCTCTGTCCAGTGATCCTACGATCTGGCCTTATGTTTGAACCTCTGCCGCACCTGACAATCCAGTCAGCGCACGCAGAAACTACGTCGCGATCAAACCGGCTCATCCCAGAAGCAATCCCGGTCCGTCTGCCGGGAACAACATTCCATCCTCAATGTATTCCCAGTAGGAAAAGCAGAACCACGAACCAACATTGAGTAAGGCTTCCTTTCCATTACTATTTCCAATACATTTTCAATAAAAGCGATTGTACAATGTAGACATCCGATACAACATGCATTTTTAAAAGCACATACACACAGCACACACAACGAGTTAAAGAATATAAGGGGGTATCGAGAAAGGAGCTCGTTTTACGAGAGGAGACTGCGGGTGAGCTCTAAGATTCTAATATTCTAACTTCACGAGGAGTCATCGACCTCCCGAACTCAAAAATCTCATCACCACAAAAAACGGTTTATTTTTAAGCGATGCCCTTTCAATGTTTTGGGCTTAATAAAAACGGGCGTGGCGACTCTACAAAGCAAAAACACGGCGAGACACCTCTAACACCGCAAAACGGAATAAGCCGGATGCCTTAGGGCGCGATCGCAGCTGCACCTATCGGACTCCAGGGGCCATTCCCAGCAGAACCTTGCGACCTTGAAATGCGAGATGCGTCTTGGGGACAAATGCGCGCGGCGGAGTCCCGGGATAATTTCAGGTTAAGCGACATTTCCATTTGGGGACGATTTTTGTTTTAAAAACTTTTAAACAAAACAAAAGATTTTAAAAAAACGATGATGAGGGTCAAACTTTCATTTTTACCCCTTCTCTTTAAGCAATTTGTTTAATGTGTTATTGTGCAGTGTGCTTTACGTTTTTATTTTACAAAAAAATAAAAATACAAAAAAATGCATCAATATACATCGTATTACACATACATTTAAAATTCTTCAAAAACTTCTGTTGTTTACTCGGAAAAGAATTTTAGAGACCTTGCACACTACTCTTAACTGCTTTGCCTCGGTTACACCGCACCTTGCTCGCACTGTGGCTATTTGCCTCGGGTTACACCGCACGCTCACAGCTCACTTTGCCTGTCGGATACCGGCACTGTGCTTTACAACCCACTTAACCCGGGGTGGTCTCGGTTGCGGTTCGTTTAGTGCTTCCTACGCCTCTTCGGATCGCGCAGCGGGATCATTCCTAAACATCCCATCCTAGCCCAGCGTCAACCACACTTGCGTTTGAGTCTTGAGTCACACTCTGTCCAGGACTCGGTTGGTTTTTATCCGGTCACGTGTCATACGGCACTGGATAAAAATCCCATGCCGAAACCATTTTACGGAGTTCGAAGCTTGGAACTCCAAGATCCACTCTTGCGCAATGCAAAAGCGATGAAAGGTCATGCTAAAATCTTGACCCGATCTTGATTTTACGAAAGCTACACCCAGGCGATGTTCCGTCCGGGATATACATCCATGCCCAGCGTGACACCATGTCATCAAGCCGCTTTAATACGTCGGCCATGACCTTGATATGACTGACCGGCCCGTGCCTAGATGTCACGAGATCCCTTGCGACAACCCAGGTAAAGAGAAGGTCATGACGAACTCTTGACCGATCTTGACTCAATGGCCGGCTCGGTTCACTATTCACATGGCTAACGCATTAAAACGAACATGACAGGCTCGGTCCTTAGGTTCGATTTTTCTTTTAGGCCGGTGGAAACCGCTTGCCACTATAGGACCCTCGCCGAGAGCTGTCCACCCTGGGATGTCGAAATACGGGTGCAAAACGAGGGGCTTATAGCCGCACGGATGGTCTCCTTGACCCGGGATCTAGCATAGTTGCTTGAAAAAGAAGAAGCAATCTTTTCCAGCCTACCTAGGACTACGAGAAAACACGTTTTAAGTAAATTAAAACAACAAAAAAATAAAAAAAATAAAAAATAAAAGAACGGAAAGCGAGCGCAACTGTCACGTGAGCTTTCCCCCTTCACACCCCGAACGGCCTTCCCCGTGTCTAAACCTTGCCCGTCACCCCCCCTCCGGCGAGACCGAGAAAGTGGTTAGAGAATACCGGGAGCCGCCTTTTGATATCGAGGTCACGAGGTCCGACTGGACACTTCCCGGTTCAACGGTTGCCCTTGCACAATCCGCTACTCCCCAGTGGCGGGATCAACGAGATAACGGTGAGGGAAACGGAACCCCGCCACTAAGGGAACCTTCGGACATAATGGAGGAGGTGCTGCGAGCCTTCGAAACTATCCAAGAAGCGCCAAGAAGAAGCAACAAGCTTGGATCGTAGACACCTGCGTCTTCGAGGAACCGGTTGCGAGTTCCCCAACGATGGAACCTTCGTTCTCATTGAAGACGAAGAAATACCGGCTCCCCAGGTTTCTCAAAGCTACTCGGCGGAGTCCCACGCCTCGCCAAGCTACGAGATCCCTGACAACACACAAACGTGAGCGGCTCTCGCTCAGCTCCCGCTCGGAACGCCGGTCAGCCGAAAACTCCGGCGTGCCCGCCTCGGCCACGGTCGGCTTCCCGGCTCACACACGCAAGCTCGGTATCAACGGCAGCAGCATACAGTGCACCTGCTACGCGAGATCCCAAATGCATCTCGGTATCCCCCGAGGATTCAATCCTCTTGCCTCTATCTGAGCCTCGCATGACCATAACTAAAAATCCCCATGCTTACACAGGACGAGGGCATCCCAAGCGGATATCCCGAAGCATCTCAAACTTTACCACCCGCTAGTCTACCACTTGGGGCTAATGAAACATTTCCCCAATTCCCAAAGACCACGACCGCTTAGCGAGACACTGGCAATCACGCCCTTAACTTCAACACTCCAGGGTATGGGTTGGTATACACTCGACTACCTCCCAAGACTCCCGAATGGCAATCCAGTCGGCCCGATCCACCTCCGTCTTCGGTTTCCATCCCCAGAAAATGTGCAACCCGCCTCACACCTGCCGATCCCCAGCATGGCTTGGGCGATCGAGCAAATGAAAGGACATGTAAGGCAAGCTAGCCGGAGTTCTCGGAAAGGACTCCCTCACCGCCCATTTGATCCAAACAAGGTGGTTCGGCTTCCCTCCGAGAAGTCAGGGATGTCGGAAATGGAAAAGTTGTGTGAACGGACCCAGAATGCCCCGAAAACCCAGCATCGACACCTATGTCTTGGGAATGAGAGCCAGCAGGGGCAACCCCTCGACGGATGGCGGATCACTTTCGGCATTCTCTCAAATCCACGAGCGCTGGGTGGTTCCTCAGCGTAAAGGTGGAAAACCGCTCCACGTGGGACCGAATCGGCAAGATCTTGCAGGAGAAGTGCCGCGCCCGACCTTGAGTGGGAGACAAGGCCGCCGCGATACACGAGCCGGTGAACAAAAGGATGACGAACCCGGTGGCGAGTTCTACAAAAGATGGAATTGGAAGCTTGGCCGAGATAATGGATCCACAGCACCTACAGAAAGAAGAGCAAATGGACATCTTCCATTCTGTCTCAAACCATCTACGAGGACCTTGATCGGCCATCACTTCTATCCCGGACCTTCGTGCCATTGTCAATTAGCCTTGAACTAAGTTTTGAGAAGACTACGAGCCTTAGAAGACAACGGCTGACCCACAACCCCTGCTTCGTCTTACAGCTCATCGGACAAACTGTCGCAAGCGGCTTCAACTTGTCTAGAACAAAGGAAAAGAAGCGTAGAACTGATATATTTACATCTAGAACGGAGCTTCAGTAAGCCGCGATCGGGCGGCCCCGAGGAATAGCAATGATCCCCTGGCTTCCCCACAGGTTCCAACATTTTGACAACCTCGAGATGCACCTCCCAGGCGAAGTATTTGAAGCATTGGTAAGCGAAATCTCCTCGAAGCCTCTCGGGAATTTCCGGCCAAAGGGCTCCCAAGCCCAACATGGATATGATGAAGCAGCTGCGCCTTCCATGACTACCCCAGGACAGCACTTGCTGAGACAATTGTATTTGTGCTTCGCCAGTGCAGTCCAGGGCTGTGAAAGAGGGGAAAGTTGGGCAGCCCTCGTGGCCTGACACCATCGGAAACCCATTCCCAGAAGCGAGCGGGGTGAACTCGGTAGCCTTCGACGAAACTCACGGCGAGAAACGAGGCCCCTGCAATTTGGCAGATTGACATGCTTTATCCCGCTATGGCCAGAGACGTGAAACCGAGTCAAAACGGTCTCGTGATCAGGAATCCGAGACAAGAAGCATGAGGGCAAGCTTGTCTCCCCTACGATCTTTGCCACAGCCAAAGGCACACCCGATGGATGGATCGAGCGCTCCCAGGAGGAGGCGGAGTCAGGTGGCGGCGCGGGAAGCGGTCCACAGCCTTCTGGGAGGCAGAAAGATGACTTGCCGATATGTGAAAATAGACACAATGAGGCCCTCCTCATCCTCATTAAAATAGAGATGTTCTTCCTCCCGAACGTCTTGATTGATAACGGCTCATGATCGACATCATCGCCACAGGCGCATTGGAAAGCGACTCCGTATCGGCCGTTCTCGATAAGGCCTTTGCCACGGATAATCCGAGCCTTTGACTCTACTCCACGACCAATCGTAGGAGTCATCAATACGAGGATCCAAGTCGATGCACAAGCTGAGTCGGTAGAGTTTCAAGTCGTGGAAATCAAACCCGGCCTTCTGCCTGCTTTGTTGGGACGACCTTGAATCACATCGAGATGAAAGCGGTATCATCTACTCTTCTGCAGTACGTGAAATTCATGCGCTAAGGGAATGCTTGGCAGGAGTAATCCGCGGCGGCGGCACCTGACTGACAAGCGCTTGGCCGGCAAGCTACGACCCGAGAAGAAGGTCCCAGGCATGACCGGAATACTCTTCTCCCGGATGAGTCTCAAATCTGTCCCATTATGAAGTGGATCACCTACATCCACGCTCTAAGCCTTGTGATGAGCTAGAAATCGAAGAGCTCATGGTTGAGAACGACAGGCACAGACACATGCGGCGAGAAGAATGCTTAAGAGAGGATCGAGATGGACGCCCGGATGGAGATTGTGAGGAGTAGACCCTTACTTAGCCGAAAACCCTCTTGCAAAGCGGCTCATCACCGATCCCAGCAGTGCAAGGACAACCCTCTTACCCGACACTCTCGGATCTCACGGGGACAGCCATCACGGCGTAGTCCAATTCAACATCCCGATATCGGACCTAGATGAACGGTGGCGCAGCCTCCTCCCAGCCTGTCCCGGGAGGGAGAGATAGCCGCCCCACTCGAGTCGAGGAAATTGTAAATGTCGTCCAAGCAAAGATCCAGGATAAAGAGGCGGATTCTATGAAAATGATCCAACATCGACAAGAATTGACTCCGAATTAGTGAATGCTTCGCCCTCCACGGAAGTAGCCCTCGATGGCTTCTCTTGTCGAGGACCCCCGAAATATGGTACTTGAAACACCCAGTGGAGGGACATCATCAGAGGAGCAACCAAAAACCTCTGCGATACGGTTTGAAATCTTGAACCACATGCAAGCTATCCTCTAGGGATTCGTGCCAAGCGAAAGATTGGCCACGAAGCCCGTCGCCGCTCTGCACAGAGGCTACGGCACACTTGAGAGTAATGAAGCACGGTCCGATCCTGCGTCGCCTTTGGCAGTCTGGCCCGAGGTCGTGTTGTGCGTGAATTCATGTCTTTCGAATCATCGGTGGCTCTACGCCCGAGAAGATCGTGAGTCCGTAATCAACTTGATATACCGGTCTTTGCGCTTTGATAAAAGGTCAGGCCTTTCTAGAATATCCTTTCATTGCATCTTTAACAAATGATGAGCTAACTAATCAAAATAGGTTAATAACAACTCATCTATACGTAAGAAGCAAACACATTAATTGAATAAATGCATCAAGCAAACATTTAAGCATGTTGTCAAATGAGAGAAAAACCGAGCCCAGTGTGAGAAGGTTTTAATCACGGCGATTTCGCGAGATTCTTTGAAGAACCCCGAAGAGCCTTTGAGTCCGAAGCCATTTCGGCGTCACAATCAGATCTTCCAATACCTCAAGAAAAATGGAAGCGCAGCCTTCATGAACGAAGAAGGCCCGGCACACGAAGGAAGGAGTCAAAGCCAAAGAGCATCATGGCCCTAAAATGCCTAAGCCCTCTCGCTTTGTCATCCTTGGGGACATGCTTTGTACAAGAAACGCTACGAGAGGACCACTCCTGCGCACGTCGGCCGGAAGAAGCAAGCGAGCTCATGAGCAAGAAGTCCTGATAGAGCTTGCGGTCCCCACATGAACGCCCCGAGCCACACGTTACCGTCAAATCATTCTCGGGATGGGCTACTGCGGATCTCCCGTAGGAGGCGGAAGCTGCATCAGCTTTGTCCAAAGCTGCGACAAGTGTCGACGGTTCTCCCGACCTCGATCGTCTACCTCCTCCACGATCTCTCTCTGCATGAATACGCCACGGCCCTTTGCCACTTGGGGAATTGACGTCATTGGGAAAATCGCTCCATGGTGCTTAGCGATCGCGAGTTAAATCTTGGTAGCCATCGCGACTACTTCACCGAATGGGTTGTGAGCCAAGTCTTACGAGGTACTCACCTCCCGAAAGTGGCACATTTCCTCGGGGAAAACATCATCTACCGATACGGCATCCTGAACGAGGTCATATGTAGGACAACGGCTCACACTTCGAAAGGGAATGTGACGGGCTAGCCTGGCCGAATTCAAGATCACACGCAGCATCTGAAGTCTTCTCCATGCGACCACGCAAACGAAATGGCGCCGTAGAAGCGTGGCTCAAGACTGCTTCGAGCGGATCATTGAAAAATGACCACCGAGGATGAAATTGGCCTGGCACTTTGCACTTTGGGGCTACCGAACATCGGTCGGGGACGGTAGCATGGAGAAACCCCGTTCGCCACGACATACGTTTTGGATGGAAGCGATTACTTCCCGTTGAGCTAAAATTCCCTCACTCCAGAGTCTTTATTTGGAAAATGAAATCAACGAAGTCGAATGGCCGAGGCCAGACCTGACGGCCAATTGGCTCATGCTAGACGAGCGGCTTGACTAAATGCCATGGAGCGCGTCAGGAGCCTGCCAAAGCCAGGATGGCTACGGTTTAAACAAAGAAAGTCAAGTCAGAGACATCGGGGAAGGCGTCGGTACTTTTCCGAAGAAAAGCCTCCCGCTCGAACCAAACCAGCTGGGAAAATGGGAACCGACATGGATCGGCCCTTTCGTGGTTCAAAAGATCTTCTTCGGAGGTGCCGTAGAGGCGACAGAGACCTAGACGGCAATCCATTGTGAATCCGGTCAACGGAAGCAAACTTCGCGAGATACTTCGCCTGAAGGAGAACAAATGTGCGTCTTGACGCTCCCATGTAGTGTCGAACTACGCGGACACAGAGGCCTAAGTACACAGGGTGCCAGGCAGCCTTAATTGGTCCGGTCTAAAAACACCAAAAAAGTCAAAAGTTTGAATGTCAAGCAGAGACCTCCATCGAAGCTACACACTTTCAAGAGCATGCCCCACAATCACCTTGACCAAGTCAAACTGACGGCGGCAATATCAAAAGGACATCCGGAAAGGTGTCACTTTCGGTGATCAGATGAGCGGCCCACGTGTACGCTTCCGAGCCGAGGGGACTTGTCTTTGCCCTACCCTTGCGACTTCAAAAAAAAAAAAAAAGAGCTCGAGCAAAGTCTCTAAAAAATAATAATAATAAGCTCGAAGCGAAGCTACAAAAAGGAGAGGTCAAGAGCCCGACGCCAACAAAACAAGAGGCATGGAAGAGGCCCAGAGTCAAAGCTTGACTTGTCGGGGATCATTCAACCTCTCGGCCAAACCTGAAAGCCCAACCAAAGGGATTGCCGTCAAGGCCCAGTGCAGCTTCGGTCGCAAATGCAACGAAAAGTCTAAAGATGGACGCGCGAGGTGCCTGCACAAAGAAACAAAAGCGAACAAGAGATCTTGCGTCTCGACAAAGCTTTAAAAGTAAATCACAAATCACTAACGATTACAACATTTCTTGATGAGTTCAAGCACGGTCTACTCTCAAGTTCACAACATGCTAAAAGACAACTTAATACATTTAACAAATAATGTGTTTACGATGCAATGAATGGATACCTAGGAGGTCATTCCGCGCCATCTGCGCTTGTCCCCACGCCATTCTTCCCTTTCTTCCCTCGTCCCCAGCGAGTCTTCTTTCGCTCCACGCGAGCCAGCTATGCGTCTCTCAGTCCGAGATTAGGGGTCCTCCCCGTAGAGCCAAACAATCCAGCAGCTCTCAGGGCTTCATTCACCCGTGCTTCGGCTCAGATCTCCTCCCTGCGAGTCTACAAAAGGGGACCTCTCCCCGTCAGTCGGTCAACTCTAGTCTCGTAGTCAAACAAAGTGTCTCCCGTAACATCTACGAGGTCGAGACCAGAGCTTCGGCACTCCTAAGGCAATAGCTACTACGGCAATCGGGCCCCTGAATCGCTCCACGCCTGCTCCCCAAAGCCACTCGGGACTGCCCCACACGCCGCTCATACCGGGCCGGAGTGCGGGTAGTCAATACGACACTCTCCCAGACGTCTAAGGAGCACCACGGGAGGGAAAGCGGAATACTTCCATACCCTCGGAAAATACAAGAGCACACTGGAGCTGCCATGCGAGAGGAGCTACCTCCGCGTAACAAGGTCATCCCAGTGCCCAATAAAGGCTCTGCTTCATCCCAAAGCTGCCGGAAACAAGCGACGGAATGTAGAAGGAGGACCAAAAACAAACCTATAACTCGACAACATAGGACCCTTCTGAAAGGCCCTCCTAGTCTCAATCGCCCAGTGCGGAACCCACCAACGGATCTGATGCGTATCAAGCCGTGCCATCCATCTCTCCCAGGCGGACTGATCCATATCCAATACAAGAGGTCGCCGAGCAAATGACCATGGGCTAAGCGACGTCGGAGCCTCGGGCATGGCCTGAAGTCTCTCTCGCGGCCACAAGGTGAGCAAAGCCCCTCTCATGAACCGATCCCCGGTCGCCGGACGATCAATACCATGAAGAGTCTCCCCCGGCACCAACGGGACAATATCCTCTCCGGCTCTGCGGTGCCCAACCACATCTAGCAAAGCGCCATCGCAAACCCAAGGAGGCGACCAAGAAAGCGTCGCTATCACGCACAAGGCAAACGCGTCCCACGAGACATCACTCTCATCATCAATCATAAACCCGCTCGGCGTAGCCGAGAAATGTCAATATGACCCGAATCAAGGATCATGCCTGCACTTCTCCCGGCGAAGTACGAAGAAAGCACACCAAGCTTCACGCTCACGGCGACACCACCAATCAAAGGGAGCGAGATGGCCTCCACCTCCGGTCCTCCAATCAAAGCCCGAAAATCCTCAAAGGTGGGCACCATCTCATTGTAGGAGAAGCAATACACATGCCTCCTAACATCCCAGAACTTCACGGCAGCCCGCAACAATTCCCAATCAGGAACCAACTCCTTAAGGGACCAAACCGAGAAAATGGGGAAGAAAGCTCGAAAATGGCTGAAAATGGGGAGTGGGGAAAGTCCAGACATCCGGAGAGCATTTATCCCTTCCCAAAAGCAAAGGTGATCTGTACGGACCTCTTTGCACCCTATGTTGGTCCGTACGGACCTTGTTGCAACCAGGTCCCACTTTTCCAGCAAACAGTACAACAACCACTGTTCCCAGCAGGACCTTGCTCTTGCTCCAAACTGCCCAAACCCTGGCCAAAGCCATTTCCGGAAAGCATACACTACCCACAAACGCACTCCCAGCTCACGTGGCATGCACAAAAAATAAACTAGCAACAATTCCTAGGACAATTCCCGGGAATCACAAAAATGACATTACATCTTAAAATAAAATATTTTGCGGTGCAAATGCGAATGTTTTATTACAGGTACATATAATGTCTGTTGCTAAACAAAAAAAAAGAGGATATGGAAAGAGGGAAAGCAAATGAGCCATAATCTGACTCCTCATCATCATCACTAACATCCTCAAGCGAGAAGTCGGGCACCTCGGCAAACTCGCCAGTCACACCCTCATCGTCAGAATACTGAACCCCCTCCTGGGGTAGGTACTCAAGATACTCGGAGGGGTCAAACCCGGCGAAAGGATCGAAGTAGGCAGGCTCTGACAAGCTCTCTCCCTATGCCTCATGCGAAGGCATGAACTGGTGAAAGACCGGCGGCCTCTGGACTCCCGAAGACGTCCCAGCATCCATACTATGCCGCCCCCGCGAAGGTCCCACTCTGCTTTGTGGCTGGCTCGGCTCTCGATGGGGGAACATCCACAGAAGGCCTCGAAGGCATCGGCTCGTACGTCGGCACACGCCGCGAGACCGGCAAGACATCTTCCCGCCATCTTCTTCTTACAAGGACCGCATCGCCACATAGCAGGCGGGTCGGCGTGTCATAGGCTCTCCCATAGACTGCAACAAACAAACGACCCGAAGAAACGCTCAGCTAAGAGATATACAGCATACTCAACAAAAGAAAAATACGAAAAGATGCCAAGACTGGAAAAGAGTAAGCACACTCACCGGCACATCTTCGGGTCAACCCGATAAGCGACGAGGAGCCGGCTCGGGGCGGATCTGACACCCTACGCCTCGATAGTCGCCCGGGTATATGTGAAATCCGGCCCGGCACGGAACCTCTCGGGACTGGCGGGCCGGCCTCCCTCTCCCTCGCCAGTACTGTGGCGTCCTCAACTTCCTCCTCACGAAGGACCCATACTCCTCTCCAAACAATACAAACTCATCACGCGCACTCACGCCGCCAAGATATCTCTCAAACTCCAGCACATCCATATCACGGGAATCCATCATCCCAAAAGGCGGGTCCCTCGGAGCCAGGGGGAGCATACCCGGGCCATGCTGCAAGAAGACCCTCTCTCCCAAGTACATAACGTCGCGGAGTCGGAGCCCGCGGCATCTTCCCGGCTAGCGCGTCGCACCACACCAGCCCTCGAACTCGTCGGCCCCATCTGAGCAGGAGCCCGAGGTGCGGATGCAAACTCCACTCAGGCTATCTCTCCAGGTACTCCCGGACCTCCCCGTAGGCGATGGTGAGCTTCCCCTATTTTGGTCCTCCTCCTCCTCGCCGTAGGACGGGCCCATTAACATAGCGAGATAGGCCGCTATGGCCTCGGCATCTCGGTCCCACGTGGAAACACTTGAAAGATCTCGTAGAACCACACTGCGACAAAAAGCGAAAGGCTCGAGTGCAAAAGAAAGCGGAAAAATGATAAGTTGCTAAATCAAAAATAGCAATAAACTCATACCTCCAAAGCAAAGTCAAAAGCAAGCCAAAGAACTCGGCCACGCCTACAAAACCGGTCCAAAGAGAAATAAAGCTCAGCCAGGCCCGCCTCGCCCCAAGCTATATCACAGACCCTGTCCAAATCAATCAAACTCTCCAGCAGAGCGAAGGGAGCCATCGTCGCGTGATTCGAGAACAGAGTCTCAGAAAGGGCAAACCACAGGAAGGAGCGTGCCAGCTGATCCGCCATCACCATGTGCCGAGTGCCGACGCAATAGGCTCCAATCGGGCCGTAATCCGCATCTCCACATCGCTGTACAGCATGCCCAGGACCCTGCGAGGAAGAGGCGCAAAGCCTAGTAGCTCAGCCAGCACCTCCTCGGACATCCTGTCCCTCCACCGCACTGGCCCTCCTTTGAAGGAAAGCCCGGTGATAGCAGCAAAATCGGTGGGAGTCACCGTCACCTCGCCCCAGCTCAAATGGAAGGTGTGGGTGGTATCCCACCAATACTCAGACAAGCCTAGGAAGATGCTCTTATTCTTCCTCGTATCAGAAATCCCGGCCAAGTTCTCCACAAACGCGCCAAAGCCGGAACCATAAACCAGCCACTTAGGGCTCGGCCTGCCCCCCATAGAGATGTCTGGCAACTGCTTCCATAGCTTCACTACAGCCTCGATCGACCCTCGAGACTTCATCTTTTTGGCTTTCCCAGCCAAAAGCCCCTCATCCTGCAGGTAAACACAGCAAAGGTACGTCAGTTACAGTACTTAATACCAAAGCATAAAAAAAAGAGTCCGTCACAAAACACGGCACACATTGCACACATTACATATGTAACCCGTCACAAAACACGGCACACATTGCACATAATTTTCACATGTAACCCGTCACAAAACACGGCACACATTTAATTTTCACATGTAACCCATCACAAAACACGAATGCATTACACATAATTTTTCCCACATAGTCTGTCACCAAAAACACGGCACACACTGCATAACACATTTTCAAAAGGAAAAGTCCGTCCCTACACGACACATACTTTCAGACAAGACCCGTCACAAAACACGGCACATGTCACATTTTCCACAAAATTTGTCCCTACATGGCAATTTTCTCACAATGTACATACAGAAATAGCATAAGGTACAAAACACCAAAGCATGCATTTCAAAGAGAGGCACTTTATTTTTACAAATAAGAGCCAATCTACACATTTTTGCACAAAATTCACATACCCACAATTTTTACATGCTCAATTTCAACAATTCATCACGAATTTCACAAAAAGCATTGCAAACAACAAAAGCCCCAAATATGCGAAAAACTAAAACCTAGTTCTAGCATTCAAAAATTCAAGCGAGGAATCAAGACGAAATTGATTTCTTACCTCCCCGGCGTTCCTAACTCGCCGATTATGCACCTCCGAATTCGGATACAACACATCCGGGTTCTTCGAAGAAGGCACGAAGGAGATGCAATTTCTTTGAAGCTCCATCCTTTGCTCGATCACCTCTCGGCTCCTTTGACGACGTCCTCTCCTTGATCCTTCCGCCATTACAAGCAATTCAAGCTAAAAAATGGAGGATTTTCTAAGGATTTTTGGGACAAAAATGGAGTTTTCTCTCCCTCTCTCTCTCGCTGATGCACGAACTGGAAGAAGAAGAAATGGGAAAAGCCTCGGTTATGTAGCCAGTAAAAATCTGGAAACTGTAAAATTCAACGCTGGTCCGTACGAACCTCTTTGCAGAGGGGGTTGGTCCGTACGGACCTTCTTGCAATCCAAGGCCAAATTACTTCTTTGCCCTTATAATCTTTGCCCCTGGCTGTCCAAAGGCCTATTTCAGCAGATTCTATGCAGTTTGGTCCTTAACCCAACAAAACCAACCCCGGCCGTCATCGTAAGTCCGGATTTCGCCCACTAAACGGCAACAAGCACGCGTGGGCCCGAACCTGGCCAGTCAAGGGCAAGTCCAGTTTCGCCGGCAACGGCAGCGCAACGCGTACACCGGCCGTCATCGTAAGTCCGGTTTCGCCCACTAAGCGGCAACTCAAGCACCGGCCATCAAAGTAAGCCCGAGCTCCTTCGCCCAGTCAAAAGGGAATTCGCAGAGCAGCAAGACCGCATATCCTCAAATGGCGGCATCAAAGTAAGACCGAAGCCACTTCTCGCCAGAAAAAGCCCTACAAGGCCACGATGATCCCAACGATGATGAACACCGGCAATCAGAGTAAGTCCAACCTTTTCCCCAGCGGACAAAACATGAGGCATCCACGCCTCTCACAATCAAAGCACAAGGCAGCCACGCCTCCACAACCGCAGTCAGAAGACGAATCAAGTCCTCATACATGACACAACCGCAGTCAGAAGACGAATCAAGTCCTCATACATGACACAACCGCAGTCAGAAGACGAATCAAGTCCTCATACACACACAACTACGGTCAAGACGAATCAAGTCCTCATACGCCTCCAGACGCCGGAAGAGCAATCAACGTCTGCGCAACCGCGGCTCGGAAGACGAATCAAGTCCTCATACATGACGCAACCGCAACCAGAAGAAAAAATTCTACCTCCAGCCCGGAAGGCTCTAAACCACTCGGTCCGAAAGACCGTATAAATCTCCCAAATCACTACCTCCGACCCGGAAGGCCTTAAACCACCCGATTTGGAAAATCGTAAAATTTCCATCTCAGGACGCCACCACGTCCTCACAGTCGACCTCGGCGGTCACACGACACTTCAGGGCACCACCACGCCTGCATACATTCGCAATTTCATGATCTCTGAACTATGACCAGGCTTGATTCCCGCTAGGGATATGTAAGAATCCTATCACGGGGCAGGGCCATCGGCCGATACGGTCGATACGGGTCCTCCGGATGCCTCCACGTCCTTACAATCGACCTCGGCGGTCACCACATCCTTAGGGCACCACCACGCCCTCGCATCATATTAGGACGGGACACATCCTCCTACACCACAAACCATCTTCTCATAAGATTACCCATCTTCTAGTAAGATTACACACCCAGGACGCCTCCACATCCTTACCATCGACCTATGCGGCCACCCAGGATGCCTCCACGTCCTTACCATCGACCTATGCGGTCACCCAGGACGCCTCCATGTCCTTACTATCGACCTATGCGGTCACCCAGGATGCCTCCACGTCCTTACCATTGACCTATCGGCGGTCATGCGACACCCGACGCCCACGTCCACCATCGACTGCGGTCACAGACGCCTCCACGTCCCTTATTCGACCTACGGTCACCCAGGATGCCTCCACGTCCTTACCATCGACCTATGCGGTCACCTAGGACGCCTCCACGTCCTTACCATCGACCTATGCAGTCACCCAGGACGCCTCCACGACCTTACCATCTACCTATGTGGTCACCCTGGACGCCTCCATGTCCTTACCATCGACTTATGCGGTCACCCAGGACGCCTCCACGTCCTTACCACCTACCTATGCGGTCACCCACAGGATGCCACCTGTGGGCGCCTCCCAACTCCCGGACCTATAAATCGTGTCACAGGATGGAGGGTCCCAAAATATACCATTTACAAAAAAAACTTTTCTTTTCTTTTAACTTGAAAAGTGCACAACACATTTTAAAAACCATTTCAAAATAACCTCTCTACTCAGAGGCAATATTGTAAGTACCCCAATCTGGATCACCCCCTTTCAAGCACACGGGAAACACCGCAGACTCATCAACGCAGTCTCGACGACCTCTGGCACTCAAAACCCTCTCAAAACCCCCAGCCAAACCAAGGGAGGAGCCTTTCTGGGATAAAAAGGGACAAAAGGACCTTTTGGGAATTTTCAGGAAATTGGAAAAGCAATAATGGTCCGTACGGACCTCTTTGCTTTAATAATTCTTGAATCCTCTTAAAGTCCACAATATTCCCTCAAATCACGGGAAAATGATTACCCTCTGCGAGTTGGTCCGTACGGACCTCTTTGCATGTCAAGATGGTCCGTACGGACCTTATTGCACAGGGAACATCATAATTGCAGAATATTCACCATCATCACAGATTCCCTCAAATCAAGGAAAACCAAAAGTCTGGATTACCAGGGAGGTCCGTACGGACCTCTTTGCACCAAATCTGGCACTATAAATAGAGGGCTCCCCCTCCTCATTTTGACACACCTCCCACTTCTCTCTTCCTCCCTAGGCCTTCTGGCTTCCCCTCTAAGTCCTCTCGAGGCATTCCGGCCCCTTTCGGATCCTTCCGAGGCCTTGAGCCCCCTCGTGGTGCTCAGAAGCCTCCGAGCGCTCCGCGACGCTCCCGCGCTGCCCCAGGAGGCACTCTCGAGGTACTACGAGGCCCCTCGTGGTACTCCAGAGGCCTTGCACTGGTCTTTCCACGGTGTCCGGCTCTTTCCGAGTCAAACCGGCGATCCCAAACCACGCCGAAACTCTGCCCGAGTGACTCCTGCCACCCCAACACACGCCGAACCTCTGTCCGAGTGATCCCGACGATCCCCACGCATGTCGAACCTCTGCCCAAACGCAGCCTGCAACATCAACTCACGCCGAAACTCTGTCCGCAGACAACCGGCCCCTCCCGAAGCAATCCCAATCCGTACCGGAACGCTACTCCGACCTCAAACACTATTCCCCTACGGAAGACAGACACGAACCAACATTGGTAAGGCTTCCTTCCATTACTATTTCAATACATTTCAATACATAGTATACAATGTAGACATCCGATACAGCATGCATTTTTAAAAGCACACACACACACACACACAACATTTAAAGGATATTAGGGGTATCCGAAAGACTCGTTTACGAGGCGACTCGGAGTGAGCTCTAATATTCTAATATTCTCTTCCGAGGAGTCATCGACCTCCGAACTCAAAATCTCATCACACAAAAACGAGTTTAAAATTATCTTTAAGCGATGCCCTTTTCAATGTTTTGGGCTTAATAAAAACGGCGTGGCGACTCTACAAATGCGAAAACAAACGGCGAGACACCTCCCGACACGCGCAAGCGGGAAATGCCGGATGCTTTGGGCGCGAACGCGCTGCCTCTCGGATCCGGGTAATTTCGGTTGGCGACTCTCCATTGAGGACTTTTTGTTTTAAAATCTTTTAAACAAAACAAAAGATTTTAAAACGATGATGAGGGTCAAACTTTCATTTTACCCCTTTCTTTAAGCATTGTGTGTGTGTGCACGTGCTTTACTTTTTATTTTACAAAAAAATAAAAATACAAAAAAAAATGCATCAATATACATACGTGCATACATTTAAAATTCTTCAAAAACTTGTTTTACTCGGAAAAAGAATTTTAGAGACCGCACACTACGCGCCTTCTTTGCCTCGGTTACACCGCACACTACTCACTGCTTCTTTGCCTCGGTTACACCGCAGCTACAGCGCCTTCTTTGCCTCGGATACAGCTGCACACTACAACCCTCGGCCGGAGTGGTCTCGGTTGCGATCCGTTTGGTCTTCCTAGGCCTCTTGGACGCGCGCGGGATCATTCAAACATCCCATCCTAGCCAAGCGTCAACCACACGTTTGAGTCTTGAGTCACACTCTGTCCGGACTCGGTTGGTTTTACCCGGTCCGTGTCATACGGCTGGATACATATACCATGTAGGCCATTTTCGAGTCAAGGCTCGGAACTCAAGATCCCTTGCGCAAGCAAAGCGATGAAAGGTCATGCTAAAATCTTGACACGATCTTGATTTCCGAAGCTACACCCAGGCGATGTTCCGTCCGGATATACATCCATGCTCACATGACACCATGTCATCACGCCTTTGATACGTCAGCCATGACAATATGACCCAGCCAACGCCTAACGTCACAGATCCCTTACGCAAGCAAGGTAAAGAGAGGTCATGCCGAACTCTTGACCTGATCTTGACTTAGTGGCCGGCTCGGTTCACTATTCACATGGCTAATGCATCAAAACGAACATGACAGGCTCGGTCCTTAGGCTCGATTTTTCTTTTAGGCCGGTGGAAACCGCTTGCACTATAGGACCCTCGCACAGGGCGTCCACCACTGGGATGTCGAAATACGGGTGCAAAACGAGGGGCTTATAGCTGCACAGATGGTCTCCACTGACCCAGGATCTAGCATAGTTGCGAAAAAGAAGAGCAATCTTTTCCAACCTACCTAGGATTCTGAGAAAACATGTTTTAAGTAAATTAAAACAACAAAAAAAAATCATAAATAAAAGAAACGGAAACCGCATGCCACGTGAGCTTTCCCCCTTTTATCCCGTTAGGCCATTCCTGTGTCTAAACCTTGCCCGTCACCCCCTCCAGCGAACCGAGAGTGGTTGAGAATACCTGGAAGCCGCCTTTTCAGTATCGAGGTCACAAGGTCCGATAGCCCTTCCAGTTCAACGGTCTGCACCGTCCGCTACTCTCCCATGACGGGATCAACAGATAACGGTGAGGGAAACGGAACCCCGCCACTAAGGAACCTCCGAGACAATGGAGGAGGTGCTTTGCGAGCCTTCGAAACCATCAAGAAGCGCCAAGAAGAACAGCAAGCTGGATCGTAGACACCTTGCGTCTTCGAGGAACGATTGCGGTTCCCCGACTGATGGAACCTTTGTTCTCATAGAGGACGAAGACATCCGGCTCCCCGGTTTCTCAAAGCTATCGGCAAGTTCCGCCTCCGCCAAGCTACGAGATCCCGGCAACGCAAAGCGGCTCTCGCTCAAAGCTCCCCTCGGGCGTCGGTCAAGCGGCTCAGAGCATGCCCGCCTCGGCACGGTCGGTTTCCGGCTCTGCACATCAAGCTCGGTACCAACGGCACACATACGTGCTGCTCCGTCGAGATCCCAATGCATCTCGGTATCCCCGAGGATTCAATCCTTTGCCTCTATACGAGCCTCGCAACCACAATCAAAAGTCCCCATGCTTACCGGGGACGGGCATCCCGGCGGATATCCAGGCATCTCAAGCTTGCCACTGCTAGTGCGCGATTGGGGCTAACGAATCATTTCCCCGGTTCCCAAACACAACCCTTAGCGGACCTGGCAATCACGCCCTCAACTTCAACACCCCGGGGTATGGGTTGGTATACACTCAACTACCTCCCAAGACTCCCGAATGGCGATCCCATCGGCCAATCCACCCCCATCTTCGGTTTCCGTCCACGAAAATGGTAACCCACCTCGAACGGTGATCCTCACATGGCTTGGGCTGATCGAACAAATGAAAGACATGCAAGGCAAGCTAGCTAGTTCTCGGAAGGACTCCCTCCTGCCTCTTGATCCGAACAAAGTGGTCCCTCTCCCTCCAAAGTTCGGGATGCCGGAAATGGAAAAGTTTGACGGGACAGAATGCCCAAAACCCACATCGACACCTACGTCACGGGTATGAGAGCCAAAGGGGCAACCCCTCAACGAGATGGCGAGATCACTTTCGGCATTCCCTCAAATCCACGGCACTAAGGTGGTTCCTCAATGTGAAGGCGAGAAAACCGCTCCACGTGGGATCGGATCGGTGAAATCTTCTGGAGAAGTACCGCGCCAACCTTGAATGGGAGACAAACCGCCATGACACACCAAGCCACTTAGAACAAAAGGATGACGAACCGGTGGGCGAGTTCTACAAAAGATGGGCTGGAAGCTAAGCGAGATAATGGATCCACTTTCCAAAGAAGAAGCGAGATGGACATCTTCCATTCTGCCTCAAGCCATCTTTGAGGACCTTGATCGGCCACCATTTCTATCCGGATCTCAGTGCCATGGTCAACAGCCGGGACAAAGTTTGAAAAGACTACGAGTCTTGAAAAGGCAACAGCAACCCCTGCCTCATCTTACCGCTATCGAACAAACCTGGCAACTTCAACTCCTGCCCCGACCAAAGGAAAAGGAAGCGTAGGAACAGTACACTACATTCGGAACGGAGCTCAAGTAAACCGCGATCAAGCGGCCCCAAAGAATAACAATCCCCCTCGCTTCCCACGGTTCCGGCATTTAGATAACCTTGAAATGCCCTTGGGTCAAGTATTTGAAGCTTTGGTGAAACGAAATCTTCTCAAACCACTCGAGAATTTCCAACCGAAGACTCCCAGACCCAACATGGATATGAGCAAGCCTGCGCCTTCCACAACTACCCGGCCACACCACCGACAATTGCTTCGTGCTCAAGCGGGTGGTCCGGGGCTCATTGAGGAGGGAAAATTGGAACGCCCTCGTGGTCCCAATACCATCGGAAATCCATTCCCCGAACGACGGGGTAAACTCAATAGCCTTTGACGAAACTCCAAGCGAGAGCGGACCCCTGCAATTTCCGAAACCGTCGGCATCTTTGTCCCGCTATATTTGGGAGCGTGAAACCCGAGTCAAAAGATCTCGTGACCGGGAATTCCGACAAGAACGCCCAAGGGCAAGCTGTCTCCCTACGATCTTTGCCCCGGCCAAGGCATACAAATGGATGGATCGAACGTTCCCCGAAGAGGGCGGAGTCAAACGGTAGCACGGGAAGCGGTTTAGCCTTCACGGACGATGACTTGCCAATATGTGAGAATCGGCACAACGAAGCCCTCCTCATCCTCATAAAAATAGAGATGTTCTTCCTCCCGAACGTCTTGATTGATAACGGCTCCGCGATCAACATCATCGCTTTGAGCACCTTTGAAACGACTCCGCATCGACCGTTCTCACGATAAGGCCTTCACCTCGGGTAATCCGAGCCTACGATTCCATTGCACGACCAATCGTAGGAGTCATCAATTTGAGGATCCAATTCGACGTACAAGCTGGAGTCGGTAGAGTTCCAAGTCGTGGAAATCAAACCAACCTTCTGCTTTGTTGGGACGACCTTGGATACATCGGATGAAAGCGGTATCATCTACTCTTCACCAATGCGTGAAATTCATCAATGCCAATGGAGCGATCGAAGTGATCCGCGGAAGCGGTGCAATGGCAAGTGCTTGGCCGGCAAGCTATGACCCCGAGAAGAAGGTCCCGACATGACCGAATACTCTTCCCAGATGATTCTCCTACCACTGTCCCGCTACGAAGTGGATCCTTACATCCACGCTCTAAGCCGCGATGACAGTGGAAATCGAAGAACTCATGGGTCGGGATGACAACTCGATATATCATTGTGAAGAATGCTTGAGAGAGGATCAAGAGATGGATGCCACTAATGGAGATTGATCGAGGAGTAGACCACTTACTTCGCCGAAAACCCTCTTGCAAAGCGGCTCATCACCGATCCCCGGTACAAGACAACCCTCTAGCCAGACACTCTCGGATCTTACGGGGACGGCCATCACGGCTTAGTTCAATTCAACATTCCGGTGTCAGGCACTGGATGAACAGTGGCGCAACCTCCTCGAGGCTTAATCGGGGAAGGAGATATAGCATGCCCCCTCGAATCGAGACATTGTAAATGTCGTCCAAGCAAAGATCCCGAGATAAAGGCGGATTCTATGAAAGTGATCAACATCGGCAAGAATCAACTCCGAATCGGCGAATGCTTCGCCCTCTTAGAAGTAGCCCTCGGCGACTTCTATCATCAAAAACCCCCAAGGGTGGTGGCAACACTAATGGAGGGACATCATCGGGGAGCGGCCAAAAACCTCCGCGATACGGTTTGAAATCGAACCGCATGCAAGCTACTTTCCGGGACTCATGCCAAGGGAAGATTGGCCACTGAACCGGCACCACTCCCTCTAGAGCTACGGCCATCCGAGAGTAATGAAGCATGGTCCAATCCCTCGTCGCCTATAGTCTAGCTTCGAGTCTTGTTGTGCGTGTATTCACATCTTTTGAGTCTTTTGACGGCTTTACGCCCGACGATTGTGAATCTTTGATCAACAATGTACGGTCTTCACGCTTTCAATAAAAGGTCCGACCTTCCTAAAAAATCATTTCATTGCATCTTTAACAAATGATGATATTAACTAATCAAAAGCAGGTTAATAACAATTCATCTATACAAAAGGCAAACACATTAATTAAATAAATGCATCAAGCAAACATTTAAGCATGTTGTCAAACGAGAGAAAAACCGGGCCCAAGGCTGCCGAGAAGGTTTTAATCACAACGATTTGCAAGATTCTTTGAAGAGCCAAAGAGACGCAAGTCCGACGCCATTTCCGGCACATACCGGATCTTCCAATACCTCAAGAGCGGAAACCACCTTCATGAACAAGGAAGACCCACACACGAAGGGGTCAAAACCAAGAGCATCATGGCCACTAAACGCCTCGCCTCTCACTTCGTCATCCTCGGGGACATGCTATACAAGAAACGCTACCATGGGCCACTCCTACGTTGCATCGGCCAAGAAGAAGCAAACAAGTTCATGAACGAAGTCCACAATGGGGCTTGCGGTCCCCACATGAACGCGAGCCACGATGCAAATCATTCTCGGGATGGGCTACTCTTGGATCTCCATGGAGCGGATTGCATCCACTTTGTCCGAAGAGCTGCGACAAGTGCCAACGGTTCTCAACCTCAATCATCTACCTCCCCACGATCTCTCTTGCATGACTACACCTTGGCCATTTTGCCACTTGGGGAATTGACGTCATCGGGAAAATTGCTCCGCCCGGGCGGCAACGGTCACGAGTTCATCTTAGTAGCCATCGACTACTTCACCAAATGGGTCGAAGCCAAGTCCTACAAGGTACTCACCTCCAAGAAGGTCGCGCATTTCCTCAAGGAAAACATCATGCTGCCCGATACGGCATCCCAAATGAGGTCATATCGAGACAATGGTTCACACTTCGAAGGGGAATTCGACGAGGCTAGCAGCTGAATTCAAGATCACACGCCACAAATCTTCTCCCTACCGGCCACAAACAAACGGCGCCGTGGAAGCGGCAAACAAAACCCTCGAACGGATCATCCGAAAAATGACCACCCGAGGACGAGATTGGCCCGAGAAAGCTGCACCTTGCACTTTGGGGCTACCGCACATCGGTCGAGAACGACCACGGGAGAAACCCCATTTGCCACGACATACGGGATGGAAGCAGTCCTTCCCATCGAATTAGAAATTCCCTCACTCCAGTCTTTCTTTGGAAAATGACATCAACGAAGTTGAATGGCTCCGAAGCCGACACGGCGAATTGGCTCACGCTAGACGAGCGACGACTAAAGGCCATGGAACACGTCGAGCCTATCAAGCGGGATGGCTAGAGCTTTCGACAAGAAAGTCAAATCCCGAGACATCGGGGAAGGCGACCTTGTACTCAAAGAAAAGCCTCCCACTCGAACCAACCCAGCTGGGAAAATGGGAACCCACATGGATCGGCCCTTTCGTGGTTCAAAGATCTTCTCCGGAGGCGCCATGAAGCCAGGACCTAGACGGCAATCCCTTCATGAATCCGGTCAACGGAAGCAAACTTCGCGAGATACTTCGCCTGAAGAAGAACAAGCTGTGCATCTCTTGGCACTCCATGTAGTGTCGAACTACGCAGACTGAGCCCTCTAGTCCGGAGAACGTAGGCAACCTTAATTGGTCCGGTCTAAAAATACACAAAAAGTCAAAAGTTTGAATGTCAATCAAGACCTCCATCGAAGCTACGCACTTTTCAAGAACACGCCCCAGCAGTCACCTTGACCAAGTCAAACGACGGCGGCAACATCAAAGGACATCCGAGGGTCACTCGGCATCAAGCAGGCGGCTCGTATGCGCTTCCGAGCCGGGGGCTTGTCTTCGCCCTCACGCGCTTCAAAAAAAAAAAAAAAAAAAAGAGCTCGAGCAAGGGCTCGCAAAAAAAAAATAATAAAAAAAGAGCTCGAGCAAGGGCTCACAAAAAAAAAACAACAAAAAATAATAATAAAAGAAGCTCAAGCAGAAGCTGCAAAAAGAGGTCAAGAGCCCGACGCCAACAAGAGGCAAGGAAGCTGCGGAAAAGACCGTCAAAACGACTTGTCAGGAGATCACTCAACCTCTCAGCCAAGCACAAAGCCTAAGCAAAGGGATTGCCGTCATGGCCCGGCCCTTCGGTCCGCAAATGCAACGAGAAAAGTTCAAAGATGGACGCCGACAAAGGTGCACAAAGAAACAAAGGCAAACAAGAGATCTTGCGTCTCGACAAAGCTTTAAAAGTAAATCACAAATCACTAACGGTTACAACATTTCTTGATGAGTTCAAGCACGGTCTACTCTCAAGTTCACAACATGCTAAAAGACTGACTTAATACATTTAACAAATAATGTGTTTGCAAATGCAATGAATGGATACCTAGGAGGTCATTCCGCGCCATCTGCGCTTGTCCCTCGCCATTCTTTCCTTTCTTCCCTCGTCCCCGGCGAGTCTTCTTTCGCTCCACGTGAACCAACTCTGCGTCTCTCGGTCAGAGATCGGGGTCCTCCCGTAGAGTCAAACAATCCGGTAGCTCTCGGGGCTTCATTCGCCGTGCTTCGGCTCGGATCTCCTCCTGCGAGTGCGCAAAGAGGACCTCTCCTGTCGGTCGGTCAACTCTAGTCTCGTAGTCAAACAAAGTGTCTCCCGTCACATCGAAAGGGTCGAGACCGGGCTTCGGCACTCCTAAGGCAATAGCTACTACGGCAGCCGGGTCCCGAGAATCGCTACACGCACGCTCTCCCAAGACCACTTGGGACGCCCGACACGCTGCTCATACCGGGCCGGAGTGCGAGTCGTCAATACGACACTCCCCGACGTCTAAGGAGTACCACGGGAGGGAAAGCGGAATACTTCCATACCCTCGAGAAAATACAAGAAGGCACTGAAGGCGCCATACGAAGAGGAACTACCTCCGCGGTAGCAAGGTCATCCCGGCCCAACAAAGGCTCTGCTTCATCCCAAAGCTGGCAGGAAACAAGCGACGGAATATAGAAGGAGGACCAAGACAAACCTGGAACTCGACAACGTAGGACCCTTCTGAAAGACCCTCCTAGTCTCAATCCTCCGGTGCGGAACCCACCGGCGGATCGATGCGTACCAAGGCATTGCCATCCATCTCTCCCGGGCGGAGCTGATCCATATCCAACACAAGAGGTCGGCGAGCAAATGACCACGGGCTAAACGACGTCGGAGCCTCGGGCATGGCACTGAAGTCTCTCTCGCGGCCACAAGGTGAGCAAAGCGGGGCTTCCCCTCTCATGAAACGATCCCCGGTCGCCGGACGGTCGATACCATGAAGAGTCTCCCCCGGCACCAACGGGACAATATCCTCTCCGGCTCTGCGGTGCCCTACCACATCTAGCAAAGCGCCATCGCAAATGCCAGGAGGCGACCATGAAAAGCGTCGCCATCACGCACAAGGCAAATGCGTCCCAAGAGACATCACTCTCATCATCAACCATGAACCGCTCAGGCGGCTCGGAAATGTCAATATGACCCGAATCAAGGATCATGCCACTGCACTTCTTCCAACGAAGTACGAAGAAAGCACTGCAAGCTTCACGCTCACGCGGCACCACCCATCAAAGGAAGCGAGATGGCCTCCACCTCCGGTCCCCCATCAAAGCCCGAAAATCCTCAAAAGTGGGCACCATTTCATTGTAGGAGAAACAGTACACATGCCTCCTAACATCCCGAACTTCGCGGCAGCCCACAACAAATCCCAATCAGGAACCAACTCCTTAAAAGACCAAATCGAGCAAAGACGAAACCTTACCTCGAAAGCTCGTCTCTGATGCCTCATACGGCGCCGCATCCACGTTTTCAGCTGCTCAAGGAAGTGTGCTTGCCTCTCCTGCGAAAGCCTCGGCAAAATTCTAGGAACATACAAAGAATCCATGGCAAAAAAGGAGGTACCTAGAGAAAATGGGGGAGAAAGCTCGAAAATGGCTGCAAATGGGGAAATAAGGAAGAACCAGACACTGGAAAGCCTTTATCTCCTTCCCAAAAGCAAGGTTGGTCCGTACGGACCTCTTTGCATGCTAAGTATGTCCGTACGGACCTCCTTGCAACCATGACCCATTTCCCCAGCAAACAGTACAACAACCATTTGTCCTCGGCGGGACCTTGCTCCAAACTGCCCAAACACTGGCCAAAGCCATTCCCGGCAAACATACACTACCCAAAAACGCCCTCTCAGCTCACGTGGCATGCACAAAATAAAAAAATACTAGCAACAATTTCTAGGACAATTCCCGGGAATCACAAAAATGACATTACATCTTAAAATAAAATGTTGTTTGCCGTGCAAATACGAGTGTTTTATTACAGGTACATTAAATGTGCATTTGCTAAACAAAAAAAAAAAAAAGAGAGAAGATATGGAAAGAGGGAAAGCAAATGAATACTAATCAGACTCCTCAGCATCATCATCCTCGCCAAGGTCCTCCCAGAGAAAAGTCGGGCATCCGGTGAACTCGCCCGTCACGTCCTCGTCATCGAGTACCGAGCCCCTCCGAGGCCGGTACTCAAAGTACTCCGAAGGATCAAATCCGGCGAAAGGATCAAAGAAAGAAGGCTCTGACGAACCCTCACCTGTGCGTCTGCGAGGGAAGAAGCGATAAAGAGCTGCTGCCTCGGAGCTCCCGAAGACGTCCGGCATCCATGCTATGCCGCCCCTCGAAGGTCCCTCTGCTGTGGCTCGGCTCGGCTCTCGGTGGAGGAACGTCTACGGAATGCCTCGAAGGCATAGGCTCGTACGCCGGCACGCGTCGCGAAGTCCGGCAAGACATCTTCGACGCCATCTTCTTCGCAAACGACCTCGTCGCCACATAACGGCGAGTCGGCATATCATAGGCTCTCCCGGGACTGCACAAGCAAGCGACCAAGGAAACGCTCGGCAATACGGTTATACTCAACAACAAAAAGAGAAAAATACGAAAAGATGCCAAGATGGAAAAGAGTCGGCACACTCACCGATCTATCGGGATCCACTCGGTATGCGGCGGGGAACTGCTCGAAAGCGGGTACAGACACCCTCCTCCTCGATCCGTCCCCACGGACATACGTGAAATCCGGCCCCGGCATCGGAACCTGCAGGGGAACACAACGGGCCGGCCTCTCTCTCTCCTCGCCGATACATGCGGCGTCCTCGGCTTCCTCCTCACTTTGAGGCCCCGTACTCCTCTCCATACAAAATAAACTCCTCGGCGCCCACACCGCGCAAGAGTACCTCTCAAAATCCAACACATCCATGTCCCGGGAATCAAGCATCCCAAAGGAGGGTCCCTCGGAGCCACGGGAAGCACACACGGGCCATGCTTTGCCGGAAGACCCGCTCCCCAGGTACATGACGTCGCAAGTCGGGCCGCGGCATCTTCGGCTTGGCTGTCACCTCGAGCCCCTCAAACTCATCACCCTCATACCGAGCCCACGGGAACAAAACAAACCCCTCAGGGCTACCCCTCTCCAGGCCGCTCCTGCACATCCCAGTAGGCGATGGTGAGCTTCCCCCTGCTCCTCCTCTTCCTCGCCGTACTGAGCCCCGGCCCGCATAGCGGGATACGCGGCAACGGCCCCGGATCTCTATCCCACGGGAAGCACTGAAAAATCTCATAGAACCACACCTGTGACAAAAACAGAAAAGGCTCAGTGCAAAAGAAAACGGAGAAACGACAAGTTGCTAAATCAAAAACAGCAATAAACTCATACCTCCAAAGCAAAGTCAAAACAGGCCCAATGAGCGCCACCCCGGCTAAATCGGTCCAAAGAAACGTAGAGCTCGGCCAAGCACGCCTCGCCCCAAGCAATGTCACAAACTCTCTCCCGGATCAATCAAGCTCTCAACGAGCAAAAGGATCCGCGATCGCGTGGTTCGAGAACAAAGTCTCGGAAAGTGCAAACCACAAAAGGAGCGCGCCCGAGCTGCTCCGCCGTCACTGGCCGGTACCCCGAACATAGGCCCCGATGCGCCGTGATCCTCGGCTCCACATCGCTATATAGCATCCCCGGACCCTGCGAGGACGAGGCTCAAAGCCCGGCTGGCTCGGTCAACACATCATCGGAGATCATATCTCTCCACCGCACCTGGCCCTCCTTTGAAGGAAAGCCGTGTCGCGGCAAAGTCGGTAGGCGTCACCGTCACCTCTCCCCAGCTCAGATGGAAGGTGTGGGTGGTATCCCACCAATACTCAGAAAGGCCAAGGAAGACGCTCTTGTTCTTCCTCGTGTCAGAGACCCCGGCCAGGTTCTCTACGAACACACCCAAGCCAGAAGCGTAGACCAGCCTCCTGGGACTCGGCCTACCATCCACAGAAATATCAGGCATCCGCTGCCACATCTCAACAACAGCCTCGAGAGATTCCCGAGTCTTCATCCTCTTGGCCTTCCCAGCCATAAGCCCCACATCCTGCAGGTAAACACAACAAAGGTACGTCAATCACAGTACTTAATATAAAACAAAAAGCACAAAAGTCCGTCCCAACACGGAAAGCCATGAAAATAACCCGTCACAAAACACGGCACACATTGCACATAATTTTCACATGCAATTTTCACATATATCCCGTCACAAAACACGGCACATGTTGCACATAATTTTCACATGCAATTTTCACATATATCCCGTCACAAAACACGGCACATGTTGCACATAATTTTCACATACATTATACATATAATTTTTCCCATGCAGTCCGTCACAAAAACACGGCACACACTGTACACATTTTCTCAAAAGAGGGATTAAGCCCTACACGACACATTTTCAAAAAAGTCCGTCCCAACACGGCAAAAGCACATCTAACCCGTCACAAAAACACGGCACATATTGCACATATTTTCCCCACAAAGTCCGTCACCCAAAAACACGGCACACACTGCATAACAAAAATCCGTCCCTACACGGCACACACTTTCAGACAAAACCCGTCACAAAATACGACACATGTCACATTTTTTTTTCACAAAATTTGTCACTACACGACAAACTTTTCTCATAATGTACATACATAAATAGCATTAGGTACAAAACACCAAAGCATGCATTTCATTAGAGAGGCACTTTATTTTCACAAATAAAAGCTAATCTACACATTTCTGCACAAAATACACATACCCACAATTTTTACATGTCCATTTTCAACAATTCATCAAGAATTTCACAAAATTCATAAAAAATAACAAAAATTCAAAAATGCGAAAAACTAAAACCTAGTTCTAGCATTCAAAAAATTCGAGCAGGGAATCAAAACGGAACGGATTTCTTACCTCCCCGACGTTCCTAGAACGACGATTGTGCACCTTCGGATTTGGATACAAGACATCCGGATTCTTTGAAGATGGAACAAACGAGATCCAATTTCTTTGGAGCTCCATCCGTTGCTCGACCACTTCTTGACTGCGTTGTCGACGATTCCTTCGAGATCCTTCCGCCATTGCAAGCGATTCAAGCGAAAAATGGAGGATTTTGGTTAACAATGGAGGTTTTTCTCTCCCTCTCTCTCTCGGTTTCACGCACTGAAGAAGAATGAAGGGGATGCCTCGGCTTTTTAACCCGGTCAAAACCTGAGGCTTGTAAAAATCAAAGTGGTCCGTACGGACCTCTTTGCATCCCAAGTTGGTCCGTACGGACCTTCTTGCAAGGGAGGGCCAAATTACTTTCCTGCCCTTATAATCTTTGCCCCTGGCTGTCCTAAGACCTTTTTCAGCAAATCCAAGTGCAGAATGGTCCCTAACCCTTCAACGCAAGCTCCGGCAGTCAGTGTAAGCCCGAACCTCGCCCACTCCAACGGCAACGCAAGCTCCGGCAGTCAGTGTAAGCCCGAACCTCGCCCACTCCAACGGCAACGCAAGCTCCGGCAGTCAGTGTAAGCCCGAACCTCGCCCACTCCAACGGCAATTCAAGAACCGGCAGTCAGTGTAAGCCCGAACCTCGCCCACTCCAACGGCAATTCAAGAACCGGCAGTCAGTGTAAGCCCGAACCTCGCCCACTCCAACGACAATTCAAGAACCGGCCGTCAATGTAAGACCGAACTTCGCCCACTCCAACGGCAACGCAAGCACCGGCAGTCAGTGTAAGCCCGAACTTCGCCCACTCCAACGGCAACGCAAGCTCCGTGATCGGTGTAAGCCCGAACCTCGCCCGCTCCAACGGCAACGCAAGCTCCGGCGGTCGGTCGAACCTCGCCACTCCAACGGCAATTCAAGAACCGGCGATCGTAAGCTCCGAACATCGCCCACTCCAACGGCAATTCAAGAACCGGCGGTCGGTGTAAGCCCGAACCTCGCCAGCTCAACGGCAATTCAACACCGGCCACGAGGCGATATAAGACCGGTCCTCGCCCACTCCAACGGCAATTCAACCACCGGCCGTCAATATAAGACCGGTCCTCGCCCACTCAACGGCAATTCAAGAAGGAGCCAAAACCTCCCAGCACGAATATCAAGGCACGAGACGCCTCCAAAACGCTCAACGGCAACTCAAGCACCGGCCCTCAAAACAGGTCCGAAGACACTTTCCCAACAAGTCAAAGGGAAGTCGTATGAGACTACATATCCCCAGCACCGGCCGTCAATGTAAGCCCGAACTTCGCCCACTCAACGGCAAAACAAGCGCAAGAAGGAGCCAACACCTCCGAATACAAATCCCAAGGCACGAAACGCCTCCAAAACGCCAAATGGTGAAGCAATCACCAGCCAGCATCCTCGCCCACTCAACGGCAATTCAAGAACCGGCCATCAAAGTAAGCCCGAGCTCCTTCCCCAGCAAGTCAAAAAAGGGAATCCTTGCAAGTCCCTACAAGGCCACGATAAATCCCCAACGGATGAACACCGGCAGCCATCGTAAGTCCAACCTTCTCCCCAACGAACAAAGCACGAGCTCAAGGCAGCCATGCCTCCACAACCACAGCCAGAAGACGATTCAAAGTCCTCACGCATGGCAAACCGCCGCCAGAGGACGATTCAAAGTCCTCCCGCGTGGCACCAACCGCCGCCAGAAGACGATTCAAAGTCCTCCAGCGTGGCACCAACCGCCGCCAGAAGACGATTCAAAGTCCTCCAGCGTGGCACCAACCGCCGCGTAAGACGATTCAAAGTCCTCCCGCGTGGCACCAACCGCCGCCGAGGACGATTCAATGTCCTCTGGGCCGGTGGCACCAACCGTCGCGAAGACGATTCAAAGTCCTCCGCGTGGCACCAACCGCCGCCGAAGACGATTCAAAGTCCTCCGCGTGGCACCAACCGCCAAGACGATTCAAAGTCCTCTCCGCGTGGCACCAACCGCCGCCGTAAGACGATTCAAAGTCCTCCCGTGTGGCACCAACCGCCGCGGAAGACGATTCAAAGTCCTCCCGCGTGGCACCAAAACCGCCGCCAGAAGACGATTCAAAGTCCTCACGCGTGGCGCAACCACATTCAGAAGATGATTCAAGTCCTCACACTATCCCCAGCCCGGAAGGCTTTAAACCACTCGGTCCGGAAGACCGTATAAATCTCCCAAATCACTATCTCCGGCCCGGAAGGCCTTAAACCACCCGATTAGGAAAATCGTAAAATTTCCATCCCAGACACCACCACGTCCTCACAATTGACTCCACCACATCCTGTGACACCACCACGTCCTCACAATTGACCTCGGCGGTCACCACATCTTAGGATATCACCCCGTCCTTATCACTGACCTCGGCGGTCACATAACACTTCAGGGCACCACCACGCCCGCACTCACAATTTCGCGACCTCTGAACTACGACCAGGCTTGATTCCCGCCAGGGATACGTAGGAATCCTATCACAGGGTCCAGCCATCGACCTATGCGGTCACCCAGACACCACCATGTCCTTACCACGACCTCGGCGGTCACACGACACTTCAAGGCACCACCACGCCCGCATTCACAAAACACTCACCCAGCACCCCGAACTACGACTAGGCTTGATTCCCGCCGTGGATACGTAGGAATCCTATCACGGGATCCGGCCCTGCGACCTAAACGGTCACACAATAGGACACCACCACGTCCTCACACCGACCTCCCCGGTCACTTTATCTCCCAAAGACGCGATCCAGTTAGGACCCTTATCTTATTGGCGACCCCACTTCTTTCATAAGTGACGCTCGTCGAGGGGATTACTCGTAAGTACCCCAACTGGATCACCCCTTTCAAGCACACGGGAAACACCGCGTACTCATCAACGCAGCCTCGACGACCTCGGCACTCAAAACCCTCTCAAAACCCCGGCCAAACCAAGGGAGGAGCCTTTGCAGGATAAAAAGGGACAAAAGGACCTTTTGGGAATTTTCAGAAATTGGAAAAGCAATAATGGTCCGTACGGACCTCTTTGCTTTAATAATTACCGAATCCTCTTAAAGTCCACAATATTCCTCAAATCACGGGAAAATGATTACCCTCTGCAGAGTTGGTCCGTACGGACCTCTTTGCATGTCAACTTAGTCCGTACGGACCTTATTGCCTGTGGAACATCATAATTGCTAATATTCACCATCATCACGAGATTCCCTCAAATCAAGGAAAACCAAAAGTCTGGATTACCAGGGAGGTCCGTACGGACCTCTTTGCACCAAATCTGGCACTATAAATAGAGGGCTCCCCCTCCTCATTTTGACACGCCTCCCACTTCTCTCTTCCTCCCTAGGCCTTCTGGCTTCCCCTCTAAGTCCTCTCGAGGCACTCCCGGCCCCTTTCGGATCCTTCCGAGGCCTTCCGAGCCCCCTCGTGGTTCTTCGAAGCCTCTCCGAGCGCTCCCGCGACGCTCCCGCACTGCCCCAAGGCACTCTCGAGGTACTCTGAGGCCCCTGGTGGTACTCCGAGGCCTTGCCTGGTCTTTCCACGATGTCCCGGCTCTTTCCGAGTCAAACCGGTGATCCCAAACCACGCCGAAACTCTGCCCGAGTGACTCCTGCCACCCCAACACACGCCGAACCTCTGTCCGAGTGATCCCGACGATCCCCACGCACGCCGAACCTCTGCCCAACGCAGCCTCGCAACATCAACTCACGCCGAAACTCGTCCGCGTACAACCGGCCTCCCGGCAATCCCGATCCGTACCGGAACGCTACTCCGACACCAAACACTATTCCCCATCGGAAGACAGACACGAACCGACATTGGTAAGGCTTCCTTCTATTACTATTTCAATACATTTCAATACATAGTATACAATGTAGACATCCGATACAAACATGCATTTTTAAAAGCACACACACACACACACACACACAACATTTAAAGGATATTAGGGGTATCCGAAAGACTCATTTTACGAGGCGACTCGGGTGAGCTCTAATATTCTAATATTCTCTTCCCGAGGAGTCATCTGACCTCCGAACTCAAAATCTCATCACACAAAAATAGTTTAAAATTATCTTTAAACTGATGCCCTTTTTCAATGTTTTGGGCTTAATAAAAACGGCGTGGCGACTCTACAAATGCGAAAACAAACGGCGAGACACCTCCAACCTGAAAACGCTGCAAAGCGGGAAATGCCAGATGCCGGGGCGCGAACGCGCTGCCTCTCGGATCCGGGTAATTTCAAATATGTAAACCTGTTTTCAAACCAAACACAACCTGTTTTAACAAAATATACACCTAGAAAGGCTATACACAAGCAAACCAAACACAACCCAAGTTTAAGTTACTTACAACACGATACAACTGAAACATGTTGCAAGACTTTATATACAATACATTCCCCAAAAGAATAACAATCAAATACAGCCCCAACTCCCAAAAGAACTCATACCCTGACAACCCAAAAGGAGTCCAAACTCTTCCCCGGCCTCACTGGTCCGGTCCACCTGTCTCAGCGGGATCTAAAACAATAAAGGGAGAAGGGGTGAGATAAAATCTCAGCAAGTCATTATGTATGCAATAATATGCCATACAATATGCAACACATAAACAGGTTGCTCACATTGGAAAACAGTAAACACATTACGTTACCTTTTCCTTCTGACCAATAAGTCATATACAATGCAACATACAATCAAGTTGCTCAATAACACATTGGGAAACAGTAAACACATTACGTTACCTTTCCCTTACCATTCCCATCTGAATCATATATAGTACAACGGTGGGAGGGATACTCCACTCTCGTGAAATGCTAGTGCTTATTCACGTCTTATACGACCTCAACAGAGATCCATATAAGTTATCAGCATTCATATGGCATGACTGCACATATCCATAGAAGTTGCGCACCCCCAGACCGTGGCCACAGACGGGGGAGAGGTCACAGGTATAAGGCAATCGAAACAACTTATGAAATATCTTCTCACAAGTGTTGGGATCCCATATACCCCCACAATATTCAGCTGATACCATCATAGTCAAGTACATAACAGTTACTTGAACATAAGTCCACCCTATGGGACATAAATGTACATAACATGGAACTATAAATCATGTTAAATCAATCACAATAGTGCACATGTATTTCAACACTATTGAATAATAACACAATACAATGTCATGGTATTACGTACTCATGTTCAACCAAAGAAACAGTGCAACAAGTATTTGAACACTTTGTACACAATCAACTATGAACAAGTAAGCACTTATGTCACCAAATATATCACATAAGTCTTACGTAATCAATTCATACTATGGAAAGTAGAAACAGGGTGTTCAACTCCTGTCTAACAAACACAGTAGTGCAACTTCTTATTTAAGGCACTATATAAGCCAAGGACCTTACACAAGTCACGATGTAGGGGTAAAACAACATATAACCAGCCCTACACAATCTCTATACAACATTGAACAACTTCCCTTTAGGGTTCAAGTTCAAAAAAACCAAGTTTTATAACATTTGGTTCAATGGTCAAAAACTGCCTTTCAAGCAAGTTCACGACCACTTTTAAAGCACTTCCCGTTATCCAATTGGCCCATTTCAAATTCCTTAATGTAGTACTATAGTTGTACTAAATACAAGATCAAAAAGTGTTCCAATCCGAGTTGTTTAGCCTAGGTTTGCAAAGCCTAGAAAATGGACCAAAACTGCAGATTATAACCCTTCAGCAATAAAATTGTCTTTCAAGCAACTTTAGATCAATTTTTAAAGCTCTTGCCAAAACCTTTTTGGACAATTCCAAGTGCTACAATGTTGTACTAAAGTTGTACTACAATTTTAGTTAAAGAGTGGTTCAATCCATACCCCTTTACCTAGGTCTACAAGGCCCCAAAGCTGACCCCAGACCCTTGATTTGGTCACGAGTCGTGCATGAGTGCACGAGTCGTGAAACTTCCCTGCACGACTGATTTCAAGAGCACGACTACCTCTCACGAGTCCCCCCTGAGGGTCACGACTCGTGCTCATAGGCACGAGTCATGCCCTTACCCCAGAAACCCTCACAGCAGTCGAAACACCAGCAAAACTCAACAACAACAACCCAGTTCTGTCACCTTTGTTCTCAACTACTTCAAGGCTATTTACAGCAGTGCATAGACCTGTTTTGGGACTCCAATATACTCCTTTCAAGTCTTATAACACCTATATAACTGGTATACAACAAGTACCAATTCATACTACCACTTTTTACCAAGTTGTTCATCACCAACTTAGCTTATTATCATTTTCAAATCCCTGCTGAAGTTCCATCCTTTCACAACTTATTAATAACATCATATCAACCATTATAATCATGTTATGAACAGTTATATCAAAACAACATAACAACTTACCTCAAGTTATCTAAATAAAAGAGAAAGAAAGTCACTTCTTCTTGCTCAATTCACTTCCCTTAGCAATATTTCGAAGTTGGAATCAATCAACACCAACAACTGAATTTCTGGGAATTTGTAGATGTTAACAAGGGTTTTGGGAACTCTCTAGGCTGATGGAAGAAAGAAGAACACTGAGGATACGTAAAACAAGCTTCCTAATGAAGCTTGGAGAAGATATATATCACATAACTACACAAAAGCTCCTCCAAGTTTGAAAATGAACAAAACAACTTCCTTAAGCTTTCTTTTACACGTAAGCTCCTTGCAAATTTTATAACACCTTCAAATTAGAATTCAAGTGTTACCAAGGAACTACCCCACCTTTCTTTATCTAGACATTATATACTTAAATCAAGTTATAACATCTACAAGCACATAGTTCAACAAAATGGCACAAGATGCACACGTAAGCAATCAAATGACACAAACCAAGGATGATATGCTAGGCATACCCAACCTCACGTGCTTCACATGTAACCAAGAATGTGCCTAAGTTTAGGGTCGTGATACTCACTCCCCCTTAAGCAAAATTCATCCCGAATTTGGACTTAACTTACCTGAATGATCAAACAACTCAGGATACCTCTGACTCATCTGATTCCAATTCCCAAGTAGCTTCCTCGATGGTGTGATTCTTCCAAAGAACTTTCACCATGGGAATACTCTTGGTACGCAATTCCCGGACCTGCCTCTCCAGAATCCGCAAAGGTACCTCAACATAGGACATATCCGCCTGGACATCCTCAGGAGGAGAACTCAACACATGAGAGGAATCATAGCAGTACTTCCTCAACATGGACACATGGAACACATCATGGAGAGAAGAAAGAGATGGTGGTAGAGCCAAACGATAAGCTAGCTCACCTACCTTCTCTAACACCTCAAATGGACCAACAAATCTCGGAGCTAGTTTCCCTTTGTTGCCAAACCTTTTGATCCCCGTTCTCGGTGAGATCTTCAAGAACACAAAATCACAAACTTGAAAGGATAACTCCCTCCTTCTCGTGTCGGCATAACTCTTCTGGCGACTCTGGGCTGTCCTCAATCTGTCACGGATCACTTTGATCTTCTCAGTTGAGTCCCTAACCAAATCTGGACCCCAAAGTTTAGCCTCACCAACCTCGTCTCAACACATTGGGGACCTACATTTCCTCCCATACAAAGCCTCATGCGGTGCCATCTCAATGCTGGACTGGTAGCTATTGTTGTAGGCAAATTCCACTAAAAGCAAATGGTCTTCCCAAGATAACTGGAAGTCCATCACACAAGCTCGTAACATATCCTCTAGAATTCGAATGGTCCTCTCTGTCTCGCCCATCGGCCGAGGATGAAATGTCAGATCGAAGCTCAACTTAGATCCCGTGGCCTCATGCAAAGCCCTCCAAAACCGTGAAGTGAATCTCGGATCCTTATCAGACACAATGTTGACAGGTACTCCATGTAGTTTCACAATCTCACGGATGTACAACTGAGCCAATCTCTCCAAGGAATACTTGGTTGAAACTGGAAGGAAATGAGCTGATTTGGTCAACCGATCCACAATCACCCATATAGAATCCATCTTTCGCGGAGTAGGAGGCAATCCTGTCACAAAATCCATAGAAATGCCCTCCCACTTCCACTCAGGAATATCAAGTGGCTGAAGCAATCCAGCTGGCCTCTGATGCTCCGCTTTAATCTGTTGGCAAGTCAAACACTTTGACACAAACTCTGCAATCTCCTTTTTCATGCCATTCCACCAGTAGCCACGTTTCAGATCCTGATACATCTTGGTGCTTCCTGGATGAATAGTAAATCTGGACTTATGGCCATCCTCTAATACCTGCCTCTTGATCTCTGGGGAAGAAGGTACACAAATTCTGCCTTTGAAGGTGAGAATTCTATCCTTGTTCAATGAGAACTCCCCAAACTTGCCATCTTGCAATTTCTCTCTGATTTTATTCAATTCATCATCATGTAACTGAGCTTCCATAAGATCTCCATAGAGAGTAGGAACAGCTTTAACATTGGCAAACAACATATCACCCTTCAACTCCCGAGATACCAAGGATGATAGATGAGCCTTACGGCTAATAGCATCAGCTACCACATTGGCCTTCCCGGGATGATAAGAAATAACACAGTCATAGTCTTTCAGAAGCTCCAACCATCGCCTCTGTCTGTTGTTCAATTCTTTCTGAGTAAACAAGTACTTCAGGCTCTTGTGATCTGTGAATATCTCAAACTTTGCCCCATACAAGTAGTGCTTCCACTTATGCAATGCAAACACAATGGCAGCTAACTCCATATCGTGGGTAGGATAATTCTGCTCCGCTGGTGATAACTTCCTCGAAGCATACGCAATTACCTTCCCATTCTGCATAAGAACACATCCCAGACCCTCTTTAGAGGCATCACTGAATATAACAAAGTTCTCATAACCCTCTGGAAGTGTAAGAATAGGAGCTGAAGGAAACCTCTTCTTCAGTTCAGTAAAGCCAGCTTCACACTTAGCATCCCAAACAAATGGGACATCTTTCCTAGTCAATCTGGTCAACGGAGTTGCAATCCTCGAAAATCCCTCAATAAATCTTCGATAGTACCCCGCTAAACCAAGGAAACTACGAACCTCTGTCACAGTAGAAGGTTGTTTCCAGTTGACTACGGCCTCAATCTTTGAAGGATCCACTGCAATACCACTTCTGGATACCACATGACCCAGAAAAGAAATGCATTCGACCCGAATTCACACTTGCTGAACTTTGCAAACAACTGTTTCTCACGAAGCACAGATAACACTATTCTCAAGTGCCTCTCGTGATCTTCCCTGGATTTTGAGTATACCAGGATATCATCAATAAAAACAACCACAAAATTATCAAGATACGGCTTAAAGATCCTGTTCATCATATCCATAAAGACTGCCGGTGCATTGGTCAATCCAAATGGCATAACAAGAAATTCGTAGTGCCCATACCTTGTTCTGAAAGCTGTCTTAGACACATCATCTGGCTTTATCTTCAACTGATGGTATCCGCTACGTAAATCCAACTTAGAATATATAACGGAACCTTGAAGTTGATCAAACAAATCATCAATGTGAGGAAGAGGATATTTGTTCTTAATTGTAGCTTGATTCAATAGTCTGTAATCAATACACAATCGCAAAGTACCATCCTTCTTCCTAACAAACAACACTGGTGCTCCCCAAGGTGATACACTAGGTCGAATAAAACCCCTATCAAGCAACTCCTGCAACTGAAGTTTCAACTCTTTCAACTCAGCTGGAGCCATTCTCAGTAGGGTGCCTTAGAAATGGGTGAAGTACTGCAATAAATCAATACAAAACTCCACTTCTCTATCTGGAGGCATACTATACTCAGTTGAGAATACGTCACTGAACTCATTCACAACTGGCACAGAAGATAACTCAGGAGATTTCTTACCAGAATCTACCACATAAGCCAGGTAACCCTCACACCCCTTAGATAACAACTTTCTAGCCTTTAGTGCAGAAATAACATGAATGCCAAATAAAGATTTATCAGCATCAAAAACAAATACAGGCACATCAGGCATAGAAAAGGTGACTCGCTTCTCAAGGCAAATTCCACGAGGCATGACAAGAACTCAACCAGTCCATGCCTAAAATAACATCAAAATCTCGGATTGGTAACTCAACCAAATCCACTGGCAATACATGCCCACAAATAATGACCTCACAGCCATGATAGATCAGAGAGGATTCGAGGTGCTCTCCCACAGGAGTAGAAACTTCTAGCACATAAGGTAATAACAAAGGCAACTTATGCAATGTAAATGCAAAATGAGATGCCACATATGAATGAGACGATCCATGGTCGATAAGAACACGAGCCCTGACCCCTGAGACAGGGACAATACCTCTAATCACTGCCGTAAGATCTACCTCACCTCGGCCTAAGGCAAACACTCTGCCTTGCACTTTCTCTTTTGGTTTTCCCTCTACATCTCTTTTCACACCACCTCTGGGCTGATCACCTTGCTGTTTACCACCCGGAGCTTGCCCCTTTTTAAATTTAGGACAATCCTTCTTGAAATGACCCATTTCACCACAGTTCAAACATTTACCCTGCTTCCTCCAACAGTTGTCTTCTGAATGCCCTATCCTCTTACAGAAGTTACAAACAGTACCAAATTGACGGGATACAGGCCTTGTTGAAACTGTAACTGTACCTCCCTTAGCCACTCCAGAAACTGAAGCTTTAGGCTGAATCTTGCCTTGCCCTGAACTCTGGCCTTGAGACTTACCCTTGCTTCCACTTGCCTCGGATTTACCCTTATGTTCATCAATGTCATTCTCAATTTTGTAGGCCATATTAACTGCCGCCTGGTAGGTAGGAAAGTCATGAGTTAGCAACTGTTTCCTGAATTCCAATCTCAACCCTTTAATGAACCTGTATACCCTCCTGCTTTCATCTGGCACAAGATGTTGGCAATACCTCGATAACTCCATGAATTTTGCAGAATATTGGGCTACTGTCAATGCCCCCTGCTCACGCTTTAGGAACTCAACCTCTTTCTTGTCTTTGGTGATCACAGGAATGAAGTGTTCCTTGAATTTCCCCACAAAGTTGTCCCAAGTCTGGGGCGTATGATCCCGCTCCCAGCTTTCTTTAAGGATCTGCCACCAATGTTCTGCCGGACCCTCAAGCTTAAACACTGCACATCTGACCTTTTCTTCGTCTGTGCTTTCCATTGCAATAAAAATTTTGGTCATAGCCTCCAACCATCTCTCAGCTATCTGTGGATCTGGATCTCCATTGAAGCTTGGTGGAGACAATTTGATAAACTTTTCTAGGCCCTGTGTTGGCCTTACCTCAGGTTGCTGCTGTGCTCTACCCTGAGCTGCCATAGTCTGGAGGAAAGTCTGAAACATTGCCATCATCTCAGCATTAGGACCTCCCCCAGCCCCCTGATCACCCGTATTTCCCTGCTGGTCACCACCAATTCCAGCCATTACACTGATCCCTGCAGGAAACACTCAGCGTCAGATATCACACACTCCCCCTTAGACTAGACATCTACCCTTGACTCTAGCCAAAGCTCTGATACCAACTGTGGGCGCCTCCCAACTCCCGGACCTATAAATCGTGTCACAGGATGGAGGGTCCCAAAATATACCATTTACAAAAAAAACTTTTCTTTTCTTTTAACTTGAAAAGTGCACAACACATTTTAAAAACCATTTCAAAATAACCTCTCTACTCAGAGGCAATATGTAAACCTGTTTTCAAACCAAACACAACCTGTTTTAACAAAATATACAACTAGAAAGGCTATACACAAGCCAACCAAACACAACCCAAGTTTAAGTTACTTACAACACGATACAACTGAAACATGTTGCAAGACTTTATGTACAATACATTCCCCAAAAGAATAACAACCAAATACAGCCCCAACTCCCAAAAGAACTCATACCCTGACAACCCAAAAGGAGTCCAAAATCTTCCCCGGCCTCACTGGTCCGGTCCACCTGTCTCAGCGGGATCTAAAACAATAAAGGGAGAAGGGGTGAGATAAAATCTCAGCAAGTCATTATGTATGCAACAATATGCCATACAATATGCAACACATAAACAGGTTGCTCACATTAGAAAACAGTAAACACATTACGTTACCTTTTCCTTCTGACCAATAAGTCATATACAATGCAACATACAATCAAGTTGCTCAATAACACATTGGGAAACAGTAAACACATTACGTTACCTTTCCCTTACCATTCCCATCTGAATCATATGTAGTACAACGGTGGGAGGGATACTCCGCTCTCGTGAAATGCTAGTGCTTATTCACGTCTTATACGACCTCAACAGAGATCCATATAAGTTATCAGCATTCATATGGCATGACTGCACATATCCATAGAAGTTGCGCACCCCCAGACCGTGGCCACAGACGGGGGAGAGGTCACAGGTATAAGGCAATCGAAACAACTTATGAAATATCTTCTCACAAGTGTTGGGATCCCATATACCCCCCACAATATTCAGTTGATACCATCATAGTCAAGTACATAACAGTTACTTGAACATAAGTCCACCCTATGGGACATAAATGTACATAACATGGAACTATAACTCATGTTAAATCAATCACAATAGTGCACATGTATTTCAACACTATTGAATAATAACACAATACAATGACATGGTATTATGTACTCATGTTCAACCAAAGAAACAGTGCAACAAGTATTTGAACACTTTGTACACAATCAACTATGAAAAAGTAAGCACTTATGTCACCAAATATATCACATAAGTCTTACGTAATCAATTCATACTATGGAAAGTAGAAACAGGGTGTTCAACTCCTGTCTAACAAACACAGTAGTGCAACTTCTTATTTAAGGCACTATATAAGCCAAGGGCCTTGCACAAGTCACGATGTAGGGGTAAAACAACATATAACCAGCCCTACACAATCTCTATACAACATTGAACAACTTCCCTTTAGGGTTCAAGTTCAAAAAAACCAAGTTTTATAACATTTGGTTCAATGGTCAAAAACTGCCTTTCAAGCAAGTTCACGACCACTTTTAAAGCACTTCCCGTTATCCAATTGGCCCATTTCAAATTCCCTAATGTAGTACTATAGTTGTACTAAATACAGGATCAAAAAGTGTTCCAATCCGAGTTGTTTAGCCTAGGTTTGCAAAGCCTAGAAAATGGACCAAAACTGCAGATTATAACCCTTCAGCAATAAAATTGTCTTTCAAGCAACTTTAGATCAATTTTTAAAGCTCTTGCCAAAACCTTTTTGGAAAATTCCAAGTGCTACAATGTTGTACTAAAGTTGTACTACAATTTTAGTTAAAGAGTGGTTCAATCCCTACCCCTTTACCTAGGTCTACAAGGCCCCAAAGCTGACCCCAGACCCTTGATTTGGTCACGAGTCGTGCATGAGTGCACGAGTAGTGAAACTTCCCTGCACGACTGATTTCAAGAGCACGACTACCTCTCACGAGTCCCCCCTGAGGGTCACGACTCGTTCTCATAGGCACGAGTCGTGCCCTTACCCCAGAAACCCTCACAGCAGTCGAAACACCAGCAAAACTCAACAACGACAACCCAGTTCTGTCACCTTTGTTCTCAACTACTTCAAGGCTATTTACAGCAGTGCATAGACCTGTTTTGGGACTCCAATATAATCCTTTCAAGTCTTATAACACCTATATAACTGGTATACAACAAGTACCAATTCATACTACCACTTTTTACCAAGTTGTTCATCACCAACTTAGCTTATTATCATTTTCAAATCCCTGCTGGAGTTCCATCCTTTCACAACTTATTAATAACATCATATCAACCATTATAATCATGTTATGAACAGTTATATCAAAAGAACATAACAACTTACCTCAAGTTATCTAAATAAAAGAGAAAGAAAGTCACTTCTTCTTGCTCAATTCACTTCCCTTAGCAATATTTCCAAGTTGGAATCAATCAACACCAACAACTGAATTTCTGGGAATTTGTAGATGTTAACAAGGGTTTTGGGAACTCTCTAGGCTTATGGAAGAAAGAAGAACACTGAAGATACGTAAAACAAGCTTCCTAAGGAAGCTTGGAGAAGATATATATCACATAACTACCCAAAAGCTCCTCCAAGTTTGAAAATGAACAAAACAACTTCCTTAAGCTTTCTTTTACACGTAAGCTCCTTGCAACTTTTATAACACCTTCAAATTAGAATTCAAGTGTTACCAAGGAACTACCCCACCTTTCTTTATCTAGACATTATATACTTAAATCAAGTTATAACATCTACAAGCACATAGTTCAACAAAATGGCACAAGATGCACACGTAAGCAATCAAATGACACAAACCAAGGATGATATGCTAGGCATACCCAACCTCACGTGCTTCACATGTAACCAAGAATGTGCCTAAATTTAGGGTCGTGACACCACCACATCCACACACAGAGTTTTAGTTAGAGGACATCTCACGTCCTCGTACACAACAACACTCACCCCACACACGAACTACGATCAGGCTTGATTCCTTCTAGGGATACGTAGGAATCCTATCAAAGGGTCCAGCCAACTGACCTATACGGTCACACAACAGGACACCGCCATGTCCTCACGCACCAACCTACACGGTCACTTCCTCTCCCAGCACGAGATCCAGATTAGGACCCTTATCTTATCGACGACCCCACTTCCTCCGTAAGTGACGTCGTCGAGGGGCTTCTGTAAGTACCCCAATCTAGATCACCCTCTTCCGAGCACCCGGGAAATATCGCAGACTCACAAACGCAGTCTCGAAGACCCGTGACACTCAAAAAAACACTCAAAACCCCCAACCAAATCAAGGGAGGGACCTTTCTGGGACAAAAAGGGGCAAAAGGACATTTTGGGAATTTTTCAGAAATTAAAGAAGCATACATGGTCCTTATGGACCTCTTTGCTTCAATGATTACTGAATCCCCTTAAAGTCCAACTTATTCCCTCAAATCCCGGAAGTGATCATTACCCCCCTACATGGTTGGTCCGTACGGACCTTTCTGCATGTAAGGTTGGTCCGTACGGACCTCTTTGCAACCAGACACCATCATGGCTGAATCTTCTTAAAGTCCACTTATTCCCTCAAATCGAGGAAAATCAAAAACATGGATTACATGGAAGGTCCGTACGGACCTTCTTGCACATTTTCCAACACTATAAATAGAGGGCTCCCCCTTGAAATTCACATACCTCCCTCTTCTCTCCTCTCCCCCCAGCCTTCTGGCACCCCTCTAAGTCCTCTCGAGGCACTCCCGACCCCTTTCGGATTCTTTCGAGGCCTTCTGAGCCCCCTTGTGGTGCTCTGAAGCCTCTCCGAGCGCTCCCACGACGCTCCTGCGGTGCCCCGAGGCACTCTCGAGGTACTCTGAGGCCCCTCGTGGTACTCCGAGGCCTTGCCTGGTCTTTCCCGAGGCGTCCCGGCTCTTTCCGAGTCAAACCGGCAACTTGAACGCACGCCGAAACTCTGCCCGAGTGAATCCTGCCATCCCAACCCACACCGAACCTCTGCCCGAGTGATCCCTGCGATCCCAACGCACGCCGAACCTGCCCGCACGCAACCTGCAATCCCGAGGCATGCCGAAGCTCTGTCCTCAGACAACCGGCACATCCCGAAGCAATCTCGGTCCATTCCGGAACACTATTCCATCCTCAAATACTATTCCCCCGCGGAAGACAGACACGAACCAACATTGGTAAGGCTTCCTTCCATTACTATTTCAATACATTTCAATAAAGCAGTGTACAATGTAGACATCCGATACATCATGCATTTTTAAAAGCACATACACACACACACACACAACAGTTAAAGAATAATAGGGGTATCCGAAATACTCGTTTTTACGAGGCGACTCGGGTGAGCTCTAAGATTCTAATATTCTCTTCCCGATGAGTCATCTGACCTCCGAACTCAAAATCTCATCACACAAAAACAGTTTATTTTTAAACTGATGCCCTTTTTCAATGTTTTGGGCTTAATAAAAACGGCGTGGCGACTCTACAAAGCGAAAACACGGCGAGACATTCTCCAACACCGCAAAACGGAATAAGCCAGATGCCGGGGCGCGATCGAGCTGCCTATCGGATCCGGGCAATTTCCCGAACGCGACGAAACGCGAGATGCCGGGGCCCGCGCGCGAGCCGGATCCCGGGTAATTTCACTATCTTTAAATAATTTTCATTTATTATTACATTCCATTTAAAGGTATATTAAAATTTAACTAAATTTAACTAACTTTAAATTAAATTAACTTTTTAAATTACGGGAAACACATTGTTATATTCCGTCTTAATAAACAGAAAAAAAATGGAATTTTTTATTTTTTTGGAGTGGTTCGGCCGGTAGTGACCGAATTTTGTCAAATATTTCGGCCAGTACTTGCCGAAAAACTAAAAAAAATTCGGTCAGTACTGGCCGAACCTTTGTAACTATGGCAAAAAAAAAAAAAATTCAGCCAATGCTTAGAACACGTAACAATGTTTTTTCGTGAACGTTTCCAAAAAAAAAAACACTCTTATAATAGGTCTTGGTCAGTACTGGCCGAACAGAAATGGGATTTTCGGTCAGTACTGGCCGAACTTCTTGACTGGTTCGGTCAGTACTGGCCGAATTTTTTCCAGTTTTTTGACATGTACTTGCTGTATTCTGCACTCACCAGGGCACGTCCCCGACTCGTCTATGCTGCAACCATCACCCATACACACATATACAAATCCATACACCAACCAATCACCCCCCATACACATAAAACCATTAACCCATATACACACTCACCTCATACATACACCAACCAATTACTCCATATATATACAAACCATAAATTCATAAATCAATTATTTCAAACATCAAATATAAAACCAAAAATAATTGTTCATACAATCATCACCACATTTTCAAACATCAAAATACAAAACCAAAAATAATTGTTCAAAAAAAACCAAAACTACAAATCTATTGTCGTCTTCTATCACCCTGAGAAGTTGATGTCCGTGCTGGGGTTTAAGTTGCTGTCAATGCTCTTAAGATGACGTCAATAGCCTCCTCTAAACTAAATGAGCGATCTCCATCTGTCCATCTCTCTTCAATAGGCATCATGACGTTCCGGACATTCATAATCATATCCCACGGATTAGGGGCAACAACTTCAGTTGTCCTCCTGACAGCGTGATACCGCTCAGTAATGGGGTGCACAATAGGGTGTGAATATACAGAGTACCATTGCAGATAATCATCTGCAACATCTTGAGGCACTCTACATCCCGGTAACTTGAGTTTATCGACGCAATTCGACTTCCAGTCATAGAATGACTGGGCAAACATGATCCACCCTACTATAGACTTCTTATCTCCTCTCCCCATCCCAAGACCAAGTGGAGGGTTTGGTATTGTCTGCATACACCCAAACTGTCGCAAGACCCGATCAGGAAGATGTGGTTCCACCACATTACCTGCAACTATGGCACCTTGATATAGCGCGACTCTAGGAAAAGGATATTGAGCGCGGATATACCTTCATACGGCATCCAAATCACCTACAATAAAAACATAAAAAATATTAATATAGTTTAATTTAAGAAAACAACAATACATGTGAAAATTATTACTAAAAAAATAATACTTACTTCCGTGTCCTGAATAATGTCAATATGTTGCCTCTTTACTTGCACGGAGGCAACTGTCGCTGGTTGAGCCCGAGGTGGTAGCCACTTCAATGTGAGCGGCAAATTGGGTAGATAGAAGTTGTTGAAACCGTTCCTAAACGCAGGAAACCTCTCATAAACCCAAGCCTCCAACAAGGTTAAGTGCCCGGAAATCTGATGGCAGTTAAACCTAGATCCTTTTCCTAGTTTCCGGCATGTAAAAGCTAACGCTCCGGCTCCCCAAGCATAATTCCCAATTGCCCCATCATCTCTAAAAAAATCTAGATAGCTAGCGTTGACACATGTCCCGGTCTTATCAGAAAAGATTGTGCACCCCAATAAATATAAAAGATATGCCATAGCAGCACAGATAGCTTTTCGGGGGTCTGAGGAGTACAACTAAGGGGTGAAATTTGATCTAAGCCATTCTAAATTGACCAATGCCCCCTTGGTAGGAATTTCATCTTTAGCAACTTTTTTGGTCACTCCCAAAACCTCACAAACCTTATTAAGAGGTGGCTGACTAGCATAAGCGGGACTCTCAAATAAGGGTGCACCTACTACCGGAAGCAGTGTAAGACAAGACACATCCTCTAAAGTGATGGTCATCTCCCCAAATGGCATATGGAAACTATTAGTTTCCGGATGCCATCGCTCAACAAAAGCGTTAACCAACGTTTTATCTACGTTGTCATACGCTCCACTTCCATTAACTAAGCACAAGAGACCGGAATTAATGATAAGCATTTGAACCGGCTCTGACACTTTATTCAACTCCAATTCCCATTTTTTTCAATTTTCCTATATGGTTAATACATTTTAAAATTCTATCATCTTTACCCTCCCAAATGGATTTAGCAATATGGGTTTCATAGGAAAGGAGTAATTTTTTGTACCTCGGGCCACCGGGATAAGACGTTATATCCCCACCTCCCTCTTCATCATCCTCATCATCCTCATCTTCATCATCTTCCGGCTCATATTCCCGTTCATCTTCCAGGTCACTATCATTTTGAGCCGGAATAAGGTCTATCTGATGCTCAGGTGAGGTTTCCATAGGCTCATTATAGACCGACAAGCGAGGATCAACATTTAAATCCTCAACTGGCTCTTGGTTCTATGAAGATTGACCTTGAATACGTGCGGCTACTTTTTCACTCCTTTCGGAAGCAGTTGGACGTCTTCTTCTTGTAAACATTTGCTTAACTGCAAAGAAAACATCAAAAAATCAAACTCATAAAAATTTTATATAATATCATATCAAAATCAAACACTAACATCTCATTGAGCAAGGTTTGGCCAGGTGTGGCCGAAATTTTGGGAATGGTTCGGTTGGTCATGGCCGAATAATTGAGCAGGTTCGGCCGGGGGTGGCCGAAATTTTGAGATTTTTCGGTCGGGTGTGGCCGACTAGATGTAATAAATCGGCCAGTAGTGGTCGAACCACTCAAAACCCAAAATTTGAATTTCTTCAAAATCAAAATCTCTCAAATCTCAAATTGAAGGAAAAATAAACTAATTTTAGCACGAAGGAAAGAAAAATTACCCGATTTTCCTAGGTTTGACATCTTGAAATTGAAAATGGTGGTTGTTCTTCTTCTTCTTCTTCTTCTTCTTCTTTGGTTTTTGCTTCGTCTTTCTTCTCTCTCTCTCTCTCTCTCTCTCTCTCTCTCTCTCTCAGCCACGTCTCTCTTCTCTCTCTGCGGTCTCTCTTGCGTGCTCTCTTCTCTCTCTAAAAATTTCACCGTTTCCTCTCTTTCTCTCTCTAAGGTTTGATGTGGGTGAGGATGAGTGAGAGAGAGAGAGAGTAAATGAGGAGTTAATTGGGTGGGTGGGTGTGGGTGTGGGTGGGTGTGGGTGTGGGATAAAGGGAAAAGGGGGGTTTATTTAATTTATTTGGGGTGAATTTAGTTTTACGGGTTTACTCAACAATTGTACGGGTTTATATAACAATTCTCCCGTTAAAATAGTCTACACGAAGAAAAAATGCAGCATGCTTATGTTGACTAATATGGTGAGTCGATGAATTCAAATTAACTATTTGATAAAGCCACGACTTTTGGGGATCCGAATGAAGGTAGGATATTTGACAGGATATTTTAGTGGTACCTAGAACACAACAAAGAGAATAAGTATCGTTTAGGATAAAGCCGGAGTTTAATCCAGTTCAGGTCCTCGGGTGTGAGAGTAAGATATCTGAGGAGTTTATAACTGAGAACAAGACGTGGGAATGTCTTGGTGTGTGTTTAGGGTTTAGACAATGTGGCTTACAAATATGAATTTGACACTTACCTTGTCCATGGGGACAAAGGTTGATATTTATAGTAAGGAGGAGCTGCTCGCTGACGTCAGCCCTAAGGATATTTTTGTCTTTGACCTAGGACACGTGTCCACGCTTGGTTGACTTTGTCAGTAAAGTAAGATTCACTGCAGAGGGATGTCGCTGATATGGACAGAGACAGAGGGAACATACCCAAGTTGGCGCCGCACGTTAATGGCCTTAATGGCAAGTGGGCGCCTGTGCCACCATTTAATACGATGGAAATAAGTCGGCTTATTGGTGTCAGAGCAGGTATGGAACCTTGCTCTACAAGCTTTGACTTTAATCGAGAGTCTGGTGAGAAAATCGAGAGTCTGGTATGGGACCGCGGTTAACATTTTTGGCGCGGTTAACAAGGTTGACGCGGGCACGGATGTTACGATCATGACTTTTGCGGTCACCCTTCTGGTGGTCTAACTGTTCGCGGTCTTGACTCTAGCGGTCTAGGGAGATCTGCGGTCTTGACTTTGGCGGTCTAGTAAGATCCGTGGTCTTGACTCTGGCGGTCTAGTATATGTCACGTCATACCTGGCCTTTGGACTAAATCGAGCTTTGTCCCGATCTAGAATGTCCGGGCTCATTAGTGGCCCCTAGCTTCGAGCGAAAGATCATTTATGGTCTGAGCGAGGAGCTATATTTGCTAAGCTCAGTCTGCGGTCAGATAACTTTTCCGCAGTCACAAGTGTTGTGTTTTTTCGCTGGTTTTGCTTTGACTCCCTTTTGCTTGGCACATGTGAGGAGCACGTGAGGGGTGTTGAGAGTAGGTTTGGATGGACTTTTCCTAGGCCGAAGAGCGCGGTCCCAGTTAGGGTTTCTTCCAGCTCCTACCCTAGCCCCGACGAATCTGAGGAGCTTCAAGTTGCCCTAGCCTTATATTTAGCCAAGTTCGTGACCGAGAAGGTTCATCCTATTTTCGATGTGGGCGCAATCATAAACAACGAGTTGTTGTTGATCTTTTCGGGAGTGGCACCTCAAGTAGCCCCTAGGGTGGCTATTGAGCCCCTGCTGCGTGATCCCGATTGGAGGGTTCACGAATTTTTTGATTTTGAGTCCAATTGCAAGATGTGCATGATGGGCGCGGTCTGTGAGCCTCCAGCTTGGATCGGTCCAGTCTCTATTTTTTCCCTGCTTTGAACTGTTTTATACTTGTTTTTCACTTTCGCTGAACTGCGATCTGACAGATTTTTTCTTTATTTATTGCAGATCCCTTAGATCCCTCAATGGCCCCCAAGCTAAACCCCCAATAAATGAAGGCGGCCAAGGCACGCCAAGCTGCAGCTGAGGCAAAGGCCAGGCAGGAGGCCTTGAACAAAGTTGCTGCTGACGGGGTCTCCTTGCACGTCCAAGATAAAAACTCAAGTGCCTACTCGCCGGTGTCCGCGAAATTCCTGCGACCAAGGAGCTGCCCCCTAGACCGCAGCAAACACATTCTGGCCGTGGCCGCGGTCCTCCTATTGATCACACCGTTTCCACCGGCCCACTACTAGAAACTGGCCCATTACCGATGGAAAATTCTGTCGGTAAAACCCAATTTCCGTCGGTAATGTGGCTTTACGGACGGACGCGTTCCGTCGGAGTCCGTCGGTATATTCTGGTTGGTAATGCAGGCGGACTTTTCCGTCGGTAATGCCGACGGACCGTCCGTCGGTAACGCATATATATTCGTCATAAATTATTCGTCGGTAAGGAATCTCGCCGGCCGATGAACGGCGTTATTGCCGGAGAGATTACCGACGGATTGGTCCGTCGGTAATCACAACAGCAATTCCGACGGATATGTCTGTCGGTAAGGCCTAATTTACCGGCGAAATTGTCCGTCGGTAAGGAAGGAGGAACAACGAAATTACCGACGAACTTTTTCGTCGGTAATCTGTCCAGAATTAAAAAAAAAATTCTATTTTTATTTGTAAACCACCTGTAAAAGGCTGTAACCTGTTTTAATCAAATACCAACATGTTTAAACAAATACCAAAATTTTCAAACAAACACCAACAACATGTTTCGCTTGAACATCAAATAAAATACAAGTGCCACAACCACCATCCGAATCAAGCGAAACAGGTTGGAAAGGGGAAGGGGAAAGGGGAAAGGGAAAGGGAAAGGGTAAAGGGTAAAGGGGAAAGGGGAAAGGGGAAAGGGGAAAGGGGAAAGGGAAAGGGGAAGGGTTTTAAAACTACTTAAGTTTGATTACATGTCAGATAAAATACAAGTTTAACGACCACGATCGCTACTGCTACCGCTACCACCAATTCGCCTACCACCATCCACACTTCTCCTACTAGTGCCACGACCACCATCCAAATCAAGGTATTGACCGGCTGATGAGGCAGAGGCATTACCGCTAGTAGGTTGGTGTTGTTGCAAATTTCCCATTTGGGCCATTATTTGTTGCATGCGCTCCACAAACTGGCTTCGCTCTTCCCTAAGTCGTTCCTTCAAAGGTTCCTCCATCTGGCTCTGCAATTGGCGATATGAATCTTCTCGCTCAAGATGCTCTTGCTCCACTCGCTCAAGACGCTCTTGCTCCAATTGCCTTTATACCTCTCTCTGAACCCGAGTATCGAACGTCTCTTGATCCAAATTATGACTGCCGGAGGAAGAAGAAGAAAAGTATTGCCTAGTATGGCTGCGATATGGCATGTCAAAGTACCCAGCACCATGCGGCCTGAATTCAGGCAAGCGATCTCCCTTTGGTTGCCTATCTTGGAGGACAATGGCAGTCCAAAGTTTTTCACGAAAGGGGGGCCGCTCGGTGCTCCTAGGATCCATACTCTTCCTGAAAAAAAAAATATCCAGTATGGTAGAAAACATTATTTCTTTAACTAAATAATTTATAATTTACTAATAGAAAATACTATTGTAGCGATGCGGAATTTCTTCCTCCTTTTTATTGCTGATTTGTGTATTTAGAGTCGCCACCTATATTATTATGAGGAAATATAGAAAAACCAATTTGAAAGATTTTGGGTTCGGGGCTTAAGTGATGGATTTGGAAGGTCAAGGAGCACCGCATCCACCCAATCCGAAGATCGATCTTACTTTAAGGGAGGTTTTCAAATAGACAATTTTTGAGAAAACAATCCATTTAATTAGATTAAATGGAATATGTGATCGATTGCTTCGAGACCATCTCCATGATTTGGAGAGGCTCTAGGCCGATCCCAGATTTGATGTGTTTATACCACTCTAAAAATCATTTAGAATAGGTAGAGAAAGAAAATATGATTACCTCTAGGTCGAGAAGTGATTTAGGCAGAGTTTCGCCTCGATTCTTGACTCGAATATTGGTGTTCGTCGATCAACAAGGTTGATGGATGAATTTGTGTTGTTTTTAGGGTGATTTGCAGGAGTCTTTCAAGGAGAGAAACCAGCAAGTTGTGTGTGATTTGTGTGTCTGTGTAACCACCTTCAAATGACTAGAAGTCATCTAGTATTTATAGGGGTTGAATGACTTGGTCACCAAGATTAGGAGACTCAAGTGGATTAGGAGATCATCCTAGGAAGCTTCCAGATACCCTTTATCAGTGGATACCCGGATTGGATGACTTTTATCAAGAAAAGAGGTTGAAATCGACAAGGAAAGTGATTTTGTACATTCTGCAGAACCATTGTCTCGCGCGAGACACGCCATGTCTCGCGCAGGACAAGGCTTCACAAAAGACTAATTTGTCCTCCCTTGTTATCTCGTATGCAGTTTAGTCCAAACTAATGGCCGTTAGTGAAAACTTAACGAAACATGATGAAATGGTGGATTTCTACTCTAAAAACGAAAGTGAGACTTAGAGTGGTATAACTCTGATACGATAGGTTCAGAATCGGGTGCCTACAGAGCCCCTCGATGACAAGTCTTATGGAAGAAGTTATGTCGTCGATAGAAAAGACATCATTCTGAATATCGGGATGGTCGTGCCGTATGGCTGCCTACGTATCTCTTATCAGAGAATCAGACCAAAACGTAGTTCGACTCTAAAATACTAAAAGGTTGCTTTAGGTATTTTGAAAATCATTTTGAAAATCAAAGATTTTTTTTGAAAGGTAAACTCATACTGAGGAATCAAATCATGACCCAATTCTGAATATACCTGTCTGTCTGAAGATTCGCCTGTTCTGGCTCCGAACCTATGGGGATAATATGTTAGAAAACAAATGCTTACATGTCCGGTCCTTCGTATCCTACTAGTTTTGTGACGATTCGCCTGTAAGGGCTCCGAATCGGGCTTTTTGATGAGGTGACGGTCAATGTGGCACGAAACCGGGCTTTTGTGTGACGATTTGCCTGTAAGGTCACCGAATCGGGCTTTTGCTTAGATGACGGTCCATATGGCACGGAACCGGGCTTTTGTGAGATGATTCGCCTGTAAGGGCGCCGAATCGGGATTTTTGCTGAGATGATGGTCCATGTGGCACGGAACCGGGCTTTTGTTTGTGAAGATTCGCCTGTAAGGGCTTCGAATGGGGATTTTGAGAGAATGGTGGTCCATGTGGCATGGAACCGGGCTTTTCGATGAAGATTCATCTGTAAGGGCTCTGAATCGGGCTTTAGCGAGGATGACGGTCCATGTGGCACGGAACTGGGCTTTTCGATGACTATTCACCTGTCAGGGCGCTGAATCGGGCTTTTTGTGAGGATGGTTTACTGTCTTCGACCAAACATTTCAGGCAAAACGACGTTGTATCGGGCAGTTATGCGTATGTCACGCTTGGCTCGTTTCGTGACTTGCGGTACCAATTTTTCCACTTTTTCTTGCTAGTGTGTCACTTCCAAGGGTAAATGTGTCAAAATTTTAAAACGTTGCGTAGATGCTTTGTCACGACCCTAGGTCCGGGCACTAATTTGGCCACATGTTAACCACGTGGGGGTAGGGGCATTACATCTCCTCTTATACATTATGTGATATACGAAATGATTACGTGTCTACTTGGCTAGAGTGTTAAATTACATGGTTTTAGATGTTATTATATTGATTTTGAAAATAATGTCTAAATGAATGAAATGGGAGATTTTTGTAGGAAAATGGTAACACTTGAAAATTGAATTGAAGTGTTAAAAAATCCTTGATGTGCTTACGTGTAATTGTAAGTTTAAGGTGGTGATTCGTAGTTGAGTTATTCTTGGAGGAGCTTGTATGAAAATTATTTTATATAAATCTTCTAAAGCTTCTTCAAGAAGCTTATTTTCACCTCCTCAGTTTCTCTTATCCTCTCTACGTTAGAAAGATTTCCAAACCCTAGCTGAGCTTCATAAAATCCTAGAAATTCAGCCGTGGAGTTGTTGTTGATTCCGTCTTCAAATTAATGCTAAGGGAGGTGAATAGAGCAAGAAGAGTCGATCATATCTTCCTTTTATTTTGGTAAAAATTGGTAAGTTGTTATGGTTTCTTTCTATAACTGCTCATAATATGTTTAATGAGGCTAGTATGCTGTTATGAATCAGTTTGGTAAAAGTTGGAACCCTTTTCTTGGTGTTTGAAGTGGAAAGTAAAGAGTTGGTTGAATACTTTGAGTTCTTGCCATGGGTTGAGAATTTGAAGGTGTTAGTGTTGTTAGGGAGGTGTTATATAGCAAGAAGGGAGTATATTAGGGTCCAAATCATGTCTATATACTGTTGTTGGATGACCTTGCAGTAGCTGAATGGAACTTGTAGTGGTTGTTTGGTTGCTGCTGATGTTGCAGCAAGAACCAGTTCTGGGGACCCTATGGGTCGTGCGACACATTGTGTCTGCTGGGACAAGTCGTGCCTTGCAAGGGATGACGGATTCTGTTGGGGGAAAAAGGGCATGATTCGTGCCCTAGGGCACGAGTCGTGCCCTACCCTGCAGTCCTTGAACCATTTTCTAAGGGTTGAACACCTAGTCTAATGGGTATAAAATTGAATGCTCTTAAACTACGCATCTAGTACAAGTTTAGTACTACACTATGAAACTTAAAATAGTCCAAATGGATAATGGGAAAGGTGTTAAATATTGTCTTAAAAATGCTTGAAAGGCAATTATGAAACTTGAACCAAAATTAGTAAAACTTGGTATTGGAACTTGGAACCTTAAGAGAAGGTGTTTAATGTTGTATGTTGAATGCGTAGGGCTACTTATGTGGTATTGTATCCTTACGTGGTGACCTGTATAGGGTTATTTGCTTGTCTAGCGCATAAAAGGTATAGTGTACTATTTCCTTGAGTGAGACAGGAGTGGTAATTCCCTGTTTCTGAATTATATATGTGCAAGGAATGTGTTGGCCTCATATGTGATATATGGTGCCTTATGTGATTGTATTTATATGGTTGTTGGTTCAAATATTGTGTCGAAGGTGTAATACACTAAGTGTTTGGTTGGAACCTTTATAGAAGTGTTCCATATTATGACATGAATGCGTAGGGCTACTTATATTATATTGTACCCCTACGTGGTTACCTATATATATAGTTATAGGTTTAGATAGTGCGTGAAATATATGTTGTACTACATCATGGGATTGAACATGGATATGTAGGACTTATGTAATATACTTTGTGCCATAAGTGTTTACATGTTCATAGTTAATTGTGCACATAGTGTTAAATACGTGTTGCACTGTTTCAAGTGTTGAGCATGAGTATTCATACCATGTCATTAGATTGTTGTTATTCAAAAGTGTTGAAATATATGTGCACTATTGTGATTGGTTTAACATGAATTGCAGTTCCATGTTAGCATTGGGTGGACTTACTTTCAAGTATCTGTTATGTGCTTGAATATAGTTGTATCAGCTGAGAATCGGGGGTATAGGGAATACCATCACTTATGAGAAGATATTTTATAAGGTGCTTGGATGTCTTTATACTTGTTACACTTCACTCCCTTCTGTGGCTATGGAGAGGGGGTTCAACTTCTATGGATATGTGCAGTCATGCCATAAGATAGCAAGGTAGCTTATATGGATCTCTGTAAGGGATCGTATAAGATATGGATATGCAATCAGCAGTTCACAAAATGAGAGGAGGATAACTCCCACCGTAGTACTACCTATGATTCAGATGGGAAAGGTAAAGGGAAAGGTAAGGTAAAGTGTTTACTGTTTTCCCAATGTGATATTTGAGCAACCTGTTTGGTGTTGCATATTTGTTGTTAAGCAACCTTTGTGTGTTGCATATTATATGAGCAACCTGTGTGTGTTGCAGATGGTATGACTTACCGGTCAGGCGAAAAAGGTAACATAAAGTGTTTACTGTTTTCCAATGTGATTGTTGCAACCTGTTATGTGTTGTATATTGTATGGCATATTGTTGCATACATAATAGCTTGCTGAGATTTTATCTCACCCCTTCTCCCTTTACTGTTTTAGATTCAGCTGAGACAGGTAGACCATACCGGTGAGGCCGGGAAGGAGTTTGGATCGGATTTTGGGTTGTCAGGTTCTGTATATATTTGTGTGGGAGTTAGGAGTAGTTGTGGTTATTTTATGTGGGAAACTGTTATAAAACATTTTCAATATGTTATGTTGTAATTAATTTTGGGTTTGGTTTGTTTTAAAGGTTGCTTATGTAAGCTGTTGCAGTTGTAGTACTTGTAAATGATACAGGTTATAACCGGTAGAAACAGGTCTATATTTCACCTCCAAGTAGGGAGGTTATTTTGAAATTGTTTTGAAAAAAAAAGGTTGTTATACTTTTCAAGTTTGTTTAAAGAAAAGTTTTTTTTTCAAAAGGGTGTTTTGGGACCCTCCATCATGGGACACGGGTTTTAGGTTCCGGGAGTTGGGAGGCTCCCACAGTTGGTATCAGAGCTTAGGTTAGAAGTCAAGGGTAGATGTCTAGCCTAAGGGGGAGTGTGTAATATCTGACGCCAAGTGTTGAATGCAGGAACTTGTTCAATGGCGGGAAATAGTGATGACCAACAAAGGGATCACGGAAATGTGAATAATATGGGAACAGGAGGAGACCAGAATATAGAAATGATGAAGATGTTCAGGGTCTTTCTACAGAATATGGCAGCTCAGGGGCAAGTTCAACAGCAACCTGAGGTACGACCAAAGCCTGGGATAGAGGATTTTGTAAGGATGAATCCGCCAAGCTTTAATGGAAATCCGAATCCGGGGAAGGCAGCAAAATGGTTAGAAGCAATGAACAATAATTTTGAGGCTATAGGCATTCCTGATGAAGAAAATGTTAGGTGTGCTATTTTCAAGCTGGAAGGTCCAGCGGATCATTGGTGGAAAGGTTTGCGTGAAAACTGGGAGCGGGATCATACGCCCTAAACTTGGGATAATTTCACTCAGAAGTTCGAGGATTATTTCGTTACCATGGTTACCCGGGATAGGAAGGAAGTGAAGTTTTTGCTTCTAAAATAGAGAACCATGACGGTAGCTCAGTATTTGGCAGGGTTCGCGAAATTGGCTCAATATTGTCCTCACTTGGTAACCCATGAGGAGAGGAGAGTTTATCATTTTATAAAAGGGTTGAGGCATGCGTTTAAGAAGCGATTAGCGACTTATGACTTTGCTGGTTATCAAATAACTTTGGATAGGGCGTATCAGATCGAGAAGGACCTTGAGAAGTACCAAGGAGGATCGGAAAGTGGGGAAAGCAAGCCAAAGTATCTGGGACAAGGCTCCAGACTGATCAGAGGACAGACAAGTTCTCCAGTTTTTGGAAGTGTTCGAGGAGCACAGATTGCAGCTTCTACAGTTCTGTAAGTGTCCCAATCTGAACCGCCAATATTCCTTCAGCCCGATTTAACGTTTTCCACATCAAATAAACATTTAAGGGCATTTTGGTCACTTTCCAAGGTAATTTAAACAAGGAAGGACCTTAAGGGAACAACAAATTTGGATTGGATCTCGCTGGAAGGAGTAATTTCCAAGAAATTGACCAGCTTGAATTAATTGCAAAACAGCCAAAACTGCTTTTCTGCAAAATCAGGCACGCCTTCATTCCAATCCGCGCAGACAGGATTGAGCCTCATTCCTATCCGCGCAGACAAGATGGAACCCTAATTCAGCCTATAAATAAAATCCTTCTCTCTCAGTTTAGGGGATCCTTTTTCCAACCCTACTGTTACATTGACGAAAATCTCTCCAGAAAACAGCCTAAACACTCATCCAAACACTCATCCAAACACTAAACCTAAACACAAAATCCACACACAAGTCTTGAATATATTCAAACCCTAAACACAAACCAAGAAGATAGGGCACAACCATTGGTAAACCCTCCTTCTTCTTACCTTAATCTCCCTCATTCATGCATACATCTCATATTTAAATGATGTAACTTGTTTTATTTACATGTTGCTCACTTCTCTTCCCCCTTTTTTCCTAGGATCCAAGAGGATCTCCATGGAGTTCATCTCCATGGATGATTCTCTACAAGGATTCATATTTCTTTATTATGTTATTCCCCTTTGTCCCTTTTACATTAACTAGTCTCTACTTGTTGCTTGCTCTCTTGACCTATAAGATGGTCATCTTGGAGTCTATCTCCATAGATGGCCACTTCAAATGGTCCATAATCTTTATTTTCTTGTAAATTTCCCTCCCATAGTCTAAGATGTTCACATTGGAACCATTTCCTTGAATGAACATCCTTAAGACTTACACAAATTGGGTCACACAAGATGTATGAGATACACTTGAGTATAGATCTCAAGGATGGTCATCTTAATGACCACCTTAGAAGATCTTCCTCTAAAAGTTGATACATCTCTACCTATTTCTTGCTTTGTCAAATTTACTTTCATGTCAAACCCCCCATCCCAAGCAAATGAAATGCTTCTAAGTCCTAATATACCCTCATGATGGCTTGATCTAGTAGATCACTATTAATCATGTTTAGTGATCACTAATCAAAGCCTAAGGAAAGTGGGGAAAAACATGGATGCAAAATCCAAAAATTCTCCTATTTGACATTTTCTGTTGCAACTCCAGTTCTGATTCTGTAAATCCAGTTGACTTTCTGGAAATTACAGAATCAGACTGGAAAGCTGCCAAAAAGGAACCCTACTGTCTTATCCGCGCGGACAGGATTGATCCTCATCCTGATCTGCGCGAACATGAATGTCACAGGCAGATATTTTTGTTTCCAGTTTCCTTTCACTCACAGAAGCACACTATTTTGATTAATTTCAGTCCTGTCCAGTCAAATTGTTTATTTCCAAAAAACCCCTTTTGCAAAACACACACACGCACATATACAAATGGTTTCAAGTTTGGAAGACTCGTCTACGAGACATTTCGGGTGAACGTGCTAATCGTTCTTCCCGGAATGTAACGTGACCTCCGAACCCTTTTTCTCTTTTACGGGCTTTTTTCAAAGTTTTGGCCCTAAACTAAAAACGGCATGGCGACTCCGTTGATTTTTCAAAAAATCGGGTACATCACAAGTTCAGCCAGTATCCGGTTAACCTAGCATAGTTTGTAAATTTTGCCAGCGGACTGGACATACAGGCGAGACATGTTGGAAAAAGCAAGGGAAATGTCTGAAGTGTGGGGAAATGGGGCATTTCAGAAAAGGTTGTCCTAAATCTAGACTTCAACAAGGACAGACATCAGGCAGTGGCCAACAAAAAGGGCAACAACGTGGTGGTACAAAGAGAGATACTGAAGGGAAAGCAAAAGAGAAAGTCTAAGACGGAGTCTTGGCTTGGGATTATGGAGAGATAGATTCCTTCTAAATTATTAAAGGTATATTACCTGTCTCAGGAATTAGGGGTCATATTTTTATAGATCCCAGTTTATCCCGTTCTTAGGTGGCATTGCATTTTTGCTTTTAATTGCATAAATGGTCTAAGAGTTGCCTTATGTGCTAGAGGTTTCAACTCCTATGGGAGAGTACCTCGAATTTTCTTTGATTATCATGGTTGTGACATGATTATATGTGGGTATGGATTGTCAGTAGAGTTGGTAGACTTACCAATTCGTGATATTGCTGTTATACTTGACCTGCAGTGGTTAAGTAGTTGTTGTGTTTTGGGTAGACTGTTGCAAGTAGCGAGTCTCATTTTCTATGTTTGATTTACCTCTGTTTGTGATTGAGGCGGATAAGTCATTATTTGATATTGTGTCGTATATGCATTAAAGGCCTAAAGGTATGGTCTAAAGGATGTTAATGTTATCTGATTTCTGTGTTAGACTTGAATAAAAAGTCACCTGAAATATCTTAAGTAACAGTGGTAAGTGAATTGGTGAGGTGTTGCCTCAGAGTATTTCTTGCCGTCAGTTAGGGCAGTCGAATGTCATATTGATGTAATGTCAAGTTATGGCCATATCCAAGAGCACCTTGCAAAAGGTCATCAGATATGTTGGTGAAAATGATGAGTCGAGTTTTAAACCTGATTCTGATAACTTTGTGATAATCTTTATGGATGAGATCTTGGGTTTTTCAGAGTTATGAAAAGATATGGGAATTATTTAAAAGTTAGGTATCTGTTTTTCGTGAGAATCAACTGGTTGCAGAATTCAGAAAGTGTGAGTTGTGAATCAAGAAAATTGTAATGGTGGGCCTTATAGTTTCAAGCTTAGGGCATGGTGTTATTATTTTCTCGGATATTGAGACCCTGGTCAATTGGAACAACCTTCGACAGTACTAGAATCCCGTAGTTTTCTGAGTTTGGCAGATTGTTACCAAAAAATAGTTGATGGACTTTCGAGGGTGATTTACTCGGAAAAATATATTTGAGATGGAATGCAAAAGGGTGAAACCAGTTTTGTAGAGTTAAAGAATAGATTGATGATAGTTTGATCCTTACCTTACTTGATGGATGTGAGAACTTGGGATTTTAGTTGCACGTCAAAAGAAAGGTTTGGGTTGTATTCTTACGCAAAATGGGAAAGGAATCTCTTATACTTCGATGAAGTGAGCACTATCAGATCAAAATTTTTCCTATTCTTGACATGAAAATGATTGTGATTCTTTTGTGTTACCTAAGTGGAACATTATCTATATGAAGTTAAAATTGAGATTTTTATTAACCATAAGAGTTGCAGTCCCTGGTTACTTAAAAGAAATTGAACAACGGGTAGAGAATGGGTTAGAAATATTTAAAAGACTTTGATTGCATTATATTATATCATCCAGGAAAGCTAGTGTGGTTCTGGATGCGATTAGCCGAAGGGCTTCATTGTCAACAGTTTGATCTTGTGAATTGCAAAATAAGACATAAATTGCGAATTTGAATATCCCTACAGTTTATGGAAGCTTATGGAGATTCCACAAATTGATCCTGAATTAAAGAAGATGGATGCGTTTGAGTAATAGTGGGTAGATTGACCAGGTTGGTTCCTGTCTACCTAGATTACTGAAGGATTGAATGGAGAAGTTAGTATAACTATAGAGGTGAGAGATTTGATTGATTTCACGGAATACCAATCCATATTTTGTATCAGATTGGGATCCGAGATTCCTATTGCGATTTGGGAAGACTTAGTATGAGGCTCTAGGCTTCGAGCTGGGTTCAGTTCTGCTTTTCATTCTCCTATAGATGGGCAGGCAGAGAGAACTATCCAGATTTTGAGGATATGTTGCATGTGTATGTGATGGTTTTGCCTTCATTTTGAGAGGTTGGTGTAACCTTAGTTGAAATTGTGTATATCAACAGCTTTCAGTTCAGTATTGAATTGGCACTGTCTAGAACTTGGTATGGGAGGAAGTTTCTTGATGATCCTATCCCGATATTGAATTCTTCAACCGAGGATTTCTAGGTTGAGTTGAATTGAGTGGAAGAATCATGGCATTGAGAAAGCCATTTGGGGGTTTGAGAATTTGAAATGCTTGAGCAGTATGTGTGATCCTTGAGCTCTCAGGTAAGTATGTCTAAAATTCGTGATGAATTTTATTTAAGGGGGAGTGAGTGTCACGACCCTAGGTCCGGGCACTAATTTGGCCACGTGTTAAGCACGTGGGGGTAGGGGGTATTACATCTCCTCTTATACATTATGTGATATATGAAATGATTACGTGTTTACTTGGCTAGAGTGCTAAATTACATGGTTTTAGATGTTATTATATTGATTTTGAAAATAATGTCTAAATGAAAGAAATGGGAGATTTGTGTAGGAAAATGGTAACACTTGAAAATTGAATTGAAGTGTTATAAAAGCCTTGAGGTGCTTACATGTATTTGTAAGTGTAAGGTGGTGATTCATAGTTGAGTTATTCTTGGAGGAGCTTGTATGAAAATTGTTTTATATAAATCTTCTAAAGCTTCTTCAAGAAGCTTATTTTCACCTCCTTAGTTTCTCTTATCCTCTCTACATTCTAAAGAGTTCCAAACCCTAGCTGAGCTTCATAAAATCCTAGAAATTCAGGCGTGGAGTTGTTGTTGATTCCGTCTTCAAATTAATGCTAAGGGTGGTGAATAGAGCAAGAAGAGCCGATCATATCTTCCTTTTATTTTGGTAAAAATTGGTAAGTTGTTATGGTTTCTTTCTATAACTGCTCATAATATGTTTAATGAGGTTAGTATGCTGTTATGAATCAGTTTGCTAAAAGTTGGAACCTTTTTCTTGGTGTTTGAAGTGGAAAATAAAGAGTTGGTTGAATACTTTGAGTTCTTGCCATGGGTTAAGAATTTGAAGGTGTTAGTGTTGTTAGGGAGGTGTTATATAGCAAGAAGGGAGTATATTAGGGTCCAAATCATGTCTATATACTGTTGTTGGATGACCTTGCAGTAGCTGAATGGAACTTGTAGTGTCTGTTTGGATGCTGCTGATGTTGCAGCAAGAACTAGTTCTGGGGACCCTGTGGGTCGTGCGACACATTGTGTCTGCTGGGACGAGTCGTGCCTTGCAAGGGACGACGGATTCTAGTGGGGGAAAAAGGGCACGAGTCGTGCCCTAGGGCACGAGTCGTGCCCTACCCTACAGTCCTTGAACCATTTTCTAAGGGTTGAACACATAGTCTAATGGGTATAAAATTGAATGCTCTTTAACTACGGATCTAGTACAAGTTTAGTACTACACTATGAAACTTAAAATAGTCCAAATGGATAATGGGAAAGGTGTTAAATATTGTCTTAAAAATGCTTGAAAGGCAATTATGAAACATGAACCAAAATTAGTAAAACTTGGTATTGGAACTTAGAACCTTAAGAGAAGGTGTTTAATGTTGTATGTTGAATGCGTAGGGCTACTTATGTGGTATTGTATCCTTACGTGGTGACCTGTATAGGGTTATTTGCTTGTCTAGTGCATAAAAGGTATAGTGTACTATTTCCATGAGTGAGACAGGAGTGGTAATACCCTGTTTCTGGATTATATATGTGCAAGGAATGTGTAGGCCCATATGTGATATATGGTGCCTTACATGATTGTATTTATATGGTTGTTGGTTCAAATACTGTGTCGAAGGTGTAATACACTAAGTGTTTGGTTGGAACCTTTATAGAAGTGTTCCATATTATGACATGAATGCGTAGGGCTACTTATATTATATTGTACCCCTACGTGGTTACCTATATATATGGTTATAGGTTTAGATAGTGCGTGAAATATATGTTGCACTGCATCATGGGATTGAACATGGATATGTAGGACTTATGTAATATACTTTGTGCCATAAGTGTTTACATGTTCATAGTTAATTGTGCACATAGTGTTAAATACGTGTTGCACTGTTTCAAGTGTTGAGCATGAGTATTCATACCATGTCATTAGATTGTTGTTATTCAAAAGTGTTGAAATATATGTGCACTATTGTGATTGGTTTAACATGAATTGCAGTTCCATGTTATATATATGTGTTGATGTCCCATTGGGTGGACTTACTTTCAAGTATCTGTTATGTGCTTGAATATAGTTGTATCAGCTGAGAATCGGGGGTATAGGGAATACCATCACTTATGAGAAGATATTTCATAAGGTGCTTGGATGTCTTTATACTTGTTACCCTTCACTCCCTTCTGTGGCCACGGAGAGGGGTTTCAGCTTCTATGGATATGTGCAGTCATGCCATAAGATAGCGAGGTAGCTTATATGGATCTCTGTAAGGGGTCATATAAGATGTGGATATGCAATCAGCAGTTCACAAAATGAGAGGAGGATAACTCCCACCGTAGTACTACCTATGATTCAGATGGGAAAGGTAAAGGGAAAGGTAACGTAAAGTGTTTACTGTTTTCCCAATGTGATATTTGAGCAACCTGTTTGGTGTTGCATATTTGTTGTTAAGCAACCTTTGTGTGTTGCATATTATATGAGCAACCTGTGTGTGTTGCAGATGGTATGACTTACCGGTTAGGCGGAAAAGGTAACATAAAGTGTTTACTGTTTTCCAATGTGATTGTTGCAACCTGTTATGTGTTGCATATTGTATGGCATATTGTTGCATACATAATAGCTTGCTGAGATTTTATCTCACCCCTTCTCCCTTTACTGTTTTAGATTCAGCTGAGACAGGTGGACCATACCGGTGAGGTCGGGAAGGAGTTTGGATCGGATTTTGGGTTGTCAGGTTATGTATATATTTGTGTGGGAGTTGGAAGTAGTTATGGTTATTTTATGCTGGGAAAATGTTATAAAGCATTTTCAGTATGTTATGTTGTAATTAATTTTGGGTTTGGTTTGTTTTAAAGTTGGCTTATGTAAGCTGTTGCAGTTGTAGTACTTGTAAATGATACAGGTTATAACTGGTAGAAACAGGTCTATATTTCACCTCCAAGTAGGGAGGTTATTTTGAAATTGTTTTGAAAAAAAAAGGTTGTTATACTTTTCAAGTTCGTTTAAAGAAAAGTTTTTTTTCAAAAGGGTGTTTTGGGACCCTCCATCCTGGGACACGAGTTTTAGGTTCCGGGAGTTGGGAGGCGCCCACACGCTTATTGCAGAGGGCAATTTTGTCTTTATCCAATAGGTTTGTCTCGCGCGGGACTAAGTCTGTCGAGGCATAAATTCAGCAGCTGCTGCTTCATTTCAAACACTCTTGTTTCAAACATTTTCTCTCAAGTCCGACCTAAAGTTTTCTTTTCTTCTAAATGTCTCTAATTTCTTGTTGATTTCCCTTTCTTAATCAACTCTAATCCTTTCCCAAACACATAATCAATGCCTCAAGAATCAAGGAATCCGACATTGGATAGTTATTTGTGCCGAAAGGATTATCCTCGTGACGACCTCACTTTCGATCGTCAAAGGCACATTTCGCATGCCGTTCGCGAAGGCTTGGTAAGAATCTCTTTCTCAACTCATTCCCATGATTTCATTTCATCCATTCCATGGTTAAATCTATTGATTCATCGAATTTGAGCATTCCCTCTCTCTTTGTCAAGAACTAGGTTCAATGTCAATGCATACTAGATTTTCTAGGCTTTGTTGAATTGTGATGATACTTTTGTGTATATATGTTGGTGCCCTACACGGTTTGGATTGTAGGAGGGGTTGATTTGGGTAGCCAAATGCGATTCCATGCATGATTCTCTAGTATGCACGCAAGGTGTTTGATGAAATGTCTCAATGAAAATTTCTTTCCTTGACTTGATTTCTGACAATGTTTCCTCTGTCTATCTCTATTTTGCAGCCATATAGATCAATTAAGAATTACCGGGGCAGTGCCAAGTTTGCCAAGGCTGTCTGGGACAAGGTCAAGGTCCTGGACGGGGTCCATACCAGAGTGGAGCAGACGGGGCTTCACACTTTTGTTGATAATATATGTGGCATGAGGTGGACTCCTCAAGTTCTCCAGGCCATCAGGGAGAGGTGGTGGGACACTACCCACACTGTCCATTTGCATTTCGGGGAGGCGACCATGACCCCGACCGATTTCTTTGCTATTACCGGGATAGAGTGCAACGGAGATTCTCTTCCGGTGACTAGGGGTTACAAACCGGCGAACCCAGCTGAGTGGAGGCAGCTTATTGGTTTTGTCCCTAGCAAAATCAAGGGATTTTATGTTGAGCTCGCTCCTCTTCGTGGCCAGATTGAGGCCTATGTTGATAAGGCCAATGTGGTCGTGGATCGAGTTGTGATGGGGGCCCTCTTGTATATTCTGTCGGAGACCATTTTTGCCAATCACTCTTCCACTGCCCGTACTGCTCTTCTGGGGCTGCTGGAGGACCTGGACATGGTGAGTACGTATGATTGGGGCTCAGCTGGGCTGGCCTTTTGTTATTATGCCATGGATGAGGCATGTAGGCATACCAAGGATACTATGCAGGGGTATTCTTATGCTTGGGAGGTACATTTCCTGACTTCTTGTCGCTTATTCATATACTGCAAATTTCATCCATGCTTTGTACTGAATCCAGTTCTGTTTCCTTGTATATATATGGGGGTATACTGTTTTTTCTTTGCATAAGTTTGAGTTGGACGAGCGTGGGGCTAAGTTTCCGGCTATCAAGAGGTAAAGCCACTCTAACCGCACTGTGGATGAGGAGGAGGGAGAGGATTGGACCTTAACCATGGAGGAGGCATGGGCCTTGTTGGACGGTTTCCGCTTTGAGCGGCAGGGCCTGTATCCGTGGACTCTCTTGGAGGCTGAGGTGCATGGCGCGTGGACTGCCATCGATGCTCAGAGGATCTTGGTGTCACTTGAGGGTGATAGTATTTACTTGGATGAGAGAGTCTTCTCTCAGCATGGCAGGGGTTCACTCGTTAGGAGAGTGCCAGAAGATCCGCCCAGGGAGATGCACTCTACTTCTTCTGCTTTCGCTGAGGCATATGCCAATTATGTGAATGGATACGCAACAGAGGACTGTGTGGATTCAAGGACTTCATATAAGGAGTTCCTTCCTCGTTTGATGGGTACCCTTGTGGTAGGTGGTAGGCAGCCACGCGCACATGGTTCTGCTTCTTCTTCTGGCTCGTCAGGCCCAGGCTCTTCTTCTCAGTATGCGGGTCCTGTGCCTTTTATGCTGGATTATGGTCCTCCGAGCTATTCATATATGATGGGAGGCATGCATATGATGGGCTCCATTTCGATTGCGGATCATATCCCTGAGGGTTATCGCCTCCCTCCCGACATCTCTTCGGTAAGACTGATATATGTTTCTGCTTGTACTGTTTCTTGCATTGTCCATATACTTATGTGTATATGTCCAATCCTTTCTGAGTATTTCCTTTTGTGAATATATCACCATGTCTGTGGCAGATTACAACCGTGGGGCCAGCAGGATGGCCGGTTTGATGGCCTTGATGTCGGACCTCTTCGAGAAGCTTTTTCATAAGGCGGCTTCGACGGCGTCGATGATTGCCTCTGCGGTGACCCCTACTTGCGGAGCCAAGAGATCAAGGAGGGATGGTAGCCCCAGTGATGGCGATGATGGCGGTACTGGTAGCTCGAGGGATTTGATAGCATAGGGCTCCCCTACTCCCCCATATTCTTGAGATTGTCTTGAACTTATACATATTGGCCGGGTTGGCCCAAACATCTTTTTTTTTTCTTTTTGTACTTGTTAGCACATAGATTGCACAACAAACAAGTATTTTCTTTACTTACTAACCTAGTTCTAGTTAGTTAGCTAACTTTCTCGACTTCCGTGGTGGTATCCACGAGCAATGGAATGGCCAATTTTTGGATATATAATTGAGAAGGTTTTGGTATATATATTGTATATGGGGAATATATTTGCAGGTTTCGAGACTTGTTTCGGCAAGTCGGGGCTAGATTGATCTCTTGTGCTTAAATTCTGCAGAATTTACAGAAGGGTTGTCCCCCGCGGAACAAGGTGTCTCACGCGAGACACGCTTCCCAGACAGCAGTTCTTCTCCTTTTCGAAACAGGATTCTGTCAAGTTTTCCTATATAAACACATGTAGTCCACCCCAAAACTTCATTCAGGCCTCCAAGACTCTTAGGATATTCTGTTGGGACCAAATTCTTACTTTCTTCTTCAGCCCGTTGATCCATGGCTTCCAAGGAAATTGCTCCAACGTCAATAATTGTTGATGAATTTTCTTTGCCTTCTGATGCAGTCCAAGCTTTCAAGCAAACATCGAGGAACTTTGTGAGATCGTTTCATAATCGTTCTCATAATAGGTTTATTGAAGAGTTTGGATTTAGAATCCTCTTTACTTTGAAGAATCTCCAACCAGATTGGAATCTTTTGCAGGGAGTTGCTAGATTTTGGGATCCTTCTCTTCATCTCTTTAGTTTATCTCTTAATGAGATGGTACCCACTGTAGAGGAGTTTGCTATTATCTTGGATATGCCTTTGACCGGTGAGATTGCGATTCCTAAGTATGATAGGAATCATTCGGAGGCTTTGAATGAATTATTGGGAATTCCCCTTGATATATGTTATGAGTTAATTCACCGCCGCTGGGTGGATTGTTCTTCTTTTCCTGCACGCTTTAGTGGAGATTCGGATGATGAAGCCTGCCATGTTTACAAATGGAATTTCTTGGCCCTTTCTCTTTTCGAAGATGTATTGTTCATATGCAGGGGTTGCTTGGTTGACTCCCAATTGGTGGAGATTTTTCTGCACGCTAGGGGAGGTTCCAGGAACATCCTTCCCTTAGTATTGGGTGAGACCCTTCATGGTCTTGATGAGGTTCATAGGACCAGTGCCATGACTCAAGGGAGTCCTCTTTTGTTGACCATTTGGCTTAGAGAACATCTCAAATTGGTAGCCCCTCCGTTGGAATATTCCCCTTTTATGTATCATATGAGGAAGCTATTGATCAAGGATCTTTCGAAAGATGAGTGGGCTCAAATGATTGCAAAGGCCACTACCATGGATATTATTTGGTGTCCACCATTTTAGAGATTGAACAAATATGTTTCCAATACCATGGGTTTTGACAGAGTTGTGCTTCTAGGTTTGCGATATTCCTCTTTCTATTTTCCCAGGCGGGTGCTTCGTCAATTCGATCAACAGCAGGATACTTTTATTTTTGAAGGAGCTTCTTGTGAAGTATCCTATATGGGTCCAGATTTTGCAAGGGTGCTAGCTCAAGCTTGGGGTGAAGGGACCAGTCGAGATCGTTGGATGAACCTTCGAAGCTTTGATGCAAGTGTTTTCTTATCAGATAAGTACTTGGATTGGTTTTTCCATAGCGGCCACCCAAATGCAGAGAAGATTGATGAAGTGCGGCGTCCATTGTTAGGGGACTCTTTTGTGAAAAGCAGTATTTTGAGAAGGAGCGAGGCTCAATCGGACCCTGCTAATGCGAGAACTGATCTAACCCAAGATTTCCTTGATGTGGATTGGTATGAAAGAAGAGGCACCGGTCTCCCTGGAAAGATGCAAGCTTTGGATAGGCCAAATGTCTTCAAGAGGTTTTCAAAATCTGTTTTCACTCGCCTTGACGGATGTTCTCCTTTGAAGGACCCGAATCACAAGAGAGATCGAGACGATGGTAATGATCATGTCCGCCGGCCTACAAAGTCAATGAAAGGCTAGATCCTAGAGAGTATCAAGAGATTGCTTAGATAGATCAAATAGTTTTTAATTTAGTATTTTCTTTTCAAGATTCTTAGCTTAGCAAATTTGTCGTTGTCGTTAGAATTTTTCTTTTGTTATTAGAAAATGCATTCAATTAATACAAGGACAAGATTTGATTTTATTATTTGACTAGACCGAAGCCGAAGGCTGCCTATGTTCCTCTTTTACATTAATCAAATAAGAGGCTCAGGTTGACGTAGTTCATTTTTTAGAGAAATTGGACAAAATTCGTTATCTGACAGAGGGGTAGTCTCGCACGAGACAAGGCCTCTTTTTTTTTTTTTGCGCACACCCTGGTTTTTGCTTAGACTGCCCTTTCAGGTTTTCAATCTAGCGGGCTTCTTTTCTTGTGCGAGCTCTAATTTTTGCCTAGTTCGTCCCTTTTAGGATTTTCAACCTAGCGAGCATTTTTTTGAAGAGGCCAAGTCACGCGAAGTACTTCTTGAGCTTGTCAATGTTGATCGGCTTTGGTAATTGATCTCCGTCTAAGTCCCCCAGCTGAAGGGCTCCCCCAGAGAATATCTTGTTTACGATGTAGGGTCCTATCCATCTTGGTCCCCACTTGCCTAGAGGGTTGAAAGGTCCAGGGCGGTATTCGTGGAGAACTAGATTGCCTACTCTTATGTTCCATGTTTTGACCTTTTTGTTGAAAGCTCTTGCCATCCTTCTTTGGTAGGCTTGAGTGTGTTCAGCTGTTTTTAGTCTCCTTTCATCTAGCAGGGCTAGCTCTTCGTATCTGTTTTCTAACCAGTCAACTTCTTTTACTTGATTCTCTAGGAGAACCCTAAGTGAAGGTATTTCTAGCTCTATAGGCAGAACGACTTCCATCCCGTATGCGAGGGCGTATGGAGTTTCCCCGGTGGCTATTCGAACCGAGGTGCGGTATCCCCAAAGTGCAAAGGGTAGTTTGTCGGGCCAATCCATTCCAGTGACTGCCATTTTCCTGATGATGGTTTCGATTGTTTTGTTTGCGGCTTCAACTGCTCCATTTGTTTGAGGCCTGTAGGGGGAGGACTTATGCCTTACGATTTTATATTCTGCCAAGAGACGGTCAGTTTCTTTCTCAAAGTGGGAACCATTATCAGATATCATCTCTTGTGGCACCCCATATCGGCAGATGATGTTGCGTTTGATGAACTCTGCTACTTTTCTGGCATTCAAGACTTTGTAGGAGGCGCCTTGATCCATTTAGTGAAATAGTTGATAGCTACTAGAACGAAACTGTGCCCGTCGATTCCCGCGGGTGTGACCTTTCCAATCATGTCTATACCCCATGTAGAGAAGGGCCAAGGAGATGTCATAGTGTATAACAAGGAAGGTGGTACATGCTGAAGGTTAGCGTGTATCTGGCACTTGTGGCATTTCTTGACCATATTGGTGCAGTCTGCTTTCATGGTTAACAAAAAGTATCCTTGTCTGATGATCTTCTTGGCGAGTATGTTTCCGCTCATGTGAGTTCCACACACTCCTTGATGAACATGGTGTAAGTACCCCAATCTGGATCGCTCTCCATCCAAGCATACGACAAAACCAGGGGCAAACTTCCGGAGGTCATAACTCCTTCAAACAAACTCCGATTGAGACGTGCCATATATGGTTGGAAAGCTCTCGACGAGAACTAGCTTGCCATCACAATTACAAAATGTGGAAAAGCATGGAAGTCCGTACGGACCTATTTGCATACCTAGATGGTCCATACGGACCTCTTTGCAGAGGGGACATAATCATCTCAGAAATCCTCATCATTCCCTGAAATCGAGGAAAACCAAAAAACTAGATTACCTAGAAGGTCCGTACGACACATTTCCCTCTTCTCTCCTCTCCCCCCAGCCTTCAGGCTCCCCTCTAAGACCCTTCGGGGCAATCCCGTCCCCTTTCGGATCCTTCCGAGGCCTTCCGAGCTCCCTTGTGGTGCTCCGAAGCCTCTCCGAGCGCTCCCGCGACGCTCCTGCGCTCCCGCGCTGCCCCGAGGCACTCTCGAGGTACTCTGAGGCCCCTCGTGGTACTCCGAGGCCTTGCCTGGTCTTTCCCGAGGCGTCCCGGCTCTTTCCGAGTCAAACCGGCGATCCCAAACCACGCCGAACCTCTGCCCGAATCAAACCGGCGATCCCAAATCACGCCGAACCTCTGCCCGAATCAAACCGGCGATCCCAAACCACGCCGAACCTCTGCCCGAATCCAACCAATGATTCCAACGCACGCCGAACCTCTGCCCGAATCCAACCAACGATCCCAACGCAAGCCGAAACTCTTTCCGCAGACAACCGGCCCCTTTTCAGAAGCAATCCCGGTCCGTACCTAAACACTATTCCGACCTCAAACACTATTCCCCTGCGGAAGACAGACACGAACCAACATTGGTAAGGCTTCCTTCCATTACTATTTCAATACATTTCAATACGTAGTGTACAATGTAGACATCCGATACAGCATGCATTTTTAAAAAGCACACACACACACACACACAACAGTTAAAGAATATTAGGGGTATCCGAAAGACTCGTTTTTACGAGGCGACTCGGGTGAGCTCTAAGATTCTAATATTCTCTTCCCGAGGAGTCATCTGACCTCCGAACTCAAAATCTCATCACACAAAAACAGTTTATTTCTAAACTGATGCCCTTTTTCAATGTTTTGGGCTTAATAAAAACGGCGTGGCGACTCTACAATTGCGAAAACAACGGCGAGACACCTCCAACCATCGCTAAAGCGGAATAAAGCCAGATGCCGGGGCGCGAACGCGCTGCCTCTCGGATCCGGGCGACTTCCCGAAAAGCGACGAATGCTAGATGCCGGGGCCCGCGCGCGAGCCGGATCCGGGTAATTTCAGTTGGCGACTCTGCTGGGGAATTTTTGTTTTAAAATCTTTTTAAACAAAACAAAAGATTTTTAAAACGATGATGAGGGTCAAACTTTCATTTTACCCCTTTCTTTAACTGTTGTGTGTGTGTGCACGTGCTTTACTTTTTATTTTACAAAAAAAATAAAAATACAAAAAAATGCATCAATATACATCTGTGCATACATTTAAAATTCTTCAAAACTTTTGTTTTACTCGTAAAAGAATTTTAGAGACCGCACACTACTCGCACCGTCGCCTCGGTTACACCGCACACTACTCACACCGCCTCGGTTACACCGCACGCTACGCGCACCGCCGCCTGGATACACCGCACACTACAACCCTTAACCCGGAGTGGTCTTAGTTGCAGTCCGTTTGGTCTTCCTAGGCCTCTGATGCGCACGGGATCATTCCAAACATCCCATCCTAGCCAAGCGTTAACCCCGCACGTTTGAGTCTTGAGTCACACTCGTCCGTACTCGGTTGGTTTTTACCTGGCCCGTGTCATACAAAGCCTGGATACATATACCATGCCGGCCATTTTCTCGAGTCAAGGCTCTAACTCAAGATCCTTGCGCAAGTTAAAGCGATGAAAGGTCATGCTAAAATCTTGACCCGATCTTGATTTCCGAAGCTACACCTGCACGATGTTCCGTCCCGATATACATCCATGCTCACATGACACCATGTCATCACGCCTTTGATACGTCGCCCATGACGATATGACCCATCCAACGCCTAACGTCACGCATCCCTTGCGCAAGCAAGGTAAAGAGAGGTCATGCCGAACTCTTGACCCGATCTTGACTCGTGGCCGGCTCGGTTCACTATTCACATGGCTAACGCATTAAAACGAACATGACAAAGCTCGGTCCTTAGGTTCGCTTTTCTTTTAGGCCGGTGGAAACCGCTTGCCCTATAGGACCTCGCCTGGCCGTCCACCCCGGGATGTCGAAATACAGTGCAAAACGAGGGGCTTATAGCCGCACGTATGGTCTCCATCGACCCAGATCTAGCATAGTTGCGAAAAGAAGAGCAATCTTTTCCAACCTACCTAGGATTCTCGAGAAAACACCGTTTTAAGTAAATTAAAACAACAAAAAAATCATAAATAAAAAGCGGAAACCGCATGTCACATGAGCTTTCCCCTTTTATCCTAAAGGCCTTCCCATGTCTAAACCTTACCCGTCACCCTCCAAATAACCGAGAGTGGTTGAGAGTACCCGGAGCCGCCTTTTCGCATCGAGGTCACAAGGATCCGATAGCCCTTCCGGGCTCACGGTCCGAACAAACCCGCTACTCCCCATGGCGGGATCAACGTATAACAAATGAGGGAAACGGAACCCCACCACCGAGAAACCTCCAGACAATGGAGGAGGTGCTACGAGCCTTCGAAACTCTCAAGAAGCGCCAGAAGAGCAAAGAAGCCTGGATCGTAGACACTATGCGCCGCCGCGGAGCCGTGGCCGTTCCCAAACAGATGGGACCTTCATTCTCATAGAAGACGAAGAAATACCGCTCTCCCCGGTCCTCAAAGCTATCAATGTGTCCCGCTCCGCCAAGTTACGAGATCCCAAGAATGCTAAGCGCTCTCGCTCAAAGCTCCCTTCAGGGCATCGGCCAAGGCCCGCATGCCTCGGCCTCAAGACAGCCAGCTTCCCGCTCGCACATCAAGCTCGCACAACAAGACACATACGTGCTCGCTTCTACTGCATCCCAATGCATCTCGGTATCCCCCAGGGTTCAACCCTTTGCCTCTATACGAGCCTCGCAGCCATAATCAGAAGTCCCCATGCCTACCGGGGACAGGCATCCCGAGTGGATATCCCGACATCTCAAGCTTGCCACCTGCTAGTCTGCCACTTGGGGCTAATGAATCATTTCCCCAATTCCCAAACACAACCCTTAGCGGACCTGGCAATCACGCCCCTAACTTCAGCACTCCAGGGTATGGGTTGGTATACACTCAACTACCTCCCCAAGACTCCCGAATGGCGATCCCATCAGCCAATCCACCTCCATCTTCGGTTTCTATCCCCGAAAACGGTAACCCGCCTCAACCTGCCGATCCCCACATGGCTTGGCTGATCGAGCAAATGAAGGACATGCAAGGCAAGCTAGCTAGTTCCCGAAAAGACTCCCTCCTGCCTACTGATCCAAGCAAAGTGGTCCCGCTCCCTCCAAAATTCAGGATGCCAGAAATGGAGAAGTTTGACGGGATGGAATGCCCAAAAACTCACATCGATACCTATGTCTTGGGTATGAGAGCTAAAGGAGCAACCCCACAACAAATGGCGGATCACTTCCAGCATTCCCTCAAATCCACGGCATTAAGGTGGTTCCTCAACGTGAAGGCAGAAAACCGCTCCACGTGGGACCAAATCGCTGAAATCTTCCTCGGAGAAGTACCGCGCCAACCTTGAATGGGAGACAAACCGCCATGACCCGCAAGCCACCGAACAAAAGGACGACGAGCCTCGTGGGTGAGTTCTACAAAAGATGGAACTCGGAAGCTAAGCGAGATAATGGATCCGCTTTCCAAAGAAGAGCAAATGGATATCTTCCATTCCCGCCTCAAACCATCTTTGAGGGCCTTGATTAGCCACCACTTCTATCCCGACCTTCGTGCCATGGTCAATGCCGGACCAAGTTCGAAAAGACGCCGAGCCTACAAAAGACACCACCACTCTTGCTTCTTCCTACCGCTACCAGCACTCGTCAAATTCGACGCCTGTTCCAAACATAGGAAAGGAGGCCGCCTGAGCACCCACTACATCCGTAACGGGGTCCAAGGAAGCCGCGATCAAGCGCCCCGAGAAATAACAATCCTCCCTGACGCAGCTGTTCTCAAGCACTTCGACAACCTCGAAATGCCTCTAAGCCAAGTGTTTGAGGCGTTGATGAAGCGTAACATGCTCAAGCCCTCGAGAATTATCAGCCGAGGAATCCTAACCTAAACGTGGATATGAGCAAGCATTGCGCTTTTCACAACTATCCCGGCCATACCACCGACAATTGCGTCATACTAAAACAAGCGATCCGTAGGCCGATTGAAGAAGGAAAGTTGGAATGCCCACGCGGTCCCAACACAAGCCGGAAATCAATTCCCCAACAACAATTGGGGAAAGCATCGCGAGAAGCCTTTCGACCTTCTCAAGCGCGTCAAAAATGCCATTGAGGAACCGGGTTACCTTCTCATGACCCACAACAAAGAAAGAAGAAATCGTCCGGAAGCTTGGTCTAACCCCGCCTCCTAGAGTCTAGCTTCTAAAATAAAAGACCCCGAGTCTGTCATGTTTAAAGTTTAAGTCTCTCGAGTCGTCCGACGGCTTTATGCCCGAAGATTATGTGTTTGTAACAAAAATCGCGCTTTCTTATGCTTCGAATAAAAGTTCGACCTTTCGAGTATCCTCATTGCCACTTTAACAAATGATAAATTAACTAACCAAAACAGCTTAATAATGATTCACTTGATAAAGACGCAGACACATTAATGAACAATGCATTAAACAAATCTTTAAGCATGTTGTCAAACGAGAGAAAAATCGGGCCCAAGCTGCCGAGAATGTTCTAACCAAAATGAATTTGGGAACTGCTGAAGAGTCCAAAGAGACGCAAATCAAAGAATCATACAGTCCACCTCGTAGGTTCTAGTATTGTTCTCATTCAATCAAGTCCTCCTCGGACATTGTAATTAAGTCTTCAATTTTCCATACGAAAGTTTTCTTTCTCTTTCTTGCTAGACTTGAGACATTATTTTGCACCCCGCATTACATTTAATGAAATGGTTTTGTTCTATGTGATCACTTGCATTGCTCAACAAGTAATTCCACAAATGATTAATGCTTTGATTAATTGGTGTGAGAAAGTCATTCGATAGCTCCCCATACACCTTACCATACCCCACACAAAGGCCTCCATCAAGCCATACACTTCCAAAACATGTCCCCACCACCACCTTGACCACGTCACCGACGGCAGGAACATCAAAGGACAACAAAAGGTCACTCAAGATCAAAAGATTGACCCCATGTCGACAACAATCTAGGGGCTTGCCTTCGCCTCGCGCGCATCAAGAAAGTTCAAGCAGGCTTGCCTTCGCCCTCAAATGCTTCAAAAAAAAAGAAGCTCAAGCGTAAGCTACAAAAAAGCTCAAGCGTAAGCTACAAAAAAAAAAAGCTCAAGCGTAAGCTACAAAAAAAGAGCTCAAGTAGAAGCTTCACAAAAATAAATGAGGTCAAAGACCCGTGAGCCAACGATCAAGAAGCAAGGGAGTCACCGAAAAGACCGTCAAATACGACTTGTCAAGAAATCACCTCAAGGCCCGTGCCTCATCATTCAGCCTTTCCGAGCCTTTTCACAAAGGCCGCACAAATATTCATGCCCCGGCCCCAAAGCCAAACACGGTTCGGCCCCGAACTACGTCGACCCGAGCTCCTTGTCTTAAGGGGAACGTAGGCAACCGTAAATGGTCCGGTCATAAACACATACAAATCCACAAACCCGGCCTCATCAATGACCTCTCCTATACACAAACCTTCTTTCACACTGCATCAACTCGATCCTTGATACCGATTGACTTTCTCCTCGTGATTAATCAAAGCATATCAGGTTTAATTGTTGAATAACCTGAACATCAACAAAGGGTTTTAAGCAAACAAGTGATCATTGTGAACAAATCAAGTTTTCAAATGTCTCGACAAGTCTTCTTTTTCTACAAAAATAGGAAAATAGAGCTAAACACTCGATTTTCCGTCGCAAGGGCTTCCATACACTTTTACAAGCTTTTCAAGACTCATACTCTCTCAAAAGAGTCAAACCCAAAAGCATTTCTTTGTGCCTACATCAAATAAGGCATTCACACAAAAGGGGACCCGTTCCCACCTTTTCAAAAATAAATACGCCCTTGCAAGTGTACATTACGAGTCATTTCTCCCACAAAAGAGGGTCGAACTACGCAGACCTGAGCCTCTCAGTCCGAGGGGAACGTAGGCAGCCTTCATTGGTTCGGTCTAAGGAATACACAAAATTCCAAAAATTGACGCCACCAAGGCTCAGAAAAGAAGCAAACAAGAGATTTTGCGTCTCGACAAAGCTTTAAAAGTAAATCACAAATCATCACGCTTAAAACACTTTTTGATGAGTTCAAGCACGGTCTACTCTCGATTCACAACATGCTAAAAGACAACTTAAAACATTTAACAATCAATGTGTCTCGCAATGACGATGAATGGATACTCGCTGTTTCGTAAGGTCATTCCATGCTACTCGCATTTGGCCCTTCATCACTCTTTCCTTTCTTCCCTCGTCCCCAACGAAGTCTTCTTTCATTCCACATGAGCGAGTTCTCGTCTCCTCATTCCGAGATCAGAGTCCTCCTAGTCGTGTCAAACGAACCGCCGCTCTCGTAGAGCATCGCTCACCCGTGCCTCGGCTCGGATCTCCTCCCTACGAGTCTACAAAAAGGGACCTCTCCCTGCCAGTTTGTCAACTCGAGTCCCGTAGTCAAATAAAGCGTCTCCCGTGACACCCCGAGGGTTAACCCAAGCTTCGCACTCCTAAGGTCGCAGCCGAAATGGCAATCTTGCCCCGTAACCGCTTTGCGCCGCTCCCCAAAACCACTTGGGTCCGCCCGATATGCTACTCATACCAATCCAGGTACTCGTGGTCAAGACAACATTCTCCCGGCCTCTAAGGAGCACCACAGAGGGAAAGCGGAATACTTCCATACCCTCGTAAAATACGTAAAGGCATCGGGATCCGTCATGCGTAAAGAAGCTACCTCCACATCGGGCAATGCCATCCCAGCCAAAGAAAGGCTCCCGCCTCATCCCGAACCGCCGGAAACAAGCAACGGAACATAGAAAGAGGACCAAGGCAAACACGGAACTCGACAACATAGGAACCTTCCCGGCAGCCCTCCTAGTCTCAATCCCCAAAGGGGAAACCCACCAACGGATCTCGATGCGTACCAAGATGTGCCATCCATCTCTCCTGCGCATTGATCCATGTCCAAGACAAGAGGTCGCTAAGCAAACGTCCACTGACTAAGAGACGCCGGAGACTCAGGTATGGTTTGAAGCCTCTCTCGCGACCATAATGCAAGCAAAGCAGGCTTCCCCGCATGAATCGGTTCTCATCACTGCACGATCCACACCGTGGAAGGTTTCCCCGTAACCAAAGGAATGATATCCTCGCCCGCCCGACAATGGCCTCGCCACATCCAACAGAGCACCGTCACATATCCCGAGGTAGCCAACCCCGAAAAGAGTGGCTATCAAGCACAAAGCGAACGCGTCCCAGAGACATCACTCCCGCCACCGCTCATGAAACCGCTCAAAGCCGTCACTCCAACCGCCGTAAAACTTGCCAAAGCCGCTCACTCCACTAACCACAAATGCATTCCCACCATGCGACATGCACAAAAATAATAATAAGCTAGCAACAATTCCTAGGTCAATCCCCTCGGAATCACAAATACGTCATTACATCTTAAATAAAATACTTTGCTGTGCAAATACAAGTGTTTTATTACAGGTAAAATATGTCTGTTGCTCTACAAAAAAAAACAACGGAAAGAGGGAAAGCAAAATAGCCCTAATCCGACTCATCATCATCATCCTCCACAAGCGAGAAATCCGGCATCTCGGTGCCTCCGCCAGCCACCTCATCATCTCGCATGCAGGCGTAACCTCGCCCTCACCACAAGTCCGCACAAAGGCGTAACCTCGCCCTCACCGCAAGTTCCAGCAGCGATGTCGCCTCACTGGGCGCCACCTCGCCCTCACCGCAAGTTCAGACAGAGGCGCCACTCGCCCTCACAAAGAAGTTCGACAAAGGCGCCATCGCGTCCTCATCCTTTCAGCCGATTTCGGTCAAAAATGCCACGCATCCGCAGATTTCAAGAATCTCTTGGCCGTGGGCGCCACACGTCCTCAACATTTCAACAACTCGATCGCAGGCGCCCACGCCCTCTAACACTTAAGCAATTCAGCCGTAGACGCCACCACGTCCTCTTCATCTCGGCCGCAGGCGCCCCACGTCCTCAACAATTCAACTTCCTCCTCACAAAGGCGCTCCTCCCGCAGTAAACACAAAGAAAGGTATGTCAATAAACTTCAAACGCAAGACATAGCTGTAATAAATGCTACATAAAAGAAGAATCCCAAAGACGGCATGATGCCTTTCCAAAAATTCCCACAAACAAAGTTCCATACAGATCCACAAAATGCCCATCAAACTCAACTTAGGTCCAGACGCCTTAGAATAGTCTCAACTTAGGGTCATACTCCCGAAACTAAACCCCAACTTAGGTCATATTCCCGAACTAGGTCCCAATTTAGGTTCATACTCCCGAAACTAAACCCCAACTTAGGTCATATTCCCGAACTAGGTCCCAACTTAGGTCATACTTCCCGAACTAGGTCCCAACTTAGGTCATACTCCCGAACTAGGTCCCAACTTAGGTCATACTCCCGAACTAGGTCCCAACTTAGGTCATACTCCCGAACTAGGTCCCAACTTAGGGTCATACTCCCGAACTAGGTCACAACTTAGGTTCATACTCCCGAACTAAGCCTCAACTTAGGTATAGACGCCTTCACACAAACTTCAACTCAGACATCACCACGTCCACTCCACACAAACTTCAACTCAGACATCACCCCGTCCACTCACCACAGCACTGGAAGGCTTTAAACCACTCGGTCCGAAGACCGTATAAACCTCCCCATCACTATCTCTGCCCTAAGGCTTTAAACCACTTGGTCCGAAGACCGTATAAACCTCCCCCATCACTATCTCCACTCCTGGCTTTAAACCACTCGGTCCCAAGACCGTATAAACCTCCCAAATCACTATCTCCAAACTCGAAGGCTTTAAACCACTCGGTCCTAAGACCGTATAAACCTCCCAAATCACTATCTCCAAATTCAAGGCTTTAAACCACTCGGTCCGAAAGACCGTATAAACCTCCCAAATCACTATCACTAGCCCTAAGGCTTTAAACCACCCGATTCGGAAAATCGTAAAATTTCCATCTCAGACGCCACCACGTCCTCACAGCCGGCCTCGGCGGTCACACGACACTTCAGTGGCACCATCACGCCCGCATGCACTCACAATTTCACGACCTCTCGAACTACGACTGTGCTTGATTCCCGCTAGGGATACGTAGGAATCCCGTCACAGTGGTCCAGCCATCGACCTATACTGGCCACCCAGACGCCTCCACATCCTTACCACCGACCTATGCGGTCACCCAGACGCTCCACGTCCTTACCACCGACCGATGCGGCCACCCCGACGCCTCCACGTCACCCCGGATGCCTCCACGCCCTTACCACTCAACCTATGCGGTCACCCACAGGATACCATCACATCCACACACGTAGTCTCGCTAGAGGACAGCTCACGTCCTCGTACACAACACTCACCCCACACGCGAACTACGATTGGCTTGAGTTCCACTCAGGGATACGTAGGAATCCTATCAAAGGGTCCAGCCGTCCGACCAACCTGGTCACCTTCTCTCTCAAAGACGCGATCCGCATCAGACCCTTATCTTATCGACGACCCCACTTCTTTAAAAAGTGACGTCGCCGAGGGGCTTCTGTAAGTACCCCAATCTAGATCGCTCTCCATCCAAGCATACGACAAAATCAGGGGCAAACTTCCGGAGGTCATAACTCCTTCATACGAACTCCGATTGAGACGTGCCATATATGGTTGGAAAGCTCTCGACGAGAACTAGCTTGCCATCACAATTACAAAATGTGGAAAAGCATGGAAGTCCGTACGGACCTCTTTGCTCCTAGACATCATAATTGCAAAATCTGCTTAAAGTCCACGAAATTCCCTCAAATCCCTGAGAACATCATTACCCCCCCTACATGGTTGGTCCGTACGGACCTCTTTGCATGCCTAGATGGTCCGTACGGACCTCTTTGCAGAGGGGACATAATCATCTCAGAAATCCTCATCATTCCCTGAAATCGAGGAAAACCAAAATACTAGATTACCTAGAAGGTCCGTACGGACCTTCTTGCAGTTTTCTGGCACTATAAATAGAGGGTTCCCCCTCCCTCATTTTGACACATTTCCCTCTTCTCTCCTCTCCCCCCAGCCTTCAGTTCCTCTAAGACCCTTCGGCAATCCCGCCCCTTTCGGATCCTTCCGAGGCCTTCCGAGCTCCCTCGTGGTGCTCCGGCTTCTCCGAGCGCTCCCGCGACGCTCCCGCGCTGCCCGAGGCACTCTCGAGGTACTCGAGGCCCCTCGTGGTACTCCGAGGCCTTGTCGGTCTTTCCCGAGGCGTCCCGCTCTTTCCGAGTCAAACCGGCGATCCCAAACCACGCCGAACCTCTCGCCCGAGTCAAACCGGCGATCCCAAACCACGCCGAACCTCTCGCCCGAATCAAACCGGCGATCCCAACGCACGCCGAACCTCTGCCCGAATCCAACCAACGATTCCAAGGCACACCGAACCTCTGCCCGAATCCAACCAACGATCCCAACGCACGCCGAAACTCTGTCCGCAGACAACCGGCCCCTTTTCAGAAGCAATCCCGGTCTGTACCGGAACACTATTCCGAACTCAAACACTATTCCCCTGCGAAAGACAGACACGAACCAACATTGGTAAGGTTTCCTTCCATTACTATTTCAATACATTTCAATACGTAGTGTACAATGTAGACATCCGATACAGCATGCATTTTTAAAAAGCACACACACACACACAACAGTTAAAGAATATTAGGGGTATCCGAAAGACTCGTTTTTACGAGGCGACTCGGGTGAGCTCTAAGATTCTAATATTCTCTTCCTGAGGAGTCATCTGACCTCCGAACTCAAAATCTTATCACATAAAAACAGTTTATTTCTAAACTGATGCCCTTTTTCAATGTTTTGGGCTTAATAAAAAACGGCGTGGCGACTCTACAATTGCAAAAACAACGGCGAGACACCTCCAACCATCGCTAAAGCGGAATAAAGCCAGATGTCGGGGCGCGAACGCGCTGCCTCTCGGATCCGGGCGACTTCCCGAAAAGCGACGAATGCGAGATGCCGGGGCCCGCGCGCGAGCCGGATCCGGGTAATTTCACATGGTCCATTATCTATTGGGCCTCTTTTACGGTGACGCAAAGGAGGTTCCTTTTGGAGTATTTATTGAACAAGCGATCAGGAATGATGACATAATTAGCTGCTAATCTTTTGAGAGCAATCTGAGTTTTCTTATCGGCCTCAGGCGGGCAGGTTCCATCCAGGATGAAATGTCGGAATCATCAATAGTGGCGCATTCAGATAACCACTCATCCTTGTATCATGAAGTTCTATGACAACGCAGTAAGCAGGAGTCGCTCGTCGAGTTATTTTAAAGTGTTTTACTACTTTCCCTTTAGGGATTTCGACCAAGGAAGCAAGCGTAGCCAATGCATCTGCGAAGGGTCGAATCTTGGATCCTCCACTCTTCAATGTCTGATTGATAATTAACTGAGAATCTACATACACCTCGAGTTCAGTCACATTGCGTTCTAGGGCTGCTTCGAGTCCTGCTATACAAGCTTCGTATTCGGCAGTGTTATTGGTGGCTGTAAGTACCCAAATTCGGATTATTAAAACAAGTTAATTCGCACCTTCTGAGTTAACGCGGTCTCCAGGACTGTTTCGACACACATTCGGATAGTTAATTTAAAAAAACAGTCGAAAGACGTCGAAAGGTCACAGCTGTTGTCAAAAATCAGGCCAAAAAGACCAAAAAACCCCTCATATGGAAAGACTGGACGGCCGACCTGTTTTACATGGTGGACAAATCGTACACAAATCAAATCGATCAACAGAGGCCTGTCAACCAAAGGACAAAAATGCCCATGGTGAAGGACTGGCCGACTGGCCTGTTTTACCAAAATTACCTCCTATAAATAGCAGCCTCATTTCAGCCATTTACCACACCCCATTTTCACCCCCTCCTCCCAAATCTCTCATTTTTTACCCTTCTCCCATTACAAGCCAAAAAGCCCCATTTTCGAGTCATTTTTGAGTCATTTCCAAACACATTTCGAGTCATTTCGAAACACATTTCGAGTCACTTTCAACACGTTTCCAACACCCTCTTAGCCAACCTACGAACCCGAAGAAGATAGAGCCACAACCAAAATATTGGTAAACTCTCCTTCTGACTCAAAACTTCTTCTAAAACTCCTTTCCTTGAAATGTAGTCATATAAGACATCTAGTCCGGGTCGAGAAATGACCCCTCCTCTATCACTTTTCTCTTCCGAGAAAAGTAGCTTAGAGTTAAAAATGGGAAGATCTCGACCAGTCAACTTTATTATTATTGTCATTTAAATACTGTCATTTATCGTCCAAATCGTTTGATTCGTTGATTGTCCTTTAAATATTGTCATTTACCGTCCGGATCGATTGATTCGTTGATTGTCCTTTACCGTCCGGATCGATTGATTCGTTGATTGTCATTTACCGTCTGGATCGTTTGATTAGTTGATTGTCATTTAAATACCGTCATCTACCGTCCAAGTCATTTGACTTGTTGATCACCATTTCAATACCGCATTTACTCTATCTGTCCGAGTAAAGAAATTGACTTGTTGATCGTCTTCATTACCAACGTTTACTATCAACATCTTCATTTCAAAAGCTTTCGCCACAGCCATTTTTACCAAAAAGGGTGACGTTGTAATGCCCAAATTCGTTATCCAAAGTGATTACTAAATATTCCCCTACACTTTACTCCTCGGAGATAAGTCTCGGGTCAAATAAACGAAAAATCTTGATATAACGTATTTGTACATATACCATGTCAATGCTTTCTTATCCAAACATCCATCATTTTCAGCTCCACCATCATAACACATTTTTAAGTAATTCACACACACACACGCACAGTTTTCGAGGAAGGTAGAAAGACTCGTCCATACGAGGCGTTCTGGGTGAGTTCAAATAGCTTTTCCCGAAACGTAACGTGACCTCCGAACCTAACAATCTCTGTTCAAGCCTTTTTCAAAGTTTTGGCTCATAATAAAAAAGGCGTGAGGACTCTGCCTTTTTCAAAGAAATTCATCCATCCCATCTTTGAAAACCTAAAACCGACTCTCCCAAATCCCTCTCGCGAGGAAAAAGGAAGGGACGCGCTGGCCGGATCGGGTAATTTCAGTTGGCGACTCTGCTGGGGACTTCAAATGTTTTCTTAAAACTGTCTTCAATTTTAAAAGGACATTTATGTGGGTCAAACTTTCTTTTACCCTTTTCTTACTTTTGTGCGTGTGTGTTTTTCATATCCTGTAAATTACTTGCTTTTCTTTCCAAAAAAAAAAAGAAAATTCAAATAGCTCCGATTTTCAAAACATCGGACTGTTTTTAAAAAAAATGTGTGTTGCTTTCTTTCAATATTTTGTACATACTCATTTGTAAATCAGTTTTCACAGCAATTGTGCCTGACAAAGTCGCTGAGCATGCTCTGATGTTAGCATTTTTTCATCCAATCCGGCTGCCATGCTCATCATTTAAAATCTTGGGGGCTGTTTTATTGATGCTCTTGATGATAGACCATTTGTTTTTGTTTGCTCGAGCAAGGTCAGCATTGCTTGGCCTGATATGGCAATCACCTCTCCGAGGTGAGTCTATTGTGCTTGCTTCAGTTGAGCAAGGGTGTATGTTGCTCGACTGATTGGCCCTTCTTAGAGGTTGTGCAGTTTGTTGCGGGATATCGCGGAGGATAGATAGGAGAGATGCTTCTCTTGCTTGATGCCCCCCATGCTTCCGCTATAACTGACATATTTTTCCACCAAATTCATATTCAAAATTGTTAGTTGTTTGTGTTGGTTCATGATTGTCAAGAAAAGTCTTGGCAATGGTGGTGTGGCCCTTTGGTCGAGTTCAGATTTTGTGAGCCATTTGGTTAGCTGTAGTGCTCGCTCAAATGCTCATCCTGATTTTGTTCCTCGACAAGACAAAGAATGAAAGAAGTAATAATGTAAGCAATCATTGTTGGATTTCAGCTTTAATAGAAACATTGTAGAAATATCAATTTAGGCAAGAACTGATGCATAATTTTTGGTCCTTGCTAGTGTGAAAGGTGACGAGTAATGGCAAGCATGATTTGTGATACTAACATGTGCCTATGTGTCTGTAAATTTAATAAGGAGATTCCCATTAGTTTTACTTGTTCAAAAGTGAAACCATGTTATGAAGTGACTAAAAACAAGATTTGGAGAGAGTACACCTGTTTGCTAAGAACAAGGTCGAGCATTGCTTGGCCTTTTATGGTGCTGCTGCTCCGAGCTGGGTTAGGGTACTTCGGCTTCCATGCTCGGGGGTGATATTTTACTTGCCATTCTCATGCCGCTAGCACAATATAACTTGTTGCCTTACATCTGTTCGAGGAAAGTCCTCAACGGAGCACTCGATGAATATGTTGCTGTCGTGAATGTCGATTATCATTAGGGAGTAGTGTGATATTGTTTCTGGTGTGCCGGGCTATGGACTGATTTTTTGTGCTTGCGCATATGGTTGGTAGTCCTAGTAATGATGTGATCTGCTTGGTCAAGAACAATATTGATCAGCCTGCGATTTGTTGTCTCCCTGGTCCATGATAATGTGATCTTGTTTGGACTATTTGTACGAGGAAGGACACCTAGTAATTTGTCTGCCACTCGTCAACCAGAAAAAATTGCATCAAAGATTTTATTCCATGTGATAATGTATCAAATCAGGAAAGAAGATTAAATGCCTTCAATTACGGCTCAAACATTTTTTTTATTATTATTTTTCATATTGCTGGGAATGGTAATAAATCAATATTTATGTTTGGCAAGCTATCTTCTTTGCAACAGGGTCCAACGAAATTACAAAGAAATCAAACAAAATGTCAACCATGGATGATGTTGTTAACCATGCATGTATGATTATTTGTATTTTTAAATAGGGTTCACCACATATATTTCATGCTAATCTTTCAACATATGATGCTAGATAATATTTTGACAATAAATTTGGAAAGAGTACACCTTATGAATTTTGACGCCATCGATTTTTCGGCCGTAGTTTAGCCTTGACAAAGTGGTGTGTTTGCACTGTTTTGATTTCGATTGGCCTTGCCCGTCTTTCTTCAATTGCTCTTTCCAGCAAAGTCTTAGAAAGAGGCGAATCTAAGTGATTCCATTGTCATACTCCGTCGTTCGCCATGTGTTCGTCTTCGTTCCCGACAATGGAACCAAACTGACGAAGCATAAAATAGATGGTACCGGGGGTACATAATCAATCGGGAACGCGGCGTTAGATTCCTGATCGAACGAATGGACGATCTGCAAAACAGACACCGTTAGGGCGCGAGGGTGTTTCCCGCGAAAACCCTCGGGCGTGAGAGTAAGTATTTGTGTTTATATGGAGAAATAAATTGACAAGAGTTAAGAGTCAAAAGATGTGTTATAAAAATATGTCAATTATGGCTTGTATATATTGGCATATCAATGTATAATCCATGTAGATAGGAGTGCTTGTAGATAATATTGTACTCCAAGTAGGATAATATTTGTTGAGTCTTTGTTTGAATAGGAGTTCAAGTGAGATAAGGTTATAATCCTTGGAGGATTATAATTGCTCAATATCCTAATTTGAGTAGGATTGATATTTTGGACCCAATTCATTGGGCTTTGCCCGGCCACAGATCCACGTTCGTAACTCGATTTATACCGTTCAGGGTCAATACCAAAAAACTCAAAAAAAGCTTCAAGCTTTCATCAATGGCGGTTTCTCAAGAACCAACCCAACAAAACCAGAAATTACAATGATAAATGCAAAAATCAGTAAAAGGGGAAGAAATTATACCTTTTCAGTTGAAGATTGATGAAAACTAACTGACAAATCGAAAAATTGTGAGAATCTGGTCACTCGAACTCAAGAACACGAAACGGATTTTGAATCTTGTTATTTTGCTCTCAAATGCAAAGGATGATAAAGGTTGGAATTGAAAGGGGATTTTGTTTTTATACCCTCAAATACGGGTCAAATCCGAAGTTAAAACGGGCCAAAATGGGTTATGACGCCGTTCTTGCCCCACGCATTAAATGCAGTAGTGGGTTCCTAAGGCGTGTCAGACGTCATGGACCACGCCCCATCATTGCACTATTAATCGACGGATATTGAAGTGACACCTGCCACGTGACGCCTGTTCGTATTCTCAAAAGCTGAGGTAGAGCTCACTTCCTCCTCGGTATAGCCGAGCTAGAAAGTTGGTGGCCACTAAACAGTATAAATGAGATACGAACTTGGGCTAGTTCGGGCAAGGCCCAAGTGGATTTGACCCTAAACATAATCCACTCAAGTACGATGTACGAGGAAGGGAATGGGCTTCCCTACTTTCCTCGAACCAAGCTTCCTCGTCGTTCCCCTAGGTCGATTAAGACTTAGTAGGCCAAATGATAAGGCCCAAGATTTAATGCCGAGGGAGACCTCCCTCCAAGGCCGAGCTGAGCTCCCTTGACAATGAGGAGGCCTCCTCGGCTATCAAATCACCAGGAACTGGGCTTCCCCAGTTTCTTCACATCTCTTACCCGACCTAACGTAGGCCGACCTGGCCACGTATGATGAGGAGAGGCCAGCTCGGCTCACGTGCAGAATTGCAGTTTATATCAGTCCTATTCAAATTGGGACATTGAGCAGTTATAATTCCTCAAGGATTGTAACCACCTCACATACAAATTCAGGTCCAATAAGGACTCATCAAGTATAATCCTCATAGGATTAATATCTTATCTCTTAGCAATCCAACTCAACATGGATTCTACATTGCTATGCCTATAAATACAAGCCATAATTCACATGATTTTGTACGTTATCTTTTGACTCTAAACTTTTGTCAATTGATTTCTCTCTCTCACAAAGCAAATATTTACTATCACGCCGGAGGGCCTTCGCCGGAGAAGCCCCGGCTTAGTTTACGTGTTTGTTTCTCTGTTTCAGACTATTCAATTGCTGGGATATAACATACCGCCGAATTTGAGCTGATCCGATCATTTCTGGCAGCATCATTATCTCCACCCCAAAATAAGTATTTAATTTTTATTTTTTTAAGTAAATTATACGGTTCTAATTTACTTTGAACTTAATAATATATTTTGATGAAAATATTAATTACTTTATGTAATTATATTAATAAAATTTATTTAAATCTCAATTTTCTTAATTTTTGATGATATTATTAGAGTTAGAGTTTCATTTTTTGAACCAAAGAATTAGATAATAATCCCTTCCTTCCGTTCGATGCTTCACCATTTCGGTGAATTACGTAAATTAAGAAAAGTGATGAGTGAGAGAAGGGTTGTAAGAGGGAAGAAGTGAGTGGATATGAAAAGTGGGGCCCACAATTTAAATACTCCCTCTGCCCCATGAAAATGTGCACTTTTTTGTTTGGTACGAAAATTAAGGTAAAAAGTGAAAAAGGTGATGTGTTGTGAGTGTAAATGGTTGGGTAGGAGAGAGAAAGTGGAGTAAGTGGGTAATTGTTGTGAGTAGAGACAAGTGAGTCCCATTTTCATTTTGGAAAAGTGCAAATTATTGTGAAACGTCCAAAAGATGTCTTTTTACAGATTATCGTGGGACGGATGGAGTATGTGAGGGGGAAAAATTAGTGGATATGACAAATGGATCCCGCAATTTAAGTATGTGAGAGAAAAAAGTGAGTTAGATTGACAAATGGGGCCCATATTTATTACCATTTTAGAAAATGTAAAACATCTATCGGAACACCCATTTAAATAAAAGGTAAAGATGAAGCTTCAAACGGGGCGGAGGGAGTATGTCCTGGTGTTAGCCGGCAGCTGGCTTAAAAAGGAGTAATCTTGTAAATCCGCAGAAACATAAGCCATATTCTTCACAATACGGTTTAATTCAGGGGCTTACCAGAAAATACTCATCACGTGATAGGAGCCATGTGGCGATCCAACCCTGAAATACTCCCTTCTCACCACGATCTTATCTTTACGTGTTCTCGAACCATCGTCCAGATTATCCAGATCCAAATCAACGGCCCACAGACACTTTCAACTTGTTCGACCTTTAATCTCTCGTTCCGTCCATAAATATATGCGTACACTCTGCCACTCCGTTCTCACTCCACTCTTCTGGGGGTTTGCCTTGCTAACTAGAGCCGCCTATTGCTAAACTGCGCCATGAGCTTACTCGACCAGCTGTGGGACGACACCGTCGCCGGACCGAGGCCGGACACCGGCCTGGGAAAGCTTCGGAAGCAGCACACGTTTAGCTTCCGATCCAACCCAAGCAAGGGTACGCCAGTGTTGTTTTGATCAACTCTTAACCTTTCATAAATCATTTACTGTTGATCACTGAAACAGAAAATCAAAATCAATAGCTTATCAATGAAGTTTTTAGTGTTGATCTGAGTTTATAATCAATTTCAAAAGGACGAATCGTAATATGAACAAATAGTTACGACCTCCGTTTGATTAGATCGCAATTTGTTCTGCTTAATTTTGCTTCCTAACGTTTGATTTTGAACATCAATTTAAACTGGAATGACGGTTGGAGTTTGATCTGAATGAGACTTTATTTTAGATCATTGAATTTGAATACAAAATTTATGTTTCTGTGATTTATGGAAGCAGAGACGAAGACATTGAGTGCGAAAGATGATACGGGGATGAAAGTAACGAGGAGCATAATGATAGTGAAACCACCATCTACATCTCAGAACGAGACGCCGCCAGCATCACCCGCCGGTTCTACACCTCCGGTATCTCCCTTTGCCGGTACGTTTTAATCATTTCATTTTAGTGTGATGTGATCATGCCGTTCCCAGACTTTTGTGGGAGCTAAAACAGACGAAGAGGCCCTAAATAAACAGTATTATGTACATTCATGCCCATAAACAGTACTTAAAAATATATAATAATAATAATAAAACTAAAAGAGAACTAAATTTTAAATCACTAAAAAAATCTCATAATCAAATTTACAAAACTAGATAAAACAGTAGTATAGTTACTAGATTTATAGCCAAAACAACGAGATCATTAAAAGAACACGAACAAAAATCATTTCTGCAACAATTAAGTAAAAATCCAAAAATATTTTCTAAAGCTTTTAATCGATCAAACCTACTACGTTACGAAGTAATTGCCATATCCACAACGACAAGAAAATATTTAACTCTATATATGACTCCTCAGAAGATAATATTTTCTCATCGTGATTATTTTCATTAAATTGTTTTTTCATAATAACGTAGGAGTTACATTCATCTCATATTCTAAAATTTTTGTAGTATCCATACTAGATGAAAACTCCTCATTTCTATAATTATCGAAATATTTCATCACACCTATTTGTTTTAATGCAACATCAATGCACATGGACTTTGATTGCAACTTCTTACTCACCATGTTTATAGAAAATAAAATATCATGCCAAATGATCATGCCAATTAAAAATTCAAAACTCTCAAGTGCACAAACCAAACTTTCAACCTCACTTTTTGGCTTGGCATCATCATAACTGGTATCCTTTTCAATATGAATACCCAAAAAATATTTTGCTCTTAAAATATTTTTTCTTAAAATATTTTTTTCTGAACATTTATTTTGGGCCGGCGCCGGATGTTGATCATGATTGGATCAAGTGCAATCCGTCAAATGGCTGAAATGACCTTCTCCATAGACAATGAGCACGGGTTTAGACGGTATCCAAAGGATTGGTGCAAAAATTACACTATTTGTACCACATCTCCAACAATTTGATTTAAATTTTATATCAAATAAAAATGTTATTGAATACTCTCTCTGTCCCGCTTGAAATCGCACAGTTACTGTTTACGCGTGAATTAAGGAAAAAAATAATGATATAAATGTTGTGAGTGTAAAAGTAAAATAGGAGAGAGAATGAGTGGAGGGAATAGTAAAGATTCTTTGCCATTTTAGGAAGTGTGTAATTTGTAATGGGACGCCCAATGAGGAAATTGTGCAATTTGTAGCGGGACGGAGGGAGTATTCATTATTATTTCACTTATATAAATAATATTTAGTTACCTATGTTTTATATTATAATTCTTTTCATATACTCCCTCCGTCCCATGATAATCTGCAAAAAGGCACCTTTTGGGCGTTCCACAATATTTTGCACTTTTCAAAAATGAAAATGGGACTCACTTGTCTCTACTCACAACCATTATCCACTTACTCCACTTTCTCTCTCCTATTCAACCATCTACACTCACAATACATCACCTTTTTCACCTTTTACCTTAATTCTCGTGCCAAGTTTTTTTTTGCACATTTCTCCGGGACGGAGGAGTATATATATAAAAATAAGATTTTCAAAAAAAAGGAAAGAAAGGAAAGTAGGATAGGTCTAAAAAATTAGGGTTGCTTCATAATAAAACAAGGCTTAGAGTTTCATTGGAGCTAATTAATACTCTATTTTAAAGTTATAGAGTAATGTTGAATATGCTCTTATTATTATTATTAGAACTTTAATGCTCTTATTAGAACTTTAGATGGATCTATGAATAAGAATTTTAATGCTCTTATTTGAACTTTAGATGGATCTATGAATACGGGAGTGGGGTAATTTGGTCAATATGGCAGATGCTTGATATTTCCCTGCAATGCCCAATTAAACCTGGTTTATTGTAGTTATTTTTGTCTCCAACTATTGAATATGACATTATCCCTAGAAGATTAGATTAGGGTTTCGTCTTGTATTGATGAACGGGTCCACATAAAGAAAAAAGGGTATTGTCTCCAACTCTTGAATATGACATTATCCCTAGAAGATTAGATTAGGGTTTCGACTTGTATTGAGGACGGGTCCACATAAAGAAAAACGGGTATGTGAACAGCTAATTAGTCAAACACATCATTTTCAATCAAATCATTTGCAAGATTAAGAGTAAATTTGAACATTTTTTGACATTATTTTGGGACGGTAACACATTAGACACCATTAGAGATTTAATGGGTAGTTTATGATCGGTTATTGGTGCTAACCGTCACAATGCTATTTTCAATGGTGGATAACATTAGATCCACATATAAGCAAAATCAAGGCCAGCTAATAAATAGACATAATGGATCCCATAGCATGTTGAGAGAATATATGATCTAGGTTTTTTTTTTTTTTTTTTAAATGCTCTTGCTTGAGCAAAGTTATCATGTTAGTAGTGTCTTTAACATAATAAGAAATGGTTTTTGTTTAGGAGGAAGATCAGAATCCTTCAGATTTAGGAGAAAGTCAGCATCAGATGCATACGAGAAGGCAAGTGGGAGTCCTCGTCCTCCTTATGACCTCTGAGATCTGAGACATGCAAGAGGCGATAAGATCAGAGTCGTCCTTACCTCAAGAAGCTAGGTGGTGGTCTAAAATCTTTAGATCCTCGGCGTGGCTTTTTTCATTATGGCTAGAACAATTAGATAGTGTATGCTGTGTAGGTTTTTCATTTCAGTCTATGTAAATATGCAAGGGAGTATGTGAGTTTGGTTTTGATCTAGTGAGCTAGGCTTGAGGATTAGCGCATGTAAAGCTTGTATTGTAATATGACTTAGCTCTATATTTTTGTATCTATCTCTATATATTTTGTACCTGTCCTCGCTTATTTTGTGTGTGTGTGGTTTGGGGTGCATGCATTCATTGGCGACTAGGGGTGAGCTTGGTCCGGGTCGGTCCATTTTTTGGAAAAAAAGAGAAAACCGGAATCAGACCAATAGTCCGGTTCTCAAAAAAATTAAAATCTGAATCAATCCAATAGGTATGAGAATCAATACATTGGTCCGGTCCAGAGTCAATAAAAGACGTACCAGGATCAAACTAATACTATGATTTTTTTTACTTTTGACTATTTAATACAAAACGGCAGTAAGTAAGCCAGAATGCATTGGTCCATTTTTTTTTACTTTTCTTTTCAGACTACCACCACCGTTGCCACCACTACTACAACAAATCACAATTGTAAAAAAATTGCAGTAAGCCAGAATGCAAAACACCATCAAGACTGGATTTTTATTGATGAAAATTAAGGATTTAATGTAATTAAAAAAATTCAAATCTTCCAAGCTCAGATCAAACGGAAAAAGTTTAATCAGTAATTAATAAGTGAAATAACAAAAAAAGATTGAAGTTCTTAAAGCTTTCAGAATTGAACATAGCAGAAATCAGATTTGATATGTTTCGCAAGACTTGCAAACTTGTTCAAAACCCTAAAACAAGTTTAAATACTCTTAAGAAAACCATAAAAACGACTTGGAACGAAAAAGACTAAAATACCCTAATTAAGTTTTTTTAAAACATCAGCAAAATAAAAACCAGCAATTTTGATTTTTCGCCGTGCACGGGCGTGCTTGTTGACGTGCACGACCGCTCCACATTTGCACGGGCAAGCAGCTTCAGGCGCACGGCCATGCAAGCGCTGCTTCAGCAAATTCTCCAGAATCAATGCCTTGCTGATCTGCATCAATGAATCTCTCTGTACAAGTCAAAATTGAATATAACAGAAGAATTACTAATAAAGCAAAAGCAATGATAAAACGCAATAACAAAAATAATAACCAAGAAACTCTCAAGTCTCAATCATCAATAGTTATTGTGGAAGCAGTTTTCTCGTACTCTGAATATAAGTAAAAAAATAAGAAAATAATTAAGTATTAGTCACAAGAAGATGAAGCAGTAGAGATTTAACAAATATTTGAAATAAATTCAAGATACAAGTCCTTATCCTTTTCGAAATTTTCCATCTTCTCAATATCGTCCAATACATCAAATATGTCTTCAAATTTTGCAGACGACCTCAACCAATTTTTACCGCACACAAGAGCCTCTACCATCTTTGGACTTAGTGAACTCCTAAAAGAATCAAGGACAAGCCCACTAGTGCTAAAAGTTGACTCCGAAGCTACGGTTGAGACAGGGATGGCTAAGACATCTCTTGCAACTTGAGAAAGAATAGGGTACTTTGATGAATTTTGCTTCCACCTCTTCAAAATGTCGAACGAATTGGTCAAACTTTCACAACCATCAGCTAAATATCGGCCAATTTCAGACCTAATTTCAACACTTTGCTCATTTTCTAAATGTTGTGCAAATTGTGACCCCAAGAGAAGAGAAGGGTCATCATTCACATTAACATTCATAAAAGTAGAACTAGTTGAACGACCCAAATCAAATTCAACTGCAACCGATTGATTCCCATTCGTATCAAGTGAATGGTAATGCTCATACAACCGTTGCAAAGTAGTTTCTACCATATCAATCATTTTTTGATACTGAGTAGTGTACTTTCCATAGCATTGACCCAAGCAAAATACTATCAATTTCATTTTATAACGGGGATCCAAAACATTTGCAACATACAACACAAAATTCAAATGACCCAAATCTTCCCAATATTTATCATACTTGATTTTCATATTTTTCGCCATACCACTCAATAAAATTTCTTCCTCCGCATTTTCTACATTTTGAGCCCATGTCGACAAACTTTCTCTTATGGACATAAGTTCAACAAAGAAGAGATTGGTGGTCACATAACAAGTACCAGAAAGCTTTTTGGTGGTGTTATAAAAACCTTCAAAAATCGAATAAAGCATCTAATAGTTTTCCATTGCTCCATGGAAGGATGCCCAATATGACTATCAACGCAATCCCCGAAGTTACCTTCATCCTTCAATCTATCAAAGGCTCGCTCAAATTTTTTAGAAGCCTCCAACATCAAATAGGTGGAATTCCACCTTGTTTCAACATCAAGGCAAAGAAGACTCTTACTTGGATTTTTTTCAGCCTCAACTCTAGCTATAAAATATTTTGTCCTAGCAAGAAAAGACCTCACAAACCTCACTACATTCCTAACTGCTGAAATTGAGTTATGTTGATCACGTAAGCCCTCTTTCACAATGAGATTTAATATGTGTGCACTACATCGAACATGCAAAAACTCATTATCAATGATGCACCCTTCCCACCCTTTTGTTTTCCATGACAAATATCTCATTGCAGTATCATTAGAACTTGCATTATCAACAGTTATGGTGAAAATCTTATCAATCCCCCAATCAAGCAAACATACCTCAATAGTCTTTCCAATAGTGTCCCCCTTATGATTAGTAATCAAACAAAAGCTCAAAAAAATTTTATTGAAATTTCAGTCGTTATCAATCCATTGAGCGGTAAGACACATGTAGTTCAAGTTTTGAATCGAGGACCAAGTATCCGTAGTAAGACACACACGTTGAGTCTTTAAAAGTTTCTTTCACTTGAATTTTTCCTCAATATATAGAGACCATTGCAATCCCTTGCAACAGTGAAGAGAGATGGCATAATAAATCTAGGATTTAAAGCACTCGTGTAACGCTTAAACCCCTCTTTCTTAACAGTCCGAAAGGGCATCTCATCAGTAATAATCATCCTACAAAGTTCTTTCCTGAGGTCTGTAGCACTATAGTGGACTGCTTTAAGAGTACCACTAGGTCCACTACCACCCGTAACACCCTCACCCTCTTTCTTTATGGGATGAAATTGAAGGGTCGTTTCGAACAATAGTTGCACTTTGCCAAAAGTCCATTCGCATCAAGCCTTACAAAATGGTCCCAAATCTCTAATTTTTTCTTAGATCCACTCTTTATCTTTGCTGTAACTCTCGTCCTTTTTTGAGGACGAGATGGAATCTTGGTGAGATCTATTACCTTGGGGTTTGGATCTTGCGTGGCCATAGGTGGGATTGTGGAATTGGGAGAAGGATCAGTAGGGGTGGGCGTAGAGGTAGGCGCATCAGCATCAACAACATTTTCAGGCTCCATCTACTCTACCAAGGAATCAGACAATCAGTGAGTGTGTGTGTGTGAGTGAGAGAGAGAGAGAGAGAGAGAGAGAGAGAGAGAGAGAGAGAGAGAGAGGGGATTTGGTACCTGTGGGGAGTGGCTGTGGCTGTGAGGATAGCTGAAGAGGAGGAAGTACCGAACAAATCATCGAAGACGAACCGACGAAGGTGGCGACTGCGGCGAGTAGCCGACGAAGAAGGGAACAGGTTGCCTTATTTTGGGTTTGAGTCTTCGTCGCTTCGATTAAGATTGAGGGGAGAAGACGTGAAGAACGGAGAAGGGGCGGCGCTCAGCACAAACAAAATGGCTGAACAAGAAAAAAATGTATTTATATTTTTCAACTAGGGCTTTATGTTGTAGGTAAAAAATAAAAATTATATATTATATATATATATATATATATATATTGGTCCGGTCCGGTTCCAAAATCGAATTTTAAAACCCAAAATCGAGATCAGACCAATTATTCGGTCCTTCAAAAATTCTGGACCAAGACCAAATAAAAAAAATTGGTTCGGTCCAATTTTCATTGATCCGGTCTGATTCTTTGGTCTGGTCCGATTTTTTAAAAAACCTTGCTCACCCCTATTGGCGACCCCGGGTCAAAGCCATGGGTTCTTCTGACCCTCTTCAATGAAAAATTTTCATTCATTTACTTCAAAATTAATAAAAAAAAATGATTTTTTGAAAAGTTTTGATTTTGCCAATGCATCCATTGATGGATGGATATATTTGCTCTTACTTAAATTGGAAGGCGTCAATATGTTATGGTATATTTTCTCCGTGTCTCATTACAAAAGTCACAAAAATTCGTGACGTAGCCCGAGATGATGTAACTCGGACAATAGGAATCAGAAATGGTGCACGGTCGTGCATAGAGGGAAGCACGACAGACACAAGACGTATCACCAGATGATCTTACTCGGACAAGAGGAATCAGAAATGGTGCACGGCCGCGCAGAGCCGCGCACAGAGGGAAGCATGATGACTGTGCATCAGCCAAGGGAACATGCCTTCGGCTTCATGCTCACTTTGATTTAAATTTATTTATTTAAGCAGGACTTGTCTCATATTATTATCATATTTTTTTCTTTATTTATTAAGTTATCGTTATTTATTTTTCTTTATTTATTTGGATTTGAGAGTATAAATACCCGGGTTTTGTAATAGAAAGACTTTTGATAAAAATAAAGAAAATTACATTCTTGCAAATATGGGTTAATCCCCGTAATCCTTGGCTTGTTTAAACTCTAATTTCTGGATTGGGTTAGGTTAATAATCTCTTTGGTAGATTATTGCTATCATTGTTAATTTTCGCTGCGTCAATTGATATCAGAGTAGGTTAAATTCTGGGAAGATAGCGATTACCGGAGATAACAACAATGACACATATGATGTTATTCTTGCAATAAATAATCGACTGGCTTGTGCTCGATGACATGAAACATATGTCCTAGAGTTGGAGGAGGTAGAATTGGACGAAGGAGACTGACATGATCGACGTTTGCATGAATATAATTAATGAGAGATCTAAATCGAGCAGCTGCAAAACGATCAGCTAGGCAGCGTCATAGGACGAAAGCCAAATTTTATACCGACAAAGTTGATTATTATACAGAGAAAATTCGGAAATTGGAAGCGTGGAGATTTGCAGAATATTAGCGTGTTGCTGAAGAACGTCGATTTGTTACTGAAGAATTTTGTGCTCGGATCGATGTATTATTGGAGAATCACAAGAATAAAGTGTCAACATTAGGAAACAGGCAGGGGCTTGTAGAGAAATTGCAGGACACGTGAAAACCCCACCCCAACATGATCTGGGATGAAAGCCAAATTTTATGCCGACAAAGTCGATTATTACACAGAGAAAATTCGGAGATTGGAAGCGCGAAGATTGCAAAATATGAGCGTGCTGCTGAAGAACGTCGATTTGTTACTGAAGAATTTTGTGCTCGAATCGATGTATTGTTGCAGAATCACAAGAATAAAGTGTCAACCTTAAGCAACATAGGGGCTTGCAGAGAACTTGTAGGACACTTGGAAAACCCACCCCAACGTGATATGCCGTCGGAATGAAGGGATTCAAATTCAAACGGAGAAGATTGTTTTGCAGTCAAATCCGTAGATCAGAATCCAAAAATTCAAAATTAATGTTTCAAAGTAGAGGAGGTTAGTAATAATTTTCTTTTCGTGGTTGAAGAATTATTTCCAATAGAAACAATTTTAGAGCCAAATAATAAATATATGGCTTTGCAGGAGAAGAATGTTATTTGTGTAATAAAGAAATAATTGAACGTTATAGACGTGAAGGAAGATGGTGAAGATAATGAGACGTGTAAGATTGACTTGGGAAAAGAGTTGTACGTTCCGTATGAAGTTGTTAAAGATGGAAATTCGACCACGCATTAAGGTATAATTTTGTATAAGAAATTAGATTGCCTCACAATGTGCTTAAAATTCATATATATTTGAAATATTTATTTAGATGGGACAGATCAATTCAAGTTATCCCAAATCATTTAATGCAAAGATATAATTATATTCAAAGTATCTTTATACTTGTCATGGTCGTTCTCAGACTTCGGATAAGAACTCGGGGACGAGTTATTTTTAGGAAGGCGAGAATGATGTAGCACGAGATGGTCTAACTTAGACAAGAGGAATCAGAACAAGTACACGGCCGCGAATAGAGGCCAGCAGACCGTGCATCAAAGGGAACATGCCTTCGGCAATGCTCACGTTGATTTTAATTTATTTATTTTTGTAATAGAAAGACTTTTGATAAAAATTAATAGAATTGCATTCTTGCAAATTTGGGTGACTTGTTCAAACCCTAATTACTGTATTGGATTAGGTAAATAATTTTTTCGATAGATTATTGCTATTTTTTATTGTATTCCGACGTGTCACATTATAAAGACGCAAAATGAGTTTTGTAAGAATATTAAAGAAAGTGTATAGTAAAATAAGTGTAAAGTGAGTATGAAAAGTGAGGTAAAATAGAGTAAGTGGGGTAAGAAATAGTAAGTGGATGGATAATGTGATTATTATAAGTGGGTTTCATCTATATCCAAGTTTTAAAAAAAAATTCCTTTTTGTGCTTGTATCTTTTGTAATAAAACATCAAAATAAGGCTTTTGTGTTTTTTTGTAATGAGACAACGAGAGTAGTAGTCATATTTTTTCGGAAGAAATTGCAAAAAAATACTGTGTTTTTGGTGATATATTTTTTTAAAAGTTAAAGGTGATAAAAATAACATAATTTCAAAATTGCAAAAAAAAATTACTCACTTTATCTCATCTCACAATTTAAGGTTCTTATTTTTATTTCTATTCGTCTCAGTTTAAAGTTTTTAATTGTTTTATTACTTAATATATATGGACAATGGGTTTCACTTGTCATTTTCACAATAAAAACTCTCTACCGGCTTCTTCTCTCCTACTTTACTTTTCATATTCACATCTGTTAGACACATGATTTATTATCCCTAACTAACTGATGCGTTCAAACTGGGATAAGGGGAATTTGGAGGATAAGTCAAATAGAGACTCTTATGTGAACGAGACTCTATGACTTAGTCCGACCAGTATTCTATAAATTGGGTCTCTACGGAAACCAACTTACACACAACACGTAATATTCCATATACTCCTCCAGACCGAGAAATACTATCTCTGGCAACCATCAAGTGCCTGGGATTTGAGAGTAGAACAACATTCAATATCCATCTTGTGATATTGAATCGAATGAGAAGAGGTGGTGATTGCAGAATCAAGACGATCGTGGTTCGTAGCACAAGCGAAATCTTCCGCAACAACGAGCTTCGGATTTAATCTATAAGGTATTCCGAGAACTCGTAGATAAATTATGTGTTTTCCTTCATTGGTATCAGAGCCTCAAAGCTTGATGCTCACCATTGATATCTTGATTGCATGGTTTTTGAATTTTTTTGGATCTAATTTTCACCAACTGGGTTTGATGATTTCGAAATTCAAATCTTTTCCGTTTTCTGTGTTTTTGATATCCATGCGTAGATAATAATGTGTAGAATAACATACTAAAAAATCATCGAATTCGGCCATGTAGATTTTGAGTAATTGCAGTTTAAGTTTCGGATATTATGATTTTTTTCGTGATGTTTAGGGCTGTTCTGATGAAACTTGTTTGAATGTTTGCTGTTCTACGCTGTGAGATCTTTCTGTAGCCACTTTAATTGTTTAATTTGGACTTAAATCAAGAGAGTTATGGTGTTATAAAGATGGGTCGACGAAATACGTTTTTGTCAAAAATCCTGATTTATTTTGAGAAACGATGAACAGTACCCGGGGTTGAAAAAGTCAAACTTGCAAAGCGCTTGTTTTGGTGTATGTGTCTGTTTCATGGGTCTTTTCAATATTATCCATCTAATTTGAGTATTTTATGGATTTATTTTAATCATGTTATTTCATCAAAAATATTTTATCAGCTCAGAAAATTATGAAATTTTTCTTGTATGTATATGATAGTGCTATACACTGTAGAAAATTATTTCGTAATTTTTAGTGTAACAGAGATAAGTTTTCTGTATTTTTCATGTGTATTTTCAACGTAATTTATTTTTCAGACGGGAAAATATTAATCATAAAATTATGAAATTTTTTTATGTAGCCTGATTACATGATAATGCACTATTCTGTATTTTTCCATAATTTTTTGATGAGAAGTAATCTGTTTCATGTATTTTTGTATGTGTTTTCATGTAAATTTTATTTATCAGACTAGAAAATATTAATCAGAAAATTATGAATTTTTTTTTGTTGTTTAATTGCATGATATTGCACTGTTCTGATTTTTTTCAGATTTTTTGGCTTATCTGAAATATTTATGTGCTTTAAATGTCATTTTATGAGATATTTTCACAAATAAATTTGCATGAAAACTATATTGGGACTACATGAAACCCGATGAAATTTTTCCGGACATGCTGGAATTATTTTAGAGTGAAACCTATATGATAAATTCATTTTATCTAGTTTTAATTTTGTTCAAAAATTAATCCATAAATATTTTAACGTTTTTCATGTGCGAGTCGTGATTACGAGCCTCGCAGATTTTCCTTCTCGTCATGTTAAATGAGATTATATTTTTGGATTGAGTTTTTAGAACAAAAAGTGAATTATTATGTATTCTTAATGTCACGTTATGCAACTTGTAAATAGTGAAACAATACCTATAAATGTGAGTAGCCTAAGAATTATTCTCTAGTTATATGAGCTAGAGATAGATGAAAAATGGAAATTGTGATGACTTAATTCATAATTGGGTAATAGTGCCCTACCTAATTAAATTATCATGTGATTGATGTACACGCTTAATAGTATTAACTGTTGAGAAGCATGTAAATTAATCTAATTTATTTCGTAGTTCACGACTTGCCTAATAAATTAGGAATTGTGTAATAATGATCAACCTAGTTTGCTAGGCAATACATCTTCTAAATGGTTAAGTACCATGTGTGATAAAGTTCAAATGCTTAATTGAAGATAAAAGACAATTCAATGATGAACGACTTCAATGGATGTTGGGAATGACTCATGAATTAAATTCTTAGGGGATGTCTTATCTAATAAGCAATAAGTATAAAGTGGTCATTCGTTGAATACTAGACTTATGGAGTACCTTAAGATAGTTATCGTTCTGACTCATACGACTCAATTGAACTTTTATTAGATGTTTTCTCAGAATAAAGTTACTGAGAATGAGCGTGATGAACAAGGTTGTACAATGAGTGCATACCTTATACTTTTATGATATCCCCCTTAGATTTGCATAAGTCATATGGGCTGGAATGCAAGAGACAATCATAAAAGATAAAAGATCATTAAGTACCACAAGAATAAATGAATTTAGCTAAGCAATATTTTTTACACTTATGATATTATAAGTGACTCGGATTTGTCTTGAGTTGACAAAGTATCATATGATCCTAAAACTTTCAAATAATGTTTGTTCTCGTGAATTGATGTTGAAACTCTCCAATGTGGGTAGTAGGTTTAATCTCAATCGAATAAATGTTGAAAGTTTAAGTAGGATTTGTAGATTATTTTTGTGTTATTAGAGGTACTAGAAGAGACTTTCCATGAAAGACAACATTATCATGAAATAAAAGGAGTTGACTTGTGTTGACTTCTGTTGCGGAGTATACGCACATTGATTTTATGTAATGTATTCTATGTGCCTAGAACATGATATGATCTGCTGTCTAAGTAATTAATGTGCTTGAGCTATAATGGCATTTAACCTTAGTGATAGTATTTTTAGACAATTCCATTGAAAATAGTAGTTCTATTGGGTTATGAATGTTAGTCAACCAAATTATGTTAAAATTAGTTTTTAATATATTTCTCTTATATATTTATTCTTATATGACTGTTGATTCTTATAGGTTTAGATATTGCTAGAATTAGACTTTATTGGGATAGGTGGGGAGATATTTAGAGTAAGCTTATTAGGATTTTTTCTAAATATCGACCTATAAATGCATAATCTTATTTGACAAATAGATGTCAAAGTGTCTTTATCGTAAGACAATTAGATTAACATAATCCTTAATTCATTCAGACAAATGTGAACCTTTGAAAGTTAAGACATGTTATCGTATATCATATTTTCTTACTTTATCGATAAATATACATGAGATATTTATGTTTACCTTTAAACTCATAGTTATTAAACGCTTGATTTGTTTAAGCATTTTTTTTAACAATGATTGAGAATGAAAAGGATAAGAGTCTAAGTGATCTTATGACATACCATTTTTGTGTATATTTATTTGATCAGTTGTAGAATTGTGTGAGAAAATATGTGATACATGTGTAGTTGATGATTATTTTTCTTCGCAACAAAATGGTGTTGCAAAGGTAAGTACTCATATGATGCTTCAAATGATTAGGTAGATGTTAATGTAATATTTTCTCAATTCTGTTTGAGAAATTGATTGCAACTTCATCCTAAACTTAATGTCTTACAAGTCAGTAACTCTTGAGAGTTATGGAAGGTCAGAAGCTCAATTGGAGTATCTATACCTCTTAATTATAACAAGTTTTATACAATACTTCCAATAATGTTTGGAAATATTTCTCTAAAGACGGCATGTGTGCTTTCATAAGGGCTTATATTATATATGGTAAATAACTTGTTGCAATTAATGACTAAAATAGGATTGCATGAACTTTTAACTTCTCTAGGCGAAGGTGGGGAATTGTCTCTAATTAATCAGTTGTGATCGCTTGCGAGAATCAAAATGATATTTGTTCTAGTGGGAGCTTTATTCAGTGGGAGTATGTCACTCTACAAAAGAAGCAAATGTGTATCTGAATGTGAATGTCTAAGTATGCATAGTAATGAAATCTAAAAATAAGAATTGAATTAGAAGAGACATTCTCCCTAGTGGCGAAGTTTTGTCTCTGTTTACCATGTCTTAGCAAGCAGTGTAGTGATTGCGATATAAATTTATTGTAGATGGATGTTTACATACGATTCCTTAGTGGAGGACTAGATAAGGAGATCGTCATGACTTAGTCAAAGGGCTAGAAGTCAAGGGACAAAAGCATATGTCCATTTATGATCTCCAATCTAGATAGTAATATGTTCGTTATGGCCAAACGATAACTTTAATCAACTTTGTGATGGTTAAGGAAATCACTATATGTGTGGAAGAGTCCAATAACATAAATTTTAGTCTTTCGTCATTTGTTGACGATATCACTACTTACTAGCTAGGAGCGGTATGGGGATGATTGACGCTACTAAAGAGTAGCTTTATGCTTCTATTATGATGCAGATCTTGGGTGAAGCACATGGTGTGCAAGAAGCCAAGATCATTAAGATTGTTCATAGAGACTTCTTAATTTGTCTTTGAAGACTCGCCTTTCGAAGGTTATTGAATGTTTAAGAATGATCGTCTTAAAAACCAACAATTATTCCAATAGACTACATGAGTCTATTCAATCAAATGTCATAATAAAGAATAAATATAACAAGAGAATGATGACTAGAACCCCATAAGCAAGTGTGGTTAGTAATATGATGTTTGCTATTCGAGCTTACTCAGCCTGACCTTTTATTTTGCTATTGAGACAATAGATCATTTTCAGTATGACCTTGGTCCCGCAAATACGTTAGTGGTTAGGTTGTTGGCTACTTATGTGGTACTAAAAGTCTAATGAATTATTTACATAAGGTGGGGATCTTAATGTAAGATGTTGCACTGGTAGAGATTAGGAATATAGAAGATACATTCCTCATGTGGAGTAGTTATTTCTTGATTGAGCAAGAAGTATTTGAATGTATTTCCCTAATTATCAGAAAACTATATGGTTGATAAAGATCCTTGTAACATCTAGATGGTAAACAGAATGTGAATGGTCAAGTAGTCATTAATTGTGAGTTTGACTACTTAGAGATTCAAAGGGGATCTCAAGCATCGTAATCAATCACATTTAAATTAGATGTCGTTTCACTAGTTTATTTATTGTGTTAGTGAATGTAGTTCTAAAATATGATCCTACTAAAAATGTGTCGACATACCCTATGATTAAGACTCTCTTGGGAGAGACTTTTTGATCTTTGTGTAAGATTCAAGGGAATGTAGGATTTGAGTTACTATTTTAGAACACATTATTGACATTATTATTTTCATTATCGTTTGAATCTTATACATGTTATTTCATCCCTTATTATGTGTATGGAATGTGATTAATATGTGGTATACATTTTAATTAAAAAGATGTCTAAAGGACTTGAATTGGCCCTCTCACACGGGTAATTCGCCTTGTCGCTATACGAGTGAGCAAGATGAGATAATAATGTATTTGACACTTGATATTAAGGGGCGTGTACAAATGACATTATCATATCGCCTTAACATGTGGTTAAGATTAGACCTACTTTATATGTGGGTCGATTCAAAGTTTTATGGTTCACGACTTTGAATGTCCTATGTGGAAAGTCCGAATGTGAGACCCTTAAGAGGCACTAGAAGAGTGACAACATTTGAGGACTCAGGTTAGATGCCAGAAGGGCAACTAGACCAAGATTCGTACGGTGTTAGAGTGTGACATGCCCATTCGAGCGGGAGTTCCACCGTGACATACATATCATGCTGTATGTGACTATAAAGTGACTTGAAAATGATTGAATGATCCCTGCTTCATCACTGTGTGAGTTCTAGTGATCAATATATGATCACATTATGCCCTATATGACTTAGAACTATGTCGAGAATCCAAAGATTAATGATGATACTTTGACATGCCGACCTAAGGGCTTTCCACTTACAGTCAGCCTCACGGAGCATTGTTGGGAAAGTTTTAATCTAAAGATAATTGGCATGAGGGTCTAAGGAAGACAATTATGATATATATCTCTGTTTAGTGACTCAATATCCGGACGATCATATTGAACACACGACTCAAAAGGTTGATCTTGAGCACGTAAACTGATTGGGGTTTAAACATCGTTTATGAGGGGTTAAAGATGTTTAAATTGATGTAATCATAATGTCTAGGGCATAAACGAGTTTTTTGACTAACGAGGGTGTGCTATGTTGGTAGATGGTATTTGATATAGCACTCCTACCCTTTTATACTTTTCTCGTCTGGTCACACGCCTCACTTCCTGTATGAAGAGATGAGTATTCAACGAGTCTTTAGAATGTATATGGCATATTCCATTTGACCGAGTGGGAGATGTTAGACACGTGATTTATTATCCCTAACTAACTGATGCGTTCAAACTGGGATAAGGGGAATTTGGAGGATAAGTCAAATAGAGACTCTTATGGGAATGAGACTCTATGACTTAGTCCAACCAGTATTCTATAAATTGGGTCTCTACGGGAACCAACTTACACACAACACGTAATAATCCATATACTCCTCCAGATCGAGAAATACTATCTCTGGCAACCATCAAGTGCCTGGGATTTGAGAGTGGAACAACATTCAATATCCATCTTGTGACATTGAATCGGACGAGAAGAGGTGGTGATTGCAAAATCAAGACGATCGTGGTTCGTAAAACAAGCGAAATCTTCCGCAACAACGAGCTTCGGATTTAATCTATAAGGTATTCCGAGAACTCGTAGATAAATTATGTGTTTTCCTTCATATTCACATCATTTATTTATTTTAATTTATGTGTCAAATTAAACTAATAACATTAAATCAGACGAAAAAAATATTGATTTTGGTGATGATTTTTTTTTTTTAAAAAAAGTTAAATGTAATAATAATAATGTAACTCATTTTAAAGTTTGAGGTTACACATTAAAACCAATTATTGTAAAGGGAAGTTACCCATAATATTTATATGTCATATGCAATGTTTGTCAATTTTCAATGTATGATAATATCTCTAACACGCCCCATCACGTGTAGCCGAACTTTGCAAAAGGCTTATAACGTGAACTTATTAATCGGGTGACGCAGATTAACATCGTGGGCCGTTGGGTCTGCATGTGTAATGACCTGCTATGATATCATCTTAAATTCTGAAGTTTCACATTAAAATCAATTTATTTAAAGAGGAATAGTTACAATAGTATAGGATATTTATATGTTATATACAAAGTTTATCAATTTTCAATATAAAATAATATCTTTACCAACTTCAATATTGAAGAGATGGAATGACTATCACCTTTTACTGGAACTTTGGCAGCAGCAAAGCTGTTGTTCCATTTAAGTGGACCTTTAAGATTTTTGGCCAATCATTTCACTTTTAGGTAGGGGGTTTTTGTTTTTTTTAAGTGTTAAGTGCTGAAATCTGATTTCACTTCTGAAATTGGCTGAATCATTAAGAGGCGGCATCTAAAGACTGAATTCTGAATTAGGCAAGCTGTTTGATTTTCACCTCTGAATTCGTTTTCTGAATGTGTGTTTTTACCATTTTACCCTTCTGAATAATATATAATTTTCTACCTTGTTAATAATAAGCAAAGGTAATACGGGTATTATGAAAAATTGTTGAGGATATTTTTGTTCAAAATTGTGAATAAGAGGGAATAAGAGGACACTCAGCACTACTTTAGGCGCTTAAAAATAATAGGGTTTTAAGAGCCTACCAAGTCTGATTTCAAAAAAAAAAAAAATAAACACACTTATTTCTCTAATCCTTTGAACTAATAAGTGTTAAGAGACAATTAAGGCTGAAAATGGAAAAACAAACGCACCCGTAGTGGAAATGGGTGGTGTAAAATGTAGGATTAAGTAAAAGACTTTTAATCTTTTCCATCCGGGGGGATAAGATGGAGATGTGAGCGAGAATTTCTATTCCCACTATTTTTTTATTTATTTTTTCACGTTAACTTATCTCTTTTTCTATATAGCTATATAATGAAAACGATATACCCCCTTCGTTCCGTTCGAAGCTTCACCTTTTATCCAAATGGGTGTTTCGGTAGAAGCTTCACCTTTCCTAAAATGGTAATAAATGTGGGTCTCATTTGTCAACCCCACTCACTTTTTTCCTCTCACATACTTATATAGTGGGGCCCACTTGTCATATCCAATATCTTTTCCCCCTCACATACTCCCTCTGTCCCATTAATAACTTCACTTTTTGTCAAAACGGGTGTCCCGTTTAAAGCTTCACATTTCCTAAAATTGCAAAGAATCTTTACTATTCCACTCACTCATTCTCTCTCCTATTTTACTATTACACTCACAATATTTTTTAAATTTACTATTTCCTCCACTCATTCTCTCTCCTATTTTACTATTACACTCACAACATTTTCTTCACTCACCAATTTCCTTAATTTGCGTACCCACCCCAAAAGGGTAAAGCAATTATCAAGACGGAGGGGGTATTTAAATTGTGGGCTCTACTTGTCATATCCACTCACTTCTTCCCTCTCACAACCCATTTCCCACTATCACTTTTCTTAATTTGCGTGCTTCACCAAAATGGTGAAGCATCGGACGGGACGGAGGGAGTATTTATTAGTTATCCTACCATATTTCTACTGATTTTAACAATTTATTTTTATTCTAATTTTTTTTTTCTGTTTCAAACAATACATTTGTAATTAGATGGGTTTAATATAATAAATCTTCACTTTTCATTCTAACTCAATCCTTCTATTAGTAGAACATAAACATATATTGCTATTGATATTCTAAATTGCTAGAAATAAAATATAAATTTTGAGAAAATGAAGAACTGGAGAGAATATCAATGGTTTAATGCGTCAATTGATAATATATTTTTAATTTAATATTTTTTATAATTTATTTATTTATATTTGAAATAGTACATTTTATTTTATTTATTATTACTAATTTGGTTTTTATATGTTTTAACATGTGTTTGTTTAGCAGTATTACAAACTATCTGAATGTGATAAAAGTGAAAATGAGAATGAATCGGATGTCAACGACATATGCAAATTTTCTATTGATACGGTATATATTTATCTTGGTTAATATATATTTGAGTTATATAAATGTTTCTATTCTCAAAATATATTTTTATGCGAATAATACTCGGTATAATATATATATATATATATATATATATATATATATATATATATATATATATATATATATATATATATATATATATATATATACATATATATATATATATAACAATTGGACAAACCTAACTCTACATACTATTTGACAACAATTAGATAGGGTAGAAGGAAAAATAGATAATACTACAAATGGAATATCATTAATAAAAAAGGATTTCCTAGTATAACTTTTGTTAGGGGTGGAAATGGTTTGGTTTAGCTTGGTTTGGACAAATTTAGAAATCAAATCGCTAGCATCGGTTTGAAAAAATTTCAAACCGAGTTAAACCATAAAAAATTCAGACCGAGCTAAACCAAACCGCTATGGTTCGATTTGGTTCGGTCTAAATCGCGGTTTGATTTGTGGTTTGATTTTGCGGTTCAGACCACGATCCAAACCACAATTTAGACCGTAGTCCAAATCGCATTTCAAACCATAATCTTTTTTGTTAACCATTTTATGACTAATGAATATAAAATATTTAAAAATAAGTAACTAGAATAAATACAAGCATAACTTGATTACTTGAAACTAAAGTACTAAATACCAATCATCAAACAACAATCATAGAACAATCTTTAAAATAGAATATAAAACATACCATATGAAAATTACAAACAGCAATCTTAAAGTATCCTGCTTTGGGAATATTGAAATTTGAAAGAGACTAGAGAGGCGCTGACTGAGGGTTTTTTTATTTATTATTAGGGTTTTTGAAAATTAATGGCTGAGATTAACTAAAACTTTGAAAGGACAGTCAGGATTGCGGTTTCATGGTTCGGTTTATGGCTTGGTTTCACGGTTCAATTTAATGGCTCGGTTTCACGGTTTCAAACCGCTGTTCGGTCTTAAACGGTTCGGTTTGGTTCGATTCGGTTTAGGAGTGCCAGAACCCAAGCTGAGCTGAACCACATGGTCTGTTAATTTCTCAAACCAAGTTAAACCACTTATGTCTAAAAACTGAACCAAACCACACGATTTAGCTCAGTTCGACTCCAAACCGCGGTTTGAACCAAATCGCGGTCACCCCTAACTTTTGTATTTAGGTCTTTTAAAAGCATTAGACTTATCTTAAAACAAATATTGTTATTACATACGTGTACTTCTGGTATTTTGTATTTACTTGTAATTTTGATGAATTGGCTGTTGAAAGGCTTTGTTTTGTTTTGACAAAATATTTTGAGGGTATTATCCCTTGTTCTACACAATTTAAATCGGCTCCAGAATCCAACATGGTGATTCCTTGATATTCAAAATCTTTGATTTTCATATGTATAGTGACATACCATTTTTGGAATCTGGCTTTAGTTAATGTATATATACTATCTTCTGTAGAAGAATTTGTTTCTGTATCTGAGGAAGAATTTGTATTTTTTGCAAAGGGATTCTGAAAATGTTTATCTAAATCTTTTTCTTTGGTCTTGAACGTTTCTCCTTTATAAGTTGAGTGTATTTGATTTTTGATTTCTTGTAATCCTAACTTTGTTTCTATTTCTTTTTGTGTCTTTTGTAATTCTAAATTTTTCTGTTTTATCAATTTTATTTCTCATTTTATTTCTTTAATTTTATTTTGTAAATCAACTGAAGAAATTTGTTTCTTTTTATCTTGAAACATTTTTACAACGTCTTTGTATTGAGATGGTGAAGACGTTTCTTGTTTTTCTTCATTAATGGTTTTTGCTAATTGTTTTAAGAATTTTCTTTTTATTGTTGGTTTGTTTATTTCTTTAACTTTGTCTAATATTTCGTCATATTGTTATAATGTATTAATTTTGTTGTTACACAGGCATACTTCATTGTTGCAAGATTGACACTCTTCGCTGTCTGTATTGGATGAGTAGTCTGAGGAGTTAGAACAATTTTCTTCAGTGGATAGATCGAGATTGTCTATCTTATGTAATATTTGGTCTATTTCTTTTATTTTTAGATTATTACAAATTTGTTGTATTTGTCTTTGAGGTGGTCTCCCATGAGAACAAGGGGATCCGTCTCATACATGAGACGGGTCAACCCATGACCCATGGGCATGATCCGCCAGGGAAGCTTCAAGTGGCATTACTCCAACAGCCAATTACCGAATAGCCCTCTTTCCAATTTCCAATGCTCCGTCTGTAGCTAACCTGGATTTGCTCCATTTAAAAATCCCGAGAATAATCCACTTCTTGCTAGTGCTTTGTTTTTTAATTTAATTTTTTTTTTGCTTTTTGCTTTTTTTTTAGTTTTTATATTATTTTTTTGGCTTTTCAGTGGTTTAGAAAAAGTAATAGTTACCATCTCTTAATGTAATGACTGTATACATATAAAGTAACATTGTTCATAAGTAAACGTAATACCTGTTTTAAAAAAACAAAAGCTCGTTTTCACCCATTTTTTCAAATGTAATACAAACTATATGTATTACATAAATGTAATAACTTATGTATATGAATGTAATAGTTTATACAAGTAAATGTAACACTTTGATAGATGAAATTGTAACATATTTCTATAGATAATGTAATACTTTTACATGTATCATGATAAATTTGAACTCATTGTAACTTATTGTTTGAAAACATATAGATATCTATACATACGTGTTACAATTATGTACAAATACTATTACATATAAATAACACGTTTGTTACATTTTAATTATAATAAGTATTACTTTTGCCAAACGAAGAAAACATAGGGAAAAACACTATTACTTTTCTGTATTTATGTATTACTTTAATGTATACAAACTATTACTTTATATGCATACAATTATTACATTATGTTATAGTAACTATTACTTTTCACAAATCGAAAAAAAAACAAAATTTTTAAATTTTAAAAAAATTAAACGAGACAATTGAGATATGATATTTAGCAAATTGACAAAAATAGAGGAAGTGAGATAGAAATTAACCTTGGATTGAACTAAAGATGTCGAAGAATCTGGAATGTTGGGAAAATTAGGGTCGTAGGTCGGAGAATTGAAGGGGAATTTAGATCTTTCAATGAGAGAGAAAATAATTGTATCTTCTTGTCGGATTAAACTGTGTCGAACAGAATCAAGGGTGAAGGAATCGGTTGGATCAGTGAACGCCATTGGGGAAGGTGCCTAGTGAACGCCATTGAAGACGTCCAGCTCTGCATCATCTCTTTCCTCAATCCTTCCGACATCTCCTCCAAGCGCTTCGGGTATCCCTGAAACGGGTCCGGGATTCGGGTCATTCCGACCCGTCTCATCCATGAGACGGGTATCCCTGTTCTCACGTAAGTTTTTGTCTTTGTCTTTTTGTTGGACGGTTTTTTGTTATATGTCCTGGTTTTTTACATAGAAAATATCTTATCTCTTTATTGTATGGTTTAAAAGGTTTTTTATATTTCTTATTATTGTATTTTCTTCTATAATTTGTTCTTTTATTCTTGTTGTAATATTCAGGGGGATCCTGTTGATATTTCTTGTTTATTTTTCTATTTTTTCTTCTGTAAGTATTATTTTTGTAATATGGAGTATGATATTGTTCGTATTTTTTCTTTTTATATGGAGATTGTAATTTAGTAAAACAAAATTGTTCGCACCAGTGTCCTAATTCTTTTCGTGTTTGTGTAGTTTCTTTTTTCAATTTGTTACTTAGTTTTTGATCTTGGCATAATCTTAAGCCAGTAAGATTTACGCAAGTGATTAGATCTCCGTATGTTAGTTCGTTGTAAGAGAGCTTTCCATACTTTTCTTCTATTGTATCTTTTGCTTTTTTCTGAGAATAATCCTGGTAAATCAGTAATAAATTTCTCTTTCTTGCAATATTCTAAAATCTCTTGATTCATTTGTATATGTCTTGCCTTAGGTAAATTCTATATACAAGGCATATTACATACAAGGCACCAATAATGGCCAAACTACCCTTCGCGTGTCGTGTGCGAAAGGACGACAGGAAGCCTTCATGTCGTGTACTTTTACACGACATAGATTAATTGTGTAAAATATTAGGTCGTATGAAATTATACGAAATTTAAATTTACTCTGTAATTTATGTCGTACACAACCACACGATATGATGTCCTAATATCGTGTATATACATACGACATATCAAAATGAAGGTGTTCTTCGATGATTTGCAACACGATGTTAATGATACGCATATGCTATGTTATATTATTGAATTGTGTTGTTAATTGAGCAAAATTTATACACTTATACATGACAAGGAACAAACGTCATATTGGATCATACAATATCATATAACCTATCACATTTAAGTGATACCACTTTATTTATAATCACCTAACAAATGATTATAAATAAATTCATAGAGATGAAAAACACTTTAAATGCCATTTAGAATGGAGAAAAAAATAAACGAGGTAGCCGTATACCATTTTTCACAAGATCGGGACACATAAAACCCTAAAAACCCTAAATAATGGCACATATTTGTAACTCAATTTCCATTTGGATTTGGAGGAAACTCATGTAGACGAAAAACACTTTAAATGTCATCTAGAATCTAGAAAAAAATTAAAAAAACTAAACGAGGTAGCCGTATACCATTTTTCACAAGATCGGGACACATAAAACCCTAAAAACCCTAAATAATGGCACATATTTGTAACTCAATTTCCATTTGGATTTGGAGGAAACTCATGTAGATGAAAAACACTTTAAATGTCATCTAGAATCTAGAAAAAAATTAAAAAAAAATAAACGAGGTAGCCGTATACCATTTTTCACAAGATCGAGACACATAAAACCCTAAAAACCCTAAATAATGGCACATATTTGTAACTCAATTTCCATTTGGATTTGGAGGAAACTCATGTAGATGAAAAACACTTTAAATGTCATCTAGAATCTAGAAAAAAATTAAAAAAAATAAACGAGGTAGCCATATACCATTTTTCACAAGATCGGGACACATAAAACCCTAAAAACCCTAAATAATGACACATATTTGTAACTCAATTTCCATTTGGATTTGGAGGAAACTCATGTAGATGAAAAACACTTTAAATGTCATCTAGAATCTAGAAAAAAATTTAAAAAAAATAAACGAGGTAGCCGTATACCATTTTTCACAAGATCGGGACACATAAAACCCTAAATAATGGCACATATTTGTAACTCAATTTCCATTTGGATTTGGAGGAAACTCATGTAGATGAAAAACACTTTAAATGTCATTTAGAATGTAGAAAAAAATTTAAAAAAAAATAAACGAGGTTAATGATAAGTTGTACATTAGAGGAATACCAACTACTCAAGATTAAATATTTGAAATTATCATATTTGTTAATCAAGATTATATGTTTCTTGTTATAATAAGTTGGAAAACAAACAATGATTACATATAAGATTGAACCAACATCATATAATATCATATAACCTACCACATTTATTTACAATTAATTTTTATTTTATTATATGGTGTGTCGTGTTTAAATACACGACATTTACTAAGACATTTCGTATGAACAATACACGAAATGAATCAGGGTGTATCTCGTGTATTGTTCATACGAGATAATTACCAGAAACAAAGACTATATCGTGTGTGTATACACGATATGTACCATAGTAACTCGTGTATATACACACGAGATACACCCTGAAGCCCTACATAAAACACGATATACACGCAGACAACTTAACCCAACAACAGAGAAACACCATTGATGTACACCCATGCAGCTGCGATATACTCCACACCATTGTCCAAGTCTTAACACCCATAAATTTATACCCATTATTTTCATTAATTCTCAAATCATCTAACACCATAGTATGGATTCTCCACAACATTCTCCAAGTTTTTATGATCATATAGATCTTGAGCTTGTGGAATATATTTTTGAAGAAGAAGGTTTGCCACCAAATTCTCCACATCAAAATCAAAATCCAAGCAGCAATGAAGTAAGTTTTTAAAGTTATATTTGGTGTTTTGATCAAAATCGCAATAAAAATCCAATGTTGAAACGAAATTGTTTTTCAAGATTGGATTTTTAAATTCTGATATTTCTCTATTTCGTGTGAGATTATACGAGTTTTATGCTATTTGTCGTGTGTGTATACACGAGTGATGGTGTATTACCTCGTATTATGTCACACGAGATAAATGCGTTTAAGTCGTGTACATTTACACGAGATGTTCCAGGAACATCTCGTATAATGTTACACGAAATGTCATACAGCCTGTTGTTTATTGTGCAATTTTCTAATTGATGGTAATACAATTTGTAGGGACCGGATGTCGCTTGATCAATTCGATACATCCCTATTATTTTCAAATAGGGATGATCTTGTTAAACACGTACGGGATATCGCGGCCCGTCAAAATATAACCCTTTCTATAGGAGATTCGAGGAAGACAAGTGGCAAGATCCTAGGCTACGCGAAGATTGTATGCCATTTTGGTGGCAAGTACAGGTCCGGAAAAACTAAAGATGTGAGGTTGACTAGTACGAAGAATATTGGGTGCAATTTTGAAATCCGGGCCAAAGATAGGGGTGATGGGATATGGGGTTACGTTGTGAAGCATGGTTCTCATAATCATGACTTTCCAACGTATCTCGAAGGTCATCCGTTGGGTAAATTGACTAGTTCTGAATATGAGGAGGTGTGTAGCGCAAGTCAGTCTTCGGTGCGTCCAAATAACATTCTAACAATGTTAAAGAGGAAGGATGAGAAGAACGTGAGTACTCCAAACACGTCCACAATGCCCTCACAAAATGCAAGTCACAAGAACGACAAGGGAGATCCTCGGTTCAACAGTTCATTAAAGCACTCAAGGATAAGCAATATACCTTCTTCATGAGGAAAGCTAACGAGAGTGACATGATCGGTGACATATTCTTCTCACCCACGAGCATCGGATATGCTTAATCGTTTTCCATATGTAGTACAAGGTAAATTTTTGATTTTTTTGAATCTATTTTTTGACTCTCGTTTTCCACAAGTCGTATGCATTTTTTTGAATTGCAATTTTATTCATTTCTAACTTTATTTCTCTTTAAATGATACAAGGTGACCGCACTTACAACTCCAACTGCTATGGAATGGCATTACTTGAGATTATAGGATTTACTTCAACGGGAAGAATTTCACAATTGCATATGCGTTCCTCCAAAATGAGAAGGCTGAGAATTACACGTGGGCACTCAAGAATTTGCAAAGTCTTTTTCATACTCCCCACATGCCAACTGTTTTCTTAACTGATCGTGACTTGGCTTTCATTAATGCTGTCCAAATGGTATTTCCCGAGACCGCACACCATTTGTGTCGAAGGCATATCGAAGTCAATGTTAAAAGGAGAGCGTTGGCTAAATCTGGTAGCAATGAGTTTGCACTATCATTCATGAGGAGATTTAATAAAGCAATATCAGCCGCTACTCGCGAAGAGTGGGACACCCGTTGGCAATTGTTTTGCGATCATTACAGATCTTATCCTGATTTATTGACCTACCTCCGCGAGACTTGGATTGCTCCATACTCTACGAATATTTTGTCGATGCACACACTTCAGAACCCACACCACGAACAGGGTTGAGAGTGAGCATAACAGGTTGAAGAAGGCCTTGGGGAGTGCTTCTTCTACTTTTGACACATTATTCAAAAAGGCTCATGAGATTATGGAAATCCAAATAACAACAATCAAAGCTACTATTGAGCAATCAAAGAGTAGAATTCCAAATGATATGAAGACATGTGATATGTATCACGACATATTGGGGCAAGTGTCAAAGGCAGCTTTGGACATCATCAAAGAAGAGCGGATTCGTTGTGGGGATAATGTCATGGATCCTTCAGGCTGTGGGTGTTACCTGAGGCGAACACATGGACTTCCATGTAGTCACGAGATTGCATGCATACAAAACTCTGGGGGCCGGATTGAGTTGTCCTCGATTCATGATTTTTGGAAGAAGTTGGACATTAAAGTAGAATCTTGTTCACCGGACCCGATTTTGAAGTTGTGTTGAATGAACTCAGAAACGCACTGGATCGGTAAAGAGAAGGTTATTTCAAACGATAAATGAAGGGCTACATCCACAAACCGGAGATGCTTCGAGCCGGATCATATTTCAAAGGCAAATAAACCCCGACCACCGGTTGTAGAAGTACTATCGATTGGGAGCGTGCCGACAGACATTTTGGAGTCCCCACTACACCACCCTCCACTAGCGGCAGGACTAGATCTTCATTTATTGCATCAACCCAATCGGGTTTGATGTCGCGGAGTCACCAAATCCGAAATCGGCTTCAAACACTACACCATCTAGCCCTACCACTCCTACATCTCTTCCACCACTAGCTGCTTCAGGTCGTGGGAGAGGTCGAGGTCGAGTCGAGTCGGGGACGGGGACGGACTGGACGGGGTCGTGGAAATGGACAAGTCAATGATATACATACTTGTGCATAGGATGTTGCTTACCCCTCTCATTGTCCCATTTATTGATGGCTTCACGTATGTGATGGGTGATGGAAATTGTGGATATAGAGCAAAGAGGTAAACGCAAATATACGAACGAGAGGAGATGTGGCAAAGAGTGCGCTCAGATTGTGCCAAGGAGCTGCTTCATCGCCGCGAGCTTTATGAGAGAGTTATGCCTTGGAGAGATATGGACGAGCTCTATAGTCGCATTACTCACTATGCCTCCCCATGTTCGGAATATTATTGGTTGATACTCCCAGAGATAGGGCACATCATAGCCACGGTGTATAATGTGGTGTTTGTCTCGTACTCGCAAACCGCTGGCTTCACATGCCTACCAGTGACTGTACCACAAGGAACAGGACCACCCACAGACACACTTGTGTTGGGACATGTGGGAAACCATTTTATATTGGTATGATACTATAATTCGTTATATTTAACTATCTTATATTTGACTATTTTAACTATATTTTCTAAATTTGTGTTGGGACATGTGGTGTTATATTTAACTATATTTTCTAAATTTGTTATATTTGACTATTTTAACTATATTTTCTAAATTTGTGTTGGGACATGTGGTGTTATATTTAACTATATTTTCTAAATTTGTTATATTTGACTATTTTATTACTTTTGCAGCTGCACATGTCCGATAGTGATTATCCGATACCATCAGTAGCACTATATTGGGGGGAGCAACGTCATCCAAGCGCAAGTAACCTGATCATGCCATACAGAACTCGGATAGAAACATTCAATCGACTCTCAATTATGGCGAACGAAGCACGAATTGCAGGAAATAGGCCATAGTTTATGTGTATAGCGTATTGATTATTTTTTTGGATCACTTAATGTAGTACTTAAATTATAGTTTTGATGTATGGATACATCAGTTTGTTTGTTTCAGTTTGTCTGTTTCAGTGTCTGTTTTTTTTTTTTTTCATTCCAGAGACCATCTCGTGTTCTTATACACGAGATGGAATATCATAACTCGTATAAATATACACGACGTATTTCATTTATGTCGTATGAATATTACACGAAATACACTAACTACCCAGTAATGTATCTCGTGTGTGTTCATACGAGATGAAAGAAAAAATGTCGTGTGTATATATACGAGATGAGTCAAACCATCTCGTGTATAAGCACACGAGATGGGTCTCTGTACTGAAAAAAAAAACAGCCACTGCACAAACTGAAACAAACTGATTCCAATATTTACAAACCAAAATGAACATATCCCAAACATATTCCAAAACAAACATTGTATCCAAAATTTACAAACCAACATATCCCAAATACAAACATTGTATCCAAAATTTACAAACCAACATATCCCAAATACAAACATTGTATCCAAAATTTACAAACCAACATAAACAACCAAAATGAACATAATCATCAAGCGTCTCCGTATAGATCGTGCGCCCGTCTAATCTTATCTTTGACATCCGCGGGTAACCTGTCATCCGTGAGCAGCGAAAGTAGTATGCCTCGTGCCTCTACAACCCTAGGTTGTGGTGGAACGTTAACTAGGGCATCATGATTCGGATTAGTAATCCGAACATGAGTCCTAGCCAGGAACCACTGCATATACGTGGAAGTAACAGGATCAGAAGCGCTCACGGACGGCCCCCATCTACGCACTGGATCAAAACCCCCCAAGTCGTCCTCTAAACAATCCTCCCATACCTCATCACGCGATCCATAGGACTTCTTGTAACCCTTTTGACCGGTCATCAATGAACAACCTGTGCCGCAAGATATGGGGTCTCTGGGGATTTTCTGCTGGATCCCAAACTGCCGTGTAACACGGTCAGGCATATACGCCTCCGTGATATCCTGGAAGCGTATAACCCCACGGAAGTATGAGACCGGCAAAAGCGCCTGCAGGGTGGTAACCGTAGGAGTCCAACAAACCTAAAAATGAATTTGTTAGACACCGTCAACAGAAATAATAAATTATAACAATTTGTAAAACTTTAAATATAACTAACTCACCCTATCAACCGTCATCGTGTCCAAGGTATACCGAAACTTCAATATATGGGGCATATCCCTTCCGGCCGTATCAGTACGTACCCATCTACGAGCCCACGGCTGGCCCTCCGTCCATAACGGGTCAATATCTCTCCGGAAAATCGGAAAGTGCTCGTATATCCAGGCCTGCAAATGTATGAAATAAATAAGTTAACAATGTTATAACCATAAATACATGTTGTAATTATTAAATGATTGTTAAATATTACCTCTAAAAGACTCAAACAACCACCGATCTGCTTGCATCCGTATCTAGATGCCTTCCCCAACTCCCGGTATAGATATGCCAACGCAGCTATCCCCCAGGATAGAGCCCCCACTCTGTCAATATCCAGGCACAATGAAAGGTAGTCTGAGGGCATCTTATCCTGAGTCTTGTCCACGAACAGCGTGGAGCCGAGGAGGAACATGATGAACGTAGAAGCGCGCTCATCATCAGTCATGTCGGAAGGGGACTCAAAGGACCGGTGGAGGCCATCTAAAGAGTACGTCGTGCCCTTCCGACATGTCTCAAGGCGTGCCCTGATACGGGCTACGTTAGGCTCTGGATCCGCCTTCGCAACAGGGCCACCTGAACAGCTGATACCTACAAATTGAAAATGAAATAATTAATAAAATTGATAAAATTTATGAAATTGATAAAATTTATGTAATTTATAAAAAATAGACAACAAACAAGAATATACCTAGGATATGAGTGACGTCATGCATAGTGATCGTCATCTTCCCCCACGACATGTGGAAGGTATTAGTCTCGGGAGACCACCGTTCCACTGGCTTGCCGTTAGGAGCGCCATGCTAGGCCGGCGAATGGTAGCATCATGTAGGTAATGGAGGCCGGTACCCTGAACACGAGCCCACCAAGCTCTATCATCCTCCGGTAAAGAAGCATGCGAGAACCTGTTGATTCCAAACAAAACATTATAATTAATACTCCCTCTGTTTCAAGAACCAGATGACATTTCGTGTGGAAATACCCGAAATGTTGGTGATCATTTCGTGTATAAAGACACGAGAAACCTCACCACATATCGTGTATTAGAGCACGAAATGCAAACTGATGAATCAATTTACATTTCGTGTCCTAATATACTAAATGTGGAAAGTATCTCGTGTACTACAACACGAAATGGTCACCAACATTTCGTGTATTGGCACACGAAATGTTAACTGATTCTTGAAATGTTTTGCAAATGGCTATTTAATAAACAAATCATATACTTACTTATCTAGAATCTGCTGCCTCGTTTGGCGCTTCAACACCGGCTCAGAAGTGGCGTTCTCCCATATCTTACAGGCTCGGTGATGACCAAACTCGTACAACAAATCAACCACCTCCGGGACGCCACCGGGGTTACTCTTAAGCTGCCACTGGTCATCCTTAGCCCCTTTCCCCTTTCTGGCCCGTGCCTCCCGCCTCTTGCGAGGCCTCACAGATACACTCTCCTCCACCTCCTCCTCCTCCTCCTCCTCCTCCTCCTCCTCATCACTAGATAACTGTGCCTCATGCACAGATGCACCTCGAGAACGAGTACGAGAAGATGAATCCTCACTAGAATATGTACCCTCACTATCAGTCTCTTCATCCACAAGCTGCTCAATCACGACATTCTTGTCGTTCTTCTTTTTGGTCCGTTTATCTACCTGAGCTGCAGCTGCCTCCTCGGCCTTCCTCTTTCTATTAGAGGTCGTCGCAGGTTTACGTCCCTATAAAAAATTAAATAAGAGACAATTAATTTTCAAGAACCAGTTGACATTTCGTGTGGAAATACCCGAAATGTTGGTGATCATTTCGTGTATAAATACACGAGAAACCTCACCACATATCGTGTATTAGAGCACGAAATGCAAACTAATGACTCAATTTACATTTCGTGTCCTAATATACGAAATGTGAAAAGTATCTCGTGTAATACAACACGAATGGTCACCAACATTTCGGGTATTGGAACACGAAATGTAAACTGATGAATCAGTTTACATTTCGTGTGCAAATACCCGAAATGTTGGTGACCATTCGTATGTGTTCATACGAAATACACGCCGACAATTTCAAATTTTAGGCACACGAATTCGTATCCGATTCAAACAAAAAACCCAAATTTATGTTACAAAATTGCAATTAGAACCATTTAGGATAGGTTTAAACAACATTAAGCATTATATAATCGATTTTAGGCATAAAATTAATGTTGGGTTTTCAAATTGAAATTTAGGTTTAGAAATTAGATTACTTGAGCGGCTCCGGACTTTCCACCGGTGATAGGGAGCTTGTTTGTCTTCATTTTGTTGTGTATGGTGGTGGTGTTGTGGTGGTCCGTTGATTCACCGTGTGTGTTGAGAGAGAGAGAGCCGCGCGCAGAGAGAGAGAGAGAGAGAGAGATAGAACAGTCGACGTTTGAAATGGAGAGGGAGGGGAAGATTTTTTTTTTAAAAGTATATATATGGGCATTTTAGTAATTTCATAATGCCTTGTACAAATGGTGCCTTGTATATAGTAATACCCCTTGCCTTAGTAGGTATTGTCTTTTCACTATAATCTTTTTCGTAAGTCAAGGTTATTACGTGTTTCTTTCGTTCCCAAAATGCCGATGGTAAGTCAGAACATAAATTGTTTTCAATTTTTTCTAGAGTTTTTGCAATTTTTTGTTGATATTCTTTTAATTCTAATTTTTCTTCTATTTTTGTGTGTTTTAAGTCTTCTTTAAGAAAATCAATTTGTTTTTGTAAAATGTTTATTTTTGAAATATTTGTCTTTTGTAGGTTGTTCACATCATGATTTGAAACAGGGTACAATAATTTAAAAATTATTTGTTGTCCCAATATTCTTATTTCTACTCCTTGTTTAGAAACTGAAAAAGGGTATAGCATTTGTAAAAAAAGATTTCCTAGCATAAATTTTGTATTTAGGTCTTTTACAAGCATTAGATATATTGTTGTTACTTCTTTAGTCCAAAAATGATTACTGTTTTTAAGCATAATTAAAAATTGTTTATTTTTAAACAGAACAACAAGTAGTCTTATATATGCATACAACATATTTTATAGTAGAGATCTTTAAAATATAGTTGAACACTAACAATAAATCAAATATAATATTATTTTTATAAAAAATAATATTAATTATTTATTTTGGGACGAAAAAAAAAGTAATATGTTAATTAATGTAAATAAATAGTACATACATATAATATTTAAATAAAATTATCTATTTTCGCCACCGTGATATCAACATGTTATTGCAATCATACACATTAATAATAATCATTACGTCAAAGTAACATTAACATGAGGATACCCGATGCCGACTCTAATGCCAAAGTGAATTCATTTCAGATATAATTATGTAGCTGAATGGATTACACCGTATTTGGATCGAATTAACACTTATAAACAATATTTGCGTTTGCGCTCTAACTGTAATAGTGAATTTGTTGTATTAAATTGACTGAAGTTATGAAATGATTTTTTAGTATTTTTAATGTTATATCTTGTTAAATCTCTTTATTTCTTTATACTAGTATAATGGTTTTATTTAGATAAAAGACATTTTTTTAAGCGAGTGTAAAACAATTTTTTTTTGAAATTTTGTGTTAAATTAATTAAAAGAAATCAAATAAAAATTTAAGTTAAAATATACAATTATCTTAAACCAAATTTTGAATTAAAATTATTTATTGTTAACAAGTTTAGCAAATCCAAGTATGTCATTTTACATACTTTATTACTACTCGTATGTATACATACTCATTTAATTTGAGAATCTAATTTCTTTTTAAATACTTTATTCTCTCGTCTCATAAAAATATCATATTTAATTTGACAACATTTTAAAATAATATTATGTTTTATTTATTTATATACGAATTGCACAATAGTAAAATTGTACTAGAATTATTTTCATTTTTTAAATATGCAATATTTATTTTATAACAAATTTAAAAAGAAAGTGCAATATTTATTATAAAAAAAAATTAAGATTGAAACAACATTACATTTTTATTAAAATTGCAAATAAATAAATTTATGTAATTTGTAAAATTATAAAAATAGCAAAATATAATGGAGGAAGAAAAAAGGTGGAACATTGAAATTTAAAGCTTATTAATAAACATAGGTGAATTATTTGGTCCAAACTTCAAAAACTAATCAATGACAACTTTTTAAAATATTAAGGTTGTTTACACTATTTTTTCAAATTTGGTAGATCAAATAGTAATACCAGCATAATATTGAGCTTCTGCCAGAGAGAATCATAGGTTTGGAGCTTGTACAGTAATTAGTAGGTAGATTGTTTAATGCTTTAGATCTAATATTTCAAAAAAAAATTAAAAAAATGAGTAGCCCCGATGAAAAGAAGTGAAATATTAAAAGACAATAATATTCTTAATAAATAATTGAACAACCTAAATTATAAGAAGAAAAAACTATTAAACTGATGTACAATTCAACTATTCTATATTGACCCAAATTCACAGAGCACCATTTCTATATATCTCTACATCGGGCACAATTTTATAAAAAAAAATCTTAAGACCCTTTTAAAAATGGCAAATTGCACTTTTGTATCATCAAGTATACATTCAGTTGTAATATTGTACATAATGTACCAAAACCTACAATTTAGATCATCATGTTTACACAAAGTTACATTTCGATGCAAAAATGAATGTTTGTTAAATTTCTTGGACATAACGTGCAACTTATGTGACTTTGTCTTGGCCAAAATGGTAATATCTGACTAAGCGTGCCTTGCACATACGCCTTCCAACCTCACGTGCCACCTACCCAAAAACTCATTTCCTCAGCTCCTCCTCACTAATTCAGAAACCTCAAACCCACCACCATCCCCAATCGTCCACCTTCTCTCTTCTTTCTTCCCACCTCCACCCCCACCCCATCTCCATCCCACTCACAAGCTCCTCATTCAAAAACTTCTCTCTTAAACATTGAGAAAAGTACCTTTTTTGTCCCTAAAGTACTTTAAGTTTTACCTTTTCATCCCTAAACAATTTTTTTTTCATTTTCATCCTTGACCTATCGTTTTAAGGATAATGTAGTCCCTCCAGTTAACGGGCATTTAATAATCCGTTAAACTCGTTGATGTGTCATAGTGATATAGCATTTTTTTCCTACGTGGAATCATTATTAGGTAATGTTTGTTGATGTGGATATTTGTAGAGTAAAATTGCAAAATGATAAACTAAAGGGTTTAAATAAAAAAATTCCAAATCCCTCAATCTCTCTCTCTCTCTCTCTCTCTCTCTCTGCGTTTCTTCTTCTTCTTCTTCTCTTCACTTCCTCATGCCTCTTTCTCCACCGCCAACACCCCAACTGGCAACCACCGCCATCACATGTCGCCTGCCCATCGGATCTGAAACGCCGGGTTTATCATCCCCATCTCCTCGATGGTGGGTGTGGAGGTGCTAAGGCCAAGAATTGCAAGAACTAAGAGGAGGGAGAGAGAGAGATAACAGAGGTAACGGTTGGGATTTTTCTCCCAATTAGGTTTTGTTGTTTATTCAATTTTTATGATATGGGGTTTCTGCATTATGATGAATGAAATGCATGAATTTAGGGTTGGCTGAAACCGAAATTGGAAATTTTGGTTTCTTTTCTTGATTTGGGTATCTGTTTTTTTTTTTTTGAATTATGTGTGATGATCTGGGTTTGAAGAGAATCCTTTTGTATAAGGTGATAGCTGATATTTTTCGTGTTGATAAATTCAGTTTTTGAGGGTGGGTTTTGTTATTGGATTTGGAATCTGTTTATCATTTTAATAATTTTGTTAGATTTTTGTTTTGTTTTGTTTTAGATTAGATTATTTTGTGAGGTTTCTGGTGAATTATATGGTAATTGTAGAAAAAAGGTTGAAATTTTGATGAACTAGAGATCGGGGAAGACGATAGACACATGTTGAGTGCAAACAGATTATGAATTTTCCTGAAAAATATGAAATATGAACATTTCCTGAGAGATTTTGAATAGGAAGAATAGGGGAAATTTATCTTGGCCGGTGATTGTTTGAGAGTGTTATTGGGTTGATACTGATATTAGATGGTGACAGTCGTGTGATTGATTTGGCGTTGATAGTGGTGGTGATGATGTTGATGTGGTGGTGCCGTGGTGGTGGCTGATGGTGGGTGTGGAGGTGTTAAGGAATAAATTATAAATAAAATTTATAATTTATTATAAATAATACAAAATATTAAAATTATTATTTATAATTTAAGACAAGTATAATAAATTAGTGAGTATTTAGAAAAAAAATTGTGTTATTGTAAGAAGGTGGTGGTGGCTGGTGGTGGTGGTGGTGGCAGTGCAGAGTGGCGGTGGTGGGATATGGTTGCGGTGGTGTGGTGGCTATGAACATGGTGGTTAGGCGGAGAGATGAGGAACGGTGCTGGGATTGGAAACGATGGAGGAGGAGGAAGTTGGGCAGGAGGCGTTGGGGTGTCGATTGAGAAGGGGGTTGCGTGTGCTTTTGTTGACAGGTTGCCGGAGATGGGTAGGGTGGAGAGAGAAAGTAGAGAGAGAGAAAGTGTGGGGGGGTGTGAGTGTTTTGATTTTTATTACATTTTTCCACCTATATACTTAATGAATTGTCGGATTCATTATAAAACGTATATAGTACGAAGAAAATTGCAAAACATTTGTGGGAGTCGTTGGACTATAAATATAAAATCGAGAATGCAGGTGCATTGAAAATCATCGTAATCCGCTTCCTTGATTTTAAATAGTGGACTCCATAAATGAAATAAAAATTATATGAAGAAGTGGAAATAGTATTTCATAAAAACCATGTTGAGTGAATGGTGTTGAGTAAAATTCTCAAGTGAGGACAATAATTGAGAAATTGCTTCCCACTTGAAGATATTTTAAAATCACCTCAAACATAAATGAATAGAAATGAATGTTGAGGTGTGTGATATTCGTCTTTGTGTTGGAAAAGAGAATAGAATTTTGGAGAAGAATTGTCTAACATTTCTTTTGGCGAAAGCAAATGTGATGAAGCATGCCGAAATGCTTAATACAAAAACAAAATTGGTCAAACTTGTTTGAAATGTCAAAATCGTTTGAAAAGTCAAACGTGTTTAAAAAGCCAAACTTGTTTGAAAAAGTCAAGCATATACCTTGTGTCTTGAGAGACAACTGTGATGTCATCAAGAATGTTATTCATGATGTTTGAATGAATGAAATGGAAGGGTATTTAAGTGATCAATAATGAGAATGAATCTCTTTATATGGTCAAAATAGATTCAAACAAGACTATCAAATATATGCTTGAAGTTATAATCAAGTCATATTGATGCTTGAGGTGTGAATGTTTTTCACTAGATGATGGTAAAATGTAAGTTTTTATCTTTAACATTGCTTGCTAAAAAGCAAAATGTTGAATCTTATCACTTTAAAGAAAAAGTTGGAAATCAACTTAATAAAGAGGTAGTGATAAAACACAACTAAATATAGTTTGTGTATATGTTATACTAAATACTATTGATTGCATATGTGTTGGGTATGCTTACAATAGTTGTGATTATATAATTCTTGTTTATGAATTCAAGATTCTATAATGGAATCTTGAAGCACTTCTTTATTTAAGAATATGTTTCGGTATAAATTAAGAGATGAGGCAAACTCATTTAAACGGATTCATGATTCAATAGAAGAAGACGAAACTTATCATGAGAAAATGATGAAGAAGAGGTAGGACCTCGACATAGCAAATGAGGTAAGATAAGAAAATTCTATGGCCCGGATTTTCTAACCTCCATGCTAAAAAGTGAATCACAAAGTTATAAAGACATTGAGCTCTTTGGAAGGATCTTTGTGGAAAGAGGCCATTAAAAGTGAGATTGATTCTATCTTGAAAAAAAAAATCACACTTGGAAACTAGTGGATTTACCTCCGAGTAGTAAATCACTAGCATATAAGTGAATTTTCAAAAGGAAATGAAGACCAATGGAACAATCAATGAGTACAAGGCTAGACTTGTAATTGAGGATTACAAGGAAATGAAGAACTTGATTACTTTTATACTTATTCTCTCATCACAAGAATAAAGAGTTGCATTTGCAATTGCTGCATAGCAGAATTTGAAATACATCAAATGGATGTAAATAACCTTTCTAAATGTCGATTTAGAAGAGAAAATTTACATAGAACAACCTGAGGAGTTTGTTGTACATGAACAATGAAACAAAGTGTTCACAATGTACACCATGATCAAATGGTGTTAATAATGAAAATTGGCATTATTGCTAATTTTGGGACTACTCCGAAAATGTGGGGGTGAGTATACTTTGAAAAATAATTACCTTTTTGAAAGGTTTCCCCAAGAAAACAATGAGATGTCCATATGAAGTATGGAAACGTAGGCCTACGTACACTTGTGAATGTGGGGGCTTCGCAAAGTAGAAAGTCCAATTACCAAAGAATTGAAATTGGTCAATAAATGGTGGATTATATTTCAAGAGTTATGTTCATAACAATTATTCATATTGGTTTGGTTTATATGATTCAATAAGTTTGAATATATATAAAAATCAGAAGAAAATAAAATCAATGAAAAATAAGTATTGATGTCAAATTCATGAAAGTGAATAAATGATACTTTGAATGAAATAGATCAAAGTGTTAAAACGGTTCATGAAATGGAACCTAGAAGAAAATGTGCTAGTTTGTAAAGTCATTGTATGACTTGAGACAAGTACAAAAAAAATGACATCAAAGGTTTAATTGTGTGGATTTAAACAAGAGTGACTACGTCATTTTGTTAATTAAATCCAAAAATGATATGTTAACTAAGAAAAATTATAATCAATTTGATCTATTGATTCAAATTCAAGGAAAACTAATAGACTTGTTGTTAAACAAGTCATTAGGTGGATATTCTTGAAATTTTTGAAATGATCAATATGGAATAGCTAGGATTTAAATGAATTTGAGTTAACAATTATCAAATGGATAAAGCTTGTGTTAGCAAGATGGTATATTGCTAAAGTCAATTTATGATTGAAAAAACATATAGCAATATGTGTAATGGTAGTATAGACATATATGTCTAAGACATAATACCATTTGAGAACTACTCTCAATTAATTTGACTATGTAAAGTCAAATGATAAACGGATTCGTTAACCAAAGGGTTAAATCGAGAGTTAGTTGTAAATTCGGAGGGGAATGAGACTTAAGCCTCTTAAAAGTTAAACACAGCGGAAAACCCAATCTAGATGACTGGAGATCCCAAGAACTAGATTAAATGAGACCACCTAACTGTTAAAAGACTTGTAGCGTTACTGCGGGAGAATTATCCCCAAGTCCATTCCTATTAGTGACATCCCGAAAGGACAAGGATAAGCCTATGGCTTTTAATGATTCTTACTCGTCGAAAATTTGAGCGGGATAATACGGGTTACCTTTAAGAAATCACCTATGTGAGAGAAAAGTGGGGCCGCTTCGAGGAGAATTGTGTGAGGCTCAATTCTTAGAACCTCTCACAGAACCAGGCAAAATGTTCAGGGCCATAAATGAACATAGCTATGAGAATTGAACTATGTTAAGACGATACTTGTGTCAAGCATATGATCGGCTACACAAAAAGCATAACGATTCAAGAACATCGCGTCTATCGACTTGCGAATAGAGTAAATATGTTTGTACGAGCGAAGGTTCAATGGGCATTCCCACACTGGGCATTCCCACACCTATCGTATGCAAGTTTTCGTCTGCCGGACTCTATCACTAAACTCGTCATCAATTTCCTTCATGTGGAGGATTGTTGGAAAAATGTTATTGTGTGAAGAAAATTGTGCACATTTCCTTTATATTATTAACATATAGAAATTGTGATTTATATTTGTCCAAATTGATATTTGAAAAATGAAAATATTAAGGCTTATACTATTAACATATAGAAATTGTGGTTTATATTTGTCCAAATTGATATTTGGAAAATAAAAATATTAATGCTTAATTAAGTGAGTAAAGTTGGAACATTAAGCAAAAATGATTTCTATAAAAGTCATTTCTATAGGTAGACTTCCCGTTAAACTTACCGCTCGAGATATAGACTACTTGAAAGAGGCGGGTTTCATAGAAGAAGGTTGACCTATCGGGGGATAGACTTTGTGGAAGTTGATTTTGTTGTAGACAATTTGCTAAAGGCAAAGTTGGTGTCTAGTAAATGTTCAACTAATGAGTATGGATTGTAACATTCATTAGCCTTAATAAAACACATAATGGATGACATTATGATGGTTAAAAATTGTAACTACATAATATTTACTACCAAGGTTAATAGTCTTATTGAATTGGTGAGTAATGGGATATAAGTAACAATTGTGAGAATATAAACTATCATCCACAATTTATTAAAGAGACAAGAGAAATGAGAATAAGAAAAATGCATGTTTTCTTCTTCGTCATTTTGATGTCTTTCTTCCATGGAAATGATGGTCATTTTGTCCAAGCATAATGAGATTCGCAGGAGATTCTAGTGTGCAAGAATAGTCCGGTCCGTCCGTTTTATCCTGGGAGGCGAACGTCCAAAACAACCTCAAGCACAACTCGGTGAGGGGACAAATTTGTCTTAAGAAGAGTGTGTCACACACGACTCGGAAAACATCAAGAAGATCAACATACAAATTTCCTCCTACGGTTTTTCTCTTTGTTTATGTTTATTGTAATTTGTATCATTTAATATATTGTAATTATTTTCTCTTTTTGTGCTTTTATAAGATTTTTCTAACACAACTTGGTTAGAGTACTCTTAGCTTTCTCAAAATCAGTTTTAACCTTTTTAAGTTCAACTTCTTTCTTAGTTACTAGAACCTCAAGTTTAGCAATGGAATCCTTTTGATTGTCATTCTCTTTTAAAAGTTTAGCATTCTCATTTTCACACACAGAAAGTTTTTCAGTGAAAACTTTGTTTACCTTGGCTATTATCTCAATCTTGTCCATACGTTTCATCCAATCAGCATGTAGCTCCTTATATGTCTCGAAGAGTTTTTCATAGGGGATGTCACGACCTTCATCATCAGAATCTCCTTTTATAGAGAAAAATTGAAGGTTTGCTCGGATGTATCCACATCCGTCTCCAAATCTGAATCAGATTCAGAAAATACTTATTCATTTGAATCTGCAGTGTAGGCATTATAATAGACAGACGAAGATTCAAACACAGAGATGTTAGCAAATACTTCATCATAGTCACTATTACTCGGAGCAGCAGTGTAACTCATTCCCCTTTTCTTGAGTGTGTTAGCATACTCATTAGCAAAGTGACCATACCCACGACATGCCCTACATTGCACAAATTCGGGAGCTTTCTTGTTATCAAAATTTTTCTTTTTGAACCCTTCATCAGAATTATTTTCTTGTTTATCTAAATCATGAGAGGCTTTTCTAGTAACTTTGTTTCTTCTTTTGTTATTCAGAATAGAATTGAATTTCTTGGTGATTACAGCCACATCATCTTTCTCGAGATTAGACTCATCAATTTTAGAGGAAATGTCAGCTATTTCCTTGGAATAGCTGCAGAACTTTTAAGGGCAATACTTATTACCTTGTTTCTTTTGTTGAGCTTCAAGATTGAGCTCAAAACCATTAAGGACTCCAACAATTTTGTCCAATCCGACAGTGTTGGTGTCATGAGTTTCTTTAATGACAACAACCTTGATATTAAACCTTTCAGGCAAAGACCTTAAGATTTTGCTGACTAATCTAGCATATTAAATTGACTCTCCTAGGCTAGTGTATTCATTGGAGATTTCATGAATTTTAGCAGCATATGAGACAATATATTCTGTCTCTTCCATTCTTAGTATTTCAAATCTATCCATTAAGATCCTCAATCTAGTGGATTTAAGACTTGGAATCCCTTCACATTGCATCTGTAAGATATCTCAAGTATTCTTAGCAATACACTCATTAGTAATAAGCTTGTACATATTTACAGAAACATGGCTGGAAATAGCACCCATGGCTTTAGAGTTATAATTTGCAGATGTGATTTCATCAAGGGTCTATCTTTCCTCAAATTTTCTTTCAAAAATTGATTCACCAATAACTGATGCAGGCTTCTTCTCCACAGTAGGAGGTTGCCAAGCAACAAGTATACACATTCACGCTTTTTCATCAATTGATTTGATATAGTTACACATTTTAGACTTTCAAAAAGAATAATTGGTGCCATCTAAGACTGTAGGCTCGTTTTGATGATTTTGACATTTTATTATTACTACACTTTCTGGATCAACACTCAGTAATAAGTCGAGAGTTGTCTCTAATACCGATTGAAAATTTAGTGTAGATAGGAAATCATTTTCAACCAAACAGATTACGGAGGTGAGTACAGGTGTGAGTTACAACTGTTCACACATCCACCAATAAGCAGCGAAATAAAATAAAGAACACAAAGAATTAAACGTTTACTGGTTCTGTCCCAACAAACAAGACTTTAAGATCAAAAAGGTTTTCACTATTAAAGATCTGTTTTACTGAAAAAAAACAAGAATAAGTGAAACAAAAATATTAAAATACTAAAGCAAGTTCTAAATAACTTTTAAATCAAGAACAATTTTACTTTCTAAAGGAGAGCCTATTCTAAACATAAGTAGAACAAGGAACTTGAAAGAAATCTAGATTTAAGTTAAGATGTAAGTCACAACTGCACTCACAACCTAAAAAGATGTCTTGAATCCTTGAATAACAAAAGGTTTTTCTCTTACAAATAATTCTCAATCCGTGTCTTCTCAATGTGCTGATGGTCTTGTATTTATAGGCACATTTGAGAAGCCATTCAATCAGTCAAACTCTTCCTTATTTGATGAAATCCAACTCCTATAAGGAAGCATATATTGACACTTACAAGGAAAGAGATTTGTTAGTAATATTAGTTCTAGTCTAAATATAAGACAATATATTTACATAAATAAAAGATATATGCATATTTAACAATTTCCTTTTCCAAATAGGATTCTAAATCTTTGATAAAAAAGTCATAAAATCCACTTACCAAACTTACCAATTGGACTCAAATTAGGGAAGTCAATATTTTCTAAAATCTTACTCTTTCAATCTTCAAGATTTCATAATCAAGATTGATACAATCCTACTTTGACTAGGAAAATCTTTTTAGTTAAAAAATCAATCTTCAAGAAAGACATAAATTTTTTAAGTTTGGAAAATATATTTTGATAAAATCATAGAGTACTAATCCTACTCTTTCAATATCCCCCTAATTTATGGCTTTATGATCTAAATAGTATTTACAAATACTAAAAGATATTAACAATAAAAGTCATAACCTACCCGTTATCTAAATCTTTAAAAGAAAGTTAAAAATCTAAATTACCTAAAATACTCACACGATTTCAAGGGTCCAAATACTCTAACACTACAAAAAATAACCCCTTATATGACGGTCGACGGACCGTAGCAAAAAGCTCAAAAACCGACACAAAAGGTATTTGTGACGGTTTTGTGACGGTTTATTGGCCGACTTAATTGCGTGGGTCACAAATACTTTGTGTCGGGTGATAAACCGTCATAATTGTTTTTTGTGACGGTCTTTGTTACGGTTCAGAAACAATGCAAAATAAACTGTGTCATATGCTTAAAAGTTATGTTGCGCTTTTTGCGAAGGTTATAACCGTGACAATTGATATATTTGTTACGGTTATTTACACGTCACCTCAGATAATTGTGTACGACATATTAGTTTGTGACCGTATTTGAACCGTAACATATATTTTTATGTGTCAGTTTGTTTACCATAATAATAAAACAGTACTGATATTTTTTTTAATATTTGTTACGGTTTAAACCATAATATATGTATATATATATATATATATATATATATATATATATATATATATATATTAGTTTCTAAAATGGTGGTATATTTTTACTAAATCACAATTTCTAGAAAATATGTATATGAAAAAGAGAATTTTTCCATTCCAAAATCAACAATACCACAATAATCCCAAAGTGCTTAATATCCAAAAGAAATAATCTCATAATACTAAACATGTGCTAAATATATAACATTGTCCAAAAGCCATTATAGCCATAGAGCCATGTCAAAAGATAAACTCTAAAGTCACTAGCGGTGGAACTGTTGAACATGTATCCTTTGCCAACAAGTAGAATCATTCTACCACGAATACTCCTATAATTAAAATATATAACACAAATATTCGGATATATATATATATATATATATATATATATATATATATATATATATATATATATATATATATATATATATATGCATGCATATGTAAAAGTAAAATTATGCTATGGAAATTAAAAGCAATAAAAAAAATATTTACTACCTCCGTTTGAAATAAATGTCACATTCCTTATGTTTTGTGTCCCTGAAACCAACAGTAACAGCCAAGCAAAGGAGCATTAAGGTCCAATTAATCTCTGGGATATATATTTGGCCATGCATTTTAGATGAAGTGTGAATTATTTTGACCCTCGGGAAGCAACCCAAAGCGGAGCACTGTTTAATAATGGAGAAAGTTCTGGTGATGATGGCTTGGCTTCCCACCACTGCAGCAAGTATTGCTATTCCCAGAACAGGCCATCGTATTTTTTCTGTATCATACGAAGAAATCAGCAAAACTCAAAAGCAATAAACTTTTTTTTATGAAAATATGAATAAAATGAAAAGACGTAGACACCTGGAACTGATACATAAAATCCAATTTGGTAGTCCGTTTCATATATATGATGCTTGGAGAGATAAGCAGCTTGTCCCATATATGCAAGTATCAAGGCTGGGTAAACCACAAATGAAAAAGCAATCTGCAATGAGGTGGCCCTCTATTAGCATGGTCTAGAAACCTGATTCAATTATTCAGTCTGTGAAATTTTAGTTGGTGCCAACAGTAAATGTGTGTGTGTGTATATACAAATATTATATATACACACATATATACATGTATATACATATACGTGTATATATATGTATTTGAGCTTGGACAATGGGAGTGGAAGTGGTTTTACAGCCAGGAAAGTAAGTAAGTATATATGACCATTGAACATCAGTATTCATTAATCAATGTCCTTATCGCACTATTTGAAATCTTGACGTGAGTAAACTAAGAAAGAAATTTTTAGGATGTCAAGGAACTTACTAAAGAACAACCATTGTTAAGAAGTTTCAAATTACGAGTAGTAAAATGAATGGATGTTAATTGTGTTCTTCATTTCTGCCTCATCAATTGCATCGAACACAGCCACTTATTTTAACTTACTCATGGATGGCAAAATCCTCGTAAAAATACTCCTCCGTCCCAAAATGAATGTCCAAAAAAGTTTCAAGACCAAGAGCAAATTTGAAACTTTTTTGGACATTCATTTTGGGACAGAGGGAGTAGTAAAGTTCAAAGCTTTGATCACTTGAACTGAAATTGATGTAAAGCTGATAAATTCCTCTGGCTCTTTCTATATGCCGCAGAAAATAAAGAGGATAAGCGAGAAGAACAAAAGTGGTCAAACTAGATCCACAATAATTGAGTTTTCTATTATATCATTTAATGGGATTCCAAGACGCTTCCTGCTGAAGTTAGTCTCTGACATGATACCATTTTACAACATAAAAGCATCCAAAAATCAAGAGAAGAGCTATATTGGATTATAACACATCTTTTAAACCAGTAAAGGATACAATGATAACGATGGTCTAAGCAAAGTGCTAAAGCATCCAAATGAAATACACTATGGTATACCCTTGATCTCTATATTATCGGTAAAAGATTGACAAAAATGCCCCTGTCGAGAACGTGAAGAGTGAAAATTTAGGTAAAAGTTAAGATGGGGCTATAAGTTGACAAGGGTGAATTTGGGAAACCCTATCATAGATATATGGTCGGGCATTTTTTCAGAGGCTCTATTATTAGAAAGACAATTTAGCTAAAAGAACTAGAAAAAACAATGTAACATTTTTATTTCCTAATTATGTACCTGTATAGACAACTGTGAAAAGTGTCCAAGATCAGCATACATAGCTTCCGAACCTGAAATATTGTTATTGACGAACAAAGAAAGAAGCTCAGTAGAAGGAAAGAGCGAATAGGATTGAAGGGAGAAGGTGACGTACCCAAATAAAAGAAATTGCACAATGAATGTGGAAAATGTTCTTGAATTGAGTCATAGCTAAAGTGGGAAGGTAGTATAATTAAGTTCACCTCAAGGCAAAACATTACAAACATGAACGGACGCCACACACATAGACTGCCACCAATAGAGAAGGTTTTTGAAGAAAGCTGATGAAAAAGGCAGAAGAAATAAAAGAAGGAATAGAAAGATAGAAGTGAAAGAAGAGCAACCTGTTTATGGATTGACGATAAAGGAAATCAGAAAGAAAGAAGTTGCTTCCTTATCTAATAAGTAGCACATTTAGAATGTTAACATCTACTATGATTAACTCAAAAATTAGTCCATAAATGAACATCCATAGTGAGGACCTGAAGCATATCTAGCACTATATATATATATCATAACAGTAAGGCATCAAACCAAACAGGTACCTATTGCACCAGTGTACAAATAGAGTTTATTGAATTTGGTTTGCAAATACGTAACACAAATTCTATAGCATTAACTACCATAACACCTCACTTATCTTTACCTTATTAGCTGGCTGGAGCTAACCTTGTGAATCTAAAGCTTACTGTCACAAGTTGACAAAACTGACAAAGATTGACATATCTGGATACTGAAGAAAATATTTTAAGAGATTGTATAAACAAATATATAAAGGCCTCATCCCAACAAAATGGCTCAAGAGAGATCAAAGGGCTATTCGATGGCCAAAATGAGCAGAAAAGACCAGTACTCACAACCCAAAAAAAAAAACACTATCAAAAGGTCTTTAGAATTATTTTTGTTGCATAAAATAAGATTGTGGGGCAAAAAATTACCTTCCATTTCAATCTATTTGCACTCCAAAGAGCCTAAACCCTTTGTTCCCCTGGGAAGCACAATCAACAACTGCAGTCACCTCAGAATTTCTTCCAGACTCCACTAGCTGCAATCGTTTTTCCTTCACAAACTGAGGATAAAGAATTGGTAAAGTACCATCTTTAACTATATGAAGTAACAAGTGATATTGCATCAAACTACCAAGTTAACTTGAAACAAACAACAAAAAATACATAAAGCAAATAGGCAAAGAGAAGTAAATTAATAAGAGCACGATATTGATAAATAAATTCTCTTTACCAGCCTACAATTTTCAATATATTGATACATCAAATTACCAAGTTAACTAACTAAAAAATAAAAACTATATATGCAAAGATACATAAATTTTCAATCTATTGATGCATATGAGCCATGTTATCACAATTGGTGCGAACAGGAATCCTATCCGGTGGGTCCCATAGTGTTGGAGGTAAAACAATATCATCAGTATCACACAAGCAACTGGGACTTCTACATCTGCACAAATATGTGGATTTACTCCATTCAATAAGCATATCAGTATTTACTCCATTCAATAAGCATATCAGTATCAGTATTTAGGACATATATTTACATGCATACAAGGCTAGATTAATAACAAAGAGGAAGAAATTGGCAGACATAAAAAAGCAACATAGTTTAACAGTTAAAGCTCAGCTTGACAATTCATCGAACACCTAATCTGCAATCAACATTTCACGCAGAGATGACCAAAACCACCACTCCCGCCCCCCAGTACTCATGTATCTATCACTTCAAATCACGAAACCCCCATCAAACGCACAGAGAGTATATTTCAGACACATAAGTGAAATTGTGATTATTATAGATGGAATCGAGAGAACCAATATTTACTTTACCTGGAACGAGAGAACCAATATTTCAACCTCAATTTTCGCAACACAGACTAAGATGGCTTCAATCTGTAGATGGAATTGATGATCCAGAATGAGAGAAATCGTAAGAGAGATTACATTACAGAGAAAGAGAAGTGATATTTTCGTTTACCAGTTGTGTAGCCGCCGCCGTGCGTGATTTGCGAAATTTCGGAATTTGGGGATTTAGGGAATTGAGGGTTTTAAGAGGGAAATTGTGGAGGGAAAGAAGTGTGGAGGGAATTTTATTTTATTTTGGGGAAATTGGAATGGTATAGGATGTATAACACAGGGGAAATCGTGGAGCCGGTGGAGGGAAAGGGAAGTGTGGAGGGAATTTTGGTCATAAATACAGTAACCTACATTTTCTTTCTTTCTTTTTTTTTTTTTTATAAAAACAATTGTTACGGTCTTATTAAAACTAATGTAAATGGAAAAAAAAAATTACTCGTTAAAGGCTTTTGTTACGTTTTAGAAAAGACCGACATAAAAATATTTATTTACCCCGGTTTGTATAAAACCGTAGTAGATAATTTTTTATTTATTACGGTCTTAAAAACCGTAATAAATAAAAGCCTATTTGTGTCGGTTCGACGGACCGTAGCAAATAAATTGTGGTAAAAGACCCCTTTTTTTGTAGTGTAAGGATTCTAATTCTTTCACCGTGGATGGTGGCGATGTGGATGATCTTTTTTGGTGGTTGTTGATGGTACTGGTGTTATTGGTGGTTGGGTTGGAGGCTGAATCGTGCGATGAAGGAAGGATAGAGGTGGGAGGTGCCTGAGTGTGAGGAGGATGGAGGGTGGTGCCGGAGTGTGGGGATAACGGATCTTGGAAGAAAGAGTAGGGCAGAAAGAAAAAAAGGTGGGTTTTTTTGTTTGGGGACGATTATGAAATGACTATTTTGTCAACTAAAATCTCACGTGAGTAGCACGCGTATAGTTTCCGTCACATAAAATTAACAAACATCCAATTTTACATCGGATTGTAATTTTGTGTGAATATGATGACCTAAATTGTACTTTTATGCTACGAAAGTGCATTTTTCCCTTAACAAAAAAAAAAAAAAAAAAAAACAAACTTCCAAATAAAATGGAGGTTGTATACAAAATAAATTGAATACATTTCTTAAAGGACAAATTGCAACTTGGTTAACCATGTTTTTTCAATAGTTGCAATTTGGTTCCCCGTAATGTATTTTCTGCAACCCCCTAGCCAACATAGTCGAGAGCCTTAAGCATTGTACAAGGACGTGCTGTAGGAGTAACATCAATTTGTTGCAATCTAATATAAAATGTGTTAAACAACTAACTTTTGTTAAATAAATGTGTCATGTTCCTCACACATGTTTTTAATGGCAAAAATGATATTTTCTTTGTAATTTAGATACACCTTCCAAACTTTCCAAAAATACCCTCCCTCTCTCATCATCTTTTTCCTCCCTTTCTTCTACTCGCACCACCACCAACCACCACCATCAATAACAAAAGCACCACCAATCCAAACCATCACCCATCTCCATTTCCGCAGTCTCAAACCACCTCTTCCTCATTATCACGTCGTCGACTCCACGCAATGCAACGCCGCCGTCATCCGCTTCTTCCTCTCTGACATTTCCCTCTCTATCCTATCCTACCCTCTCTCTCTCACTTTCTTTCTCTCTCTCTTAGGATCATCGCCTCTTTCCTCCCTCTATGATCTCAGTTGTTTTGTCCACCTTCCTTAACCCAATTTTAATTTTAAGATGAATCTGGAAAATGGAAGGGAGGAAACCCTAATCAGTCACAATCCCCTCTCTTCCCCTTTTTTAACTCCAGTAATCCTCGAATCCTCCTTGACCCAAATCAGACATGGGTTTTTTAAAACCAAATATTATAGAAAAAATATCATGATTTCGTTGTGTTTGTTTATTAAATCTAATTTGAAAGTCTAATTTGGGTTTTTCATTAGATTGGACTTTGCTTGTGGTGTTTGTGTTGATGTGGTGTTAATGGTGTTGGTGATGGTGTTACTTGTGGTGGTTGTGGTGGTGGGGAGAGGAAGGTATGGTGGAAGAATAAGAAGGGTGGGGAGGGGTTTCAAGAGGGGCAGTGGCAGATGGTGGTGGTGCAAGAAGAAGAAAGGGAGGAAGAAGAGGCGGGGTAAATGTGGGGAAGAGGGAGGTTCTCTTAAAGGTGAGGAGGTGTAAAATGTCTATTTTACTCCCTCAAAATCATGTATGAGGCACATGATCGGTGTTTTTAATTGAATTTATATCGAATTGCAACTAATTGACAATGTTGACTAAATATACTATTGAGAATCAAAATACAACTATTGACAAACATTAGGTAACTAAGTTGCAATTTGCCCCATCTTTCTTAAAATGTTTTGAGAAAGATAACTTATGAGACCTAGGAATACAAATCAGAAAAACAAAAATGTAGAAAAAAAAAAAGTACAAAAATCCAAAAAGACAAAGTACCGGTTTGGTTGACTTGACTTGGCCCGGTGTGCCTCCCTCCGATGGCTCGGGTTGGCCCGGAATGTATCTGCACATCCCCAAATACGTACAGTCGAATCCAAATCACAAGTTCCATGAAAATGGAGTCAATCCCGCCAGACAGAACGATAAGGCTAAGTTCCTATGGCGTTTGGTTGCTCTTGTCACTGACCACCTCTTTCAACTTTCTACCCCCATTCATCTCCGGTACTTCTTCATCATCCTCTTGATTATGGATTTAATTTCACTCTTTCAAAACCCTAATTCTAGTTCATATCATATTTCAAACCCTAGTTCCGTTAATGACAATTTATGTTTCTGCCGTGATGCATCCTAGCTAAGTAGGGCAGTAGGCGTGGCTTATTTGATTTGATTTGATGCGTCGAGTAGTAATACTGACTTTTCAGATAGTTCCCTATTGCTTGTTCTTAGTCATAGATGTGTTCATGAAATTTTCCTGCACATTGATTTTTGAGGTTGTTTTTTGTTGGTTGATCCTGATAAAGAGTTTGTTTACAAGTTGTGATTTATTCATGTATTGGGTGAGAGAATGAGATCAATTGGATTTCTGCTTCTTATTCCTTACGGGATTGTGAATATGCCTATGTGTTATGCCATCAATAGGCCCTCTTAGTTTTAGGTACCCCTAAAACGGCATTCTTGTGCATTATGCTTACTTCAGCTGGATAAGCAAAGGGTCGGTTAAATGCAACTTCGGGTTGAGGCTGTTTATATGGTTTGAATTGAGTTATTTTACCATTGTGTTACGTCTTGTTGCTTTCTAGCAATGCTTCAGGAAGGGGTCATTTGAGTAAAATATAGAAAGTATGCTCAATGTTCGAGCTGAACTACTCTTCTATAAGCTGCGTAATGAGAGCAGTAGCATTGCAGGAATGACTGATATGCCACTTGTAGGTTTATATTGGAAATAGCAGAATTAGAGTTTATATAACATTAGAACTTTAGTATCGTCCCGCATGAATATATTATAGGGGACTATGCAACAAAGCGTCCTAGCAGTTTTGCTGTCACAGTTCCTGTTCCTGAAAAGTGAGGCATAAAATTATTAGAGGATTCAGAGTGAATGGTAAGATATTACTCATAGGATTCCGGTTTAGTTACAGGATGAGAGAAAACATTTTCTCATAAAAATTGTCTATAACATTACATGATAACAAGGCCCACACAGCATGTAGAACTTGTTTTTTTTTACTCAAGAAAGGATTTTGGCCCTTGAGTATCTGATATACTCCCTCCGTCCCGGTTTAAGGTTCTTACTTTCCTTTTTAATCTGTCCCAGTTTAAGGTTTTTAGTTACTTTATTACCTAAAATGGACAATGGAACCCACTTGTCATTCTCACAAAAAAACTCCCTACCCACTTGTCATTTTCAATTTATCTCAAAAATAGTTCCATTTCCAATAATTTTAGTGCAATTTGAAGATGGTACAAGCACGTAAAGCACCATACTTGAAAATTTTGGTTTTAAAATGGGAAGTTTTTTGAGTCAAGATGGACTGTTATAAAGACACACATATATACTGAATTATACATGATATTAGCAACGCGAGAGAAGAAGAATCACAGACAAGCTCCAATGGCGATGCCCCTAAAGTATCTTTCTATTGGCATGTATGAAGTGGAAGTTGAAAATGTATGCTCTACGTCAAACTGTAAGAGAAAAATGTCGTGTTTTGCTAAAAGTCACTCCTTGCATCCCGAAAATGAGTTCTCGATTGTTCAAGTTTATGAATGAAAATGGACACTTGTTTTGGAAGAGGAACTATTAATTCTTGCTCAAGTGGGGTCTGTGTCACATATGTTCAGGCTTAAATTCTCTTATGTGAGGAGGAAGTTCTCCTAGAAAGACTTGAGCTGGAATTAAGGATCCTTGGGGGATCATGTGAATTAAAGGAAACTTCATGACAAAATGCAAGCATGATTATTTTTCCCTTGCATAAGTTCTTTCCATTATAAAATTTTATTTCTAGTTTGAAGTGTCTTCTTGGGCATCTTTGTGTTATGTTTAAGTCTTTTTTATTTGCTTAGGTTTTCTGGAGGTTTCTTGCCTATCCTTGTGGGTCTGGTAGTTGTTTATTTCTTGGCTAGACCTTGTGCCATTTGTATGGGTTGTTTGTTTCTCTCTTAAGGCTTGGACCGTGCCGTATATTCTTTTAGTTGATATAAAAATCAGTTACAAATGTTATTATAAGAAACCAAGTCTTTTCTCTATTCAAATTGTTTGGTTTATTCATCCATTCTAACCAAGAATTTTGCAGAATGACATTTTCAGAACGTGGTTAAAAGTTGCTTTTTGATTATATCATAACCATATTCACAATTGATGATGTAAGACCTTCAAATTCTCATTGTTAAATAGGACTAACTCGTTGACTTCCTTTCTATTTTATTTGAAAAGAAAGACCACTATAGGAATTGTTTCTGCGAGGTTAACCTACAGTCTTGACATAGAAGCCTCTTGCTTGTAATCTGTAAACAGATATTGTAATTTTAGGTTTATCCTGTTTCTTCTGTCATGCTTCCTTTTCATCTACACTCAAATTGAGATTTAACTGCTGATATTATTAAAGCTCTGGTACTTACATCCTTCCCTATTCTCAAAATCGTGATCCTAGTGGGGTAATTTTTAATATTGCAATTCAATTATGTTTTGACAGCAAAACCCAATGGAGTTTGCATTTCTCCGGGTGGTCGTTTTCCACCATATACAATCCAAGGGAAACCTCCAAGGAAAGTTGACAAGGGACCCAATGATTTGACCCTTTGTAGAGTATTCCGCAAAAAGACATGCTGTGATGTCGTACAGACGCATCCGGCTTTTCTCTTTATTAGGAGGCTGGCCTCTACTGGGGAGGCCAGTGAAGAATGCTTGCAGTTGTGGGAATTGTTGGAGTGTTCAATCTGTGATCCAAATGTTGGTGTGCTGCCTGGGCCCCCTCTTATATGTGCCTCTTTCTGTGACAGAGTGTACCAGGCTTGCTCCAATGCGTATTTCTCTATCGATGCAAAGATTCAGGTTAGGGGTATTATTTAATACTTGTAGACCTTGCATCATCTTAGCGTTGTACAAATGGGGTAATTGTTCCACTTGCTAGTAGGCATATGTTGATAGTTAATACATACTCCCTCCTTCCCACTACAAACTACACACTTTCCTCGTAGGGCGTCCCACTACAAACTACACACTTCCCTAAAATGGAAATGTTTTATTACTTTTATATTTATGGGACCCACATTTCATACTCACAACAACATTTCAATTATTATTCCCTACCCCACTTTCTCTCTCCTACCTCACTTTTCATACTTACAACACCTACTCCACTAACACTTTTTCTTAATTCCCATGTAAATTAAGAAGTGTGTAGTTTGTAGTGGGACCGAGGGAGTATACTCCCTTTGTCCTTAAATGAATGTCCATTTTTAATTAATAAAGCAAATCTAAGAAAGCTGACGTCTAAGCATTTTAGTAGCATATACTCCCTCCGTCCCGGTTCACTTGGCACCAAAGAGGTGGACACGGTAACTAAGAAAAAGTAAGAGAGATAATTAATTAAAGAAAATGTTGTGAGTAGAAAAGGTAAAGTAGGAGAGAGAATGAGTGGAGAGAATAGTGATTTGATTGGTGTTGTGAGTGTAAAAACTTTCTATTTTGGGCAGTGTCAAGTGAGGTGGGACGGACCAAAATGGAAATTAGTGTCAAGTGAAGTGGGACGGAGGGAGTATACATGAATGCCCTTAATGATATTGCCATTACATTGGGTATATGTGTAAACTGGAACATGATTGGCAAAGAGGATTGATTAACTTCACAAAACATGGACTTTCATTTAGGGACAATTTTTTTCCCCACAAAAATGGTTATTCATTTAGGTACGTACAGAGTATTTACCAAGCAGACCGAGGTCTGCAAAGGTGTCTTATAATATTGGGGATAGGTCTTTGTCAAACTGGCCGCAGTTAATTGATGTTTTATGAACTAATTATGTATTACTGGCAGGCTCTTGCGCCATGTGGAGTCAACGACTTTGTTTGTGGCAGAGCCTCTGAATGGATATCCAACGGCACAGACCTCTGCAAGGCCGCTGGATTTGCTGTTACGCCATCTGATGATTCTAAGGACATGTCTTGCTATGGTGGGAAACCTAGTCTAGATTCTATTTCAGATTCATGGAGGTCCTCACGTTCTGCTGTTCCAAAGAAAAAGCCAAATTCAAGTATTATTAAACGTTTCTTGCGGTGGGTAAGGAAAATGCCAATCAACGAAAAAGTATCATGGGCAGTAGGAGGGATGGTTCTAACAGCAGGGCTCTTGTTTGCCAGGTTAGATTTCTAATCACACGTTCTGTCCTATACTCTTTCATATAAAAGCTGCTGAATGTTTATAATTTCTATGTTTCAGTATCATCAGGCTTTTAACTTCTTAAGAAAGTTTGCAATCCTTCATGTTTAGGCTTTATTAGGTATAACATTGATGTCTCTGTGTGTTATTGACATAGTTCTGTTTATATGTCCTTGTTCTCTTCCTCATAGTTGTTCTTATCTTAAAAGAGACATTTATTTTTATCTTTTCACATACTTTGTTTCATTCCAATTTGATTTCCCGTAGAGTGTAGATCCAGCTATATTCCTAGTTATAAAGAAAAGGGTAAAGAAAAAACTATACAGGGATTTGTCAATTAAGTTGACATTTTGATGTGGCAACTGTAAGCTGATTATCTCAGATCTTATGCTTTGGAAGGCTGTAGCTCATGTATGCTCAGATGTGGTTCTTAAAATTAAAATTATGATACTCTCTTCGTCCTAAAATGAATGTCCAAAATTGCTCTTTATCAAGAGAAATTTTGGACATTCATTTTGGGACGGGGGTAGTAATATATTGTCGAGTTTAGATGACCCTGCTATTCTCTTCTGGGATTTTAGTAGAATAGAAGATGGATTCATAGTTACGTTATACCTAACATCCTGCAACTTTATTGGATTTTCTTTACAATATTGCAATTAAGTAATATAACGTATGAGTTAGGGCAGATCTCTCCTTTACCTTGTGGCTTCTGGTTTCTTATTATTGGGTCACACACATCTTTAATACTCGAGTTCGGTTTCTTATTATTGGGTCACACACATCTTTAATACTCGAGTTCGATAGACCATATTCTCCCCTTCACCCTGGTACCTCATAGAATACGGGTTAGTATCATCAGTTTTTATGCATTGAACCAATCATCTTACTCTTGAATGAAATTATTGCGAGTAAGCAAGTGAGGCTTATGGGTGTTTGTTGCTGATCCCGTGGGGAATAATATGCTTATATATATGTATTTCATTGGATTTGCAGTAATAGGAAAAGCCACAATCAACGTCACAAGCAAGCAGCTATTCAACGCTCTGCAAAGAAGCTTGGAGGAAAAATGAGCCCAAAATATCCAGCTAGCCAAGCAAATAGGGGTAGTACAAGATATTGATCAACACCGTGTATATGAACATGAGTATTTACATGCTAGTCAATGAAATGTTGTAAAAACATCTACACGCTCTAAAATTTTGTTTTCCTTCACACTGCGTCCGAAAAAAAAAACTATACAGGTAGATCAAAACCGGGAATTTTGTGTTTTATCCTTGAATTTTTGATTAATTGATGAAAATTGCAGGGTTCTTGAAACTGTTTTTAGGGTATTTTGTGAGCATTTGTGTGTCGTAGATGGTGGGAAAATGGAACGGTTCAGATACCCTTTCCTGGAAACATGAGAGTAATTTCGCATAATATAGCTGTTGAAGATTCATTATCTCCTTTCTCGTTGCGTTTCCAGGGAAATCCATTTATTCATATGCCAGTAGAACAAAGAAGAGAGAGACAACCACTTTACTCGCTTATGTGAACCACTTTACTCGCTTATTCAGGTGAAAATTTATTGGCCTACTTCGAAACTCGCAACATTTGACAAGTCAAAACTCGAAAAAAAGAAATCAGTAGATTGAAGAAAAAAGGTACATAATCCATAATATAAGAAGAACAAAGGGATGGGGAATCACAATTGATGTACAAAACAGACTAATCTGGGAGCTCATTATCAAAAGCAGAACTTCTAAATTTGAACGCTAAATACTGAATACAGTAACTAAACTAATGGTGTCCATTGAAACTTCTCATTCCTTTCCTGCACAATGGATAAACTTGAAATTACTGACTAACAGATCTGTCTTTCTTTATGCTCTGTCCGACAAATCATTTCAAGCTTTGATATCCTTTTGTAACTGAATTGGCACGGGTTTAAGTAGGACGTCTCTTTTCTCTGGAACAAAGCCCATCTCGTCTATAAACAAAAGAAGAGTAGGAATCACACTTGCTCTTCGTCCTATTGACTTCACGCCTCTTAATATACATGTCTGTGTCAGGCAGTTCCAATTTTTGGGGGCTGCTCAGAATATTCAAGTAATATACAGTGAATAAAGACAGAAATAAATAAATAAAGACGGAAAACCAAGAGAGTAAAAGAAAGGAGAACATTTGCACCTGATATAAGAACAAAAACCAAGACACCGAAAAAATATAATAAACCCACTTCAGATATCAAAACTGGGGTACCTTTTTAAGAGGTAACTTTGAAGTTCCTGGTTTCTTAGTATCGAGTGGCTTCAATATCTCAAAAGAACATACCAAGGATTTGTCAACACTCAGGAGAGCACCTGCATTATCAAACTCCCCACCGTAGTTTGGAGCTGAAAATATTGTCACGAGCCTCCGTTTAGCAAAGAACTCATAGCCATCCTCCACCACCTGCCAGCCAAAAGGGTCATAACCTGGCTCACTTGAAGCATGTGCAAGACTCCTGAAACTACATAGGAGTAAATTGTATTTCTTGGTGCAATTATTTAGCTCCTATATTACAGTTACTTTGGACAGAACATATAATCCCATATTTTATTCTTAACATGATGATTCAGGTTTGTTGGAGGCAGTGTGAACTAGATAATGACAAAATGAAGACACAGTACAACACAACAAAACCTTAGTCCCAAAATAATTTGGAATCGGCTAACATGAATCCTCGTGTGTCATCGTGAAAGAAAATGAAGACACAATAACAAAAATAATTTATTTGCCTATAATTGTCTATATATGCTCTGAAGTTTAACCATGAACTTTAAGAACACAAAGTTACCTGATGACCCCGGCAAATGAGGTCTAGGTCATTCTTCTCCAAAAACTCAGCAACCTTATCAGCTCCAAAGGTACATGAAACACCCCGATCACTGTCTGACCAACCTTCCAAATTAGGATCGGGATCGGACCACAACAAATCACATAGCAGACCATTATCTGGAATTTCTGTGGGCCTCTCAATTTCCAATATTTGATCCAAATTTTCAAGCTCTGGGGAAAGCCCCCCATGCATGCACACTATCTTCTCATCAATTAGAGCAACAACAGGCAAACAGTTGAAACAATCGGTGAATATCTTCCAAAGTCGGACATTAAATCTCCGTTTACATTCATCATAAAACCCATAAATCCGGTTGATTTTTGCATCTTCATGGTTTCCCCTCAATAGGAAAACTTTATCAGGATATCTAATCTTGTAAGCTAGCAGCAAACATATAGTCTCCAAACTCTGCTTGCCTCGATCGACATAATCCCCAAGAAATAAATAGTTTGCAGCAGGCGGGTAGCCACCATACTCAAAAAGCCTCAAAAGATCTTGGTATTGTCCATGTATATCACCTGCACGATCCGTACGGTATAAGGAAGGACAAGGATAGCCTAAAAGTAAGTATAAGTAATAAACACTATACTGCAATTCATATGCTAATCATGCTAGCCAAGAAGTACATTCTTGAATCTGAACGCAATTGAATAAAAATTTGATGGGCCAACTTCTGCTATTAATTTCACAAGAGAAAGACCCTTCAGATGCTTTCTTCATTGAAGATTCATCCTCAGCTTCTATTTTTTTATCATATTTTCAGAAGAAGACAGGTTTGCAAAAATGATAATTGTAAGCATCCCCAGGTATGCTAAGAACCTTGGGCTCATTATTGGCTTTATCTACATTCTTGTAGAATATCTCTGACAAGCAATTCATGAAAACTGTGGCATTTCGCCTCCGTTTTTTCAAATATGCCATAATCATTTATTCTTGCCTCCGAATTCACAATAGAGATTACATGATCAATGTTAGGATCCTCGATATACCACAAGGATTTTGTCCGTGATTTGGCAATAACATTCCGCCTGTTAATTCTTATATACTACCCATGCCACTACAGAATACGAGCTGAATCTGGAGCTTGAATTTCCCATGTATACCAATTTCCTCTTCCATTCGAAACCAAACCCACAATTTGCCGAATCATTTTGAAACATAAATTACCAAATTTCTTATGAGAAAATAAATGACAATAAAAATTAACGAATATATCTACCAATAACAGGCCTAATCGCTAGCCTAATACACACACCAAGTCACCAATTGATAAAGTTTCACTCATCAGACAAACTAAATTTATCAAATATACAACAAAAACAGAAAAAGCAAAAACTAAAATTTTCACCACAGTCAACCAAATGATTAAAAAAAACCTAATTTTGATAAACCAAATTCTGTAATTCCATATAAAAAATACTTGATTAGAAAAAGAAAAAGAAAAAAAAGAAACAAACCACAGATGCGGATGGGGGCATTAAGGTGGAGAAGAATAGGCTGAGAAAGGAAGATTTGGCGAGCGTTGACGCAGAGCTGACGGATCTCAGCCTCGGAAAGCTGGACCTGCTTTCCTCCTTTTCCTTCCAAAAGCCTCCTTATTATGTCATCCAATACCCCTTTCTCCATCATTCCCTCCATTGTCATCATCCTTTCCTTCTCTCTCTCTCTTTCTCTCTCTCTATCCTAAATCAAAATTCAATCTGACACTCACAAAAACAAGAAGAATAACATGCAATCAATCAATCCTAAAAATAAATAAAGGATAAAAAATGGAATTGATTTGGTTGATCTATGAGGAAGAGGAAGGAGATGAATTTGGGGACTTAATTTTCTTTCTCTCAAAAAATGATGCGTGGTTTGCTCGTCTTTTGGTTTCTCTCTCTAATACATATATTAGGCGGATTTTGTGTTTTTGTGTGTGTGTGTGTGTTTTGATCCTCTCCTCTTCTAATTGTCTGTCGCACGCAAAAACAAAATGTTGAGGAAAAAAAAAAACTCCATTCAATTCAAGACGGTTGATTATTATTTTTGAACTAATATCAACTTTTTATTTGTATACCCAGGGAAGGGAATGGCTCAGGCAAAGATATGATTCGATTTCTCTTCTTGCTTTAAGTTAGAATATTAATAAAAAGAATATCACTTGTCGGAAAAAATTAATTTTATCTTAAAAGGAAAAAAGTTAACCTCATCCTGTTGTACATGAGTTGATCTTATGAAAAACGTATTTTTTCTGACACTTAGGAAAAACGTATTTTGTGTTTTCCCATTTGTACCGGTGTCAGTTTAACAAAGTGTCAGTGTGACAAAGTGCCAGTGAATGTGTAACAAAGTGCCAGTATAAAAAAGTGTCAGTACCATTTTAACAAAGTGCCAGTGTAAACAAAGTGTCAGTGCATGTATAACAAAGTGCCAGTGTAAAAAGTGCCGGTGCCAGTTTAACAAAGTGCCAGTTACATTAACACTGACACTTTGTTAAACTGGCACTGACGCTTTTTACACGGGCACTTTTATATACGTGGCACTCTTTCACACTCTGTTACACTAACACTGGCACTTTGTTACACTAACATTTTTGCTGGCTCTCAAAAACACAAGCACTGGCATTCAAAAACACATGCACTGGCATTCAAAAACACATGCACTGACACTAAAAAACACATACACTGGCACTTAAAAATATTGATAATCATTTTTGCTGGCTCTCAAAAATACAAGCACTGACACTCATAAACACATGCACTGGCACTCAAAAACACATGCATTGGCACTCCAAAACACATGCACTGACGTCTAATTACTCAGTCCACCAATGCAGCTCCGTGGAACTGAAAATAGCATCGCGTATACCGAATTGAATCCAAAGGGTTTCGTATTTAGAGGCTAATCGATGAACCCATTGATTCCATTTCTGGTGGGATGAATTAAAATTTGAATTCCATGTTTTAGATAGAGTTTTCAAAGGCCATTGATGGAGATTGTGTGGGAAAATATCGAAAAGAACTTCTGTGGGGAATGCCTGCGGCTTCTTTGATGTTATCGGCGATTGGAAGGAGAAATCTAGCGAGTCTCCACTTGGGTTTTCCATCTTTAGTAGAAACTATTTTGTCGACCCTAGCAGTGTAGATGTGCTGGGGTTCTTCTTCGTTCTCTGGCGAAGGGCCGGTGGAGATGGCTGCCGGAGGAGGAAGAAGATCAGGTGGGTCGTTGTTTGGTTGAGAGGTGATTGAGAGAGATTGGATTGGTGAGGACCGTGGCCGAAGAGGGATTGGGTTGTTCTTTTGTTCATAGGTGATTGAGGCCGCCATTGGCGATTAGAGAGAGAAAGGGAGAGAGCTGGTACCGTCTTTGCGTTTAGAGAGAGAGTAGCGAGAGAGAATGAGAGTGAGCGATGCGGGATGCTGGTAAAAACACGTTTTTTTCTAATTTAATAAAAAACGCGTTTTTTACAAGTTTTTTGCGTTGTACATATAATATTTTATATTATTCTTTTTTTCTCAAAACACTTTTTTAAGAATTTAAATTTTGTTACAAAATGTTTGTTATTATTACTATTTTCTAGGCAATTTTACCCATATCAACCAAGTACTCCTTCCGACCCACTCAAGTGTGCACCATTGATCAAGGCACGCCGATTAAGAAATATTATTAAGATAATGAAAATGTGTGGTAGAAAATGAAGAAAGAGAATGAGTGGAGTAAATAGTAGGTTGGTTGAATAAATTGTATGGTGGAGAATGAGTGGAGTTAATGAGTGGGTGGGGTATGGAGAATATAAAATATTAAAACCTTTTTCCATTTTTGGTAGTTCACACTCGACTGGAACGGACCAAAAGGGAAATAAGTATACACTCGGCTGGAACGGATGGAGTATATTCTTATTTATGATTATAAATAGTCATTGTACAAATATCTAATTACTTATGTAATTAATTTATTTTAAGGGTAAACTATTTTATATGTATTGATTATATATATAATATACTAAAATATAGTTAAAAACTTAAATTTTATATTGAAACACAAGTGAAAACAATGATTAAGATGATGTTAATTTACCTTGATTCTTAATCTTCAACGATTCGACGAAATTAAATGATGTGAATAAGATTTGGGTTTTTTTTTTTAGAGAGAATGAGAGGATATGAAAATGAGAATGAATCTGGATGTGGAAACCTTCCATAAAATTGTCATTTAGAACACGCTACACGGTGTAGCAAGTTATTGTGACCGGTCAAACTCGCTACACGGTGTAGTGAGTTCTACTTTAGTTAATTACACGGATTAATTCAAACGTCAAACCCTAATTTAACTAAACTCGCTACACCGTATAGCGAGTTTCAACGGTAACATGTTGAATTCGCTACACTGTGTAGCGAGTTCCAAAAAATGGGACATTTTGGAAAATAGTTTGAAATGTGAGTTATTTTGGGATTTATATTTTTAAAATGAAATTATTTGAGAAAAAAATCAGAAGAAATCATGTAATATGAGACTAATATTTTTTAACTAGTATTTTTTTTTATTACGAACGAAGTGATCCAATGATTATTCATTGTTATTCAATGGGGAAATTATCAAATTGTCCCTCGTCCTAATGAAAACTACCACCAAGGACACACATTTCATGAATTTACCACCAGGTACGTCGGTTATAAGTCCACCCGCGTCATTGTTAATGCCACCTGCACTTTATGTCAAAGGGACAGCTGTCGATGTCCCTTTCACCCCATTCTTTTTCATTTTTTTTCTTCTCCCAAAATTTTAAAATGAAATTAAGATCTAGAACTCAAAAAAAAAAAAAAAATTGAGACCATTGTATTATTCGTATCGTCAAAATGAATCAAACTAGCAGCATCAACATATAATTTGGAGCAAATTTGATATATTTGTTAAGTTCACAGTTGTTCTAATTAAGTTCACATTTGTTACAAGTTCACAGTTGTTTTTGATAAGTTCACAGTTATTTTTTTACATTTGTTCCAATAACAATTAAGAGAAGTTCACAATTTTTTTAGCTAAAGAAAATGACTATCATTTACTTAATTTACATATATTTTTTAGTTAAGTTCACAGTTGTTTTAGTTAAGTTCACAGTTGTTTTTAGTCTTTTATAACCTTTATTTTGCAATTTTATGAGATTATTTGACCTATTTGTTAAGTTCAATGTTGTTTTTTCTTAAGTTCACAGTTGTTTTAGTCTTTATGGCCTCTATTTTTGCAATTTTATGAGATTATTTGACCTATTTGTTATGAATTATTTTTTGTTAAGTTCACAGTTGTTTTAGTTAAGTTCACAGTTGTTTTTAGTCTTTTATAGCCATTATTTTGTAATTTTATGAGATTATTTGACCTATTTGTTAAGTTCAATGTTGTTTTTTGTTAAGTTCACAGTTGTTTTAATCCTTTATGGCCTCTATTTTTGCAATTTTAAGAAATTATTTGACATATTTGTTATGTTCACAGTTGTTTTTACTTAAGTTCACTGTTGTTTTTTGTTAAGTTCACTGTTGTTTTAGTCCTTTATTATGGCCTCTATTTTTGCAATTTTACGAGATTATTTGACATATTTGTTATGTTCACAATTGTTTTTACTTAAGTTCACTGTTGTTTTTTGTTAAGTTCACAGTTGTTATAGTCATTTTATGGCCTCATATTTCTCTTTTGTGCATTCATGTTGCGTGTTCTGCTGCTTCTTCATCTACGGATTCCACAAAGCCACTAATGCCTTTTCACTCCTCCATTAACGCAAGTTATCCGTCTTATTTTCTTCTCTGATTACAAAATTTCACCTTCATCTTCCCCAATTTCGATTTCACAAAAAAAAAAAAAACTAACCATACAAAACCTCCATTGTTATATCCCGAACACCCAAAATCAGAGCTTCAAGTGTCAAATTACATTACAAAATCAAGAGGAATAACGGCTTTGGAGGTTGGGTACTCGCAATTCTTTCTCCAAGTTCAAAAAATAAGTGTGGTTGTTCATCTAAGGTCCTAATTGCAGTATAGAATTGAAACTTGCTGTTGAAAATCAGTATGAACATGAATTAAGCCTGGATATGTTCTTTAATGTTAAGAATAGTGGTTGGGGATTCAGACTAGGTTCGATTGGAGTCATCCATCAACAAAAATCAATTTATATAGTCTGAATAATTAGGTGTAGCAGAAATAAAGCTTGGATTTTTTTTTAATCTCAAACAGTGTTCATCGCATAGCTTGGAAAAAGGTCGATTGGGGTTGGAGAAGGTAGATCTGGTCAAGGGAGAGAGAGAGAGAGACGGCGGGGAGGTCGCTGGAGGGGATGGAAGGGTCGCCAGAGGGGAAGGGGAAAGGTCGTCGGAAGGGATGGTAGAGAGAGAAAGTGAGAGAAGAGAGAGAGAGAGAGGGGGATGGTTTTTTATTTTTGGGTGAAGGATTAGGTGGAATTATGATTATGATATCGGACTAGTTGGTTAAATTTCAAAATACTTGTCTTAATTGATCTTTTTACTTGGGATGAAGGACCCAGCAGTAATTTTCCCTTATTCAATTATTATTCATGACATTATCAATTTATCATAATATCATTCTAATAACCTATAACCAACCGTTAGATCATTAATGTTAATAACTTATACTCGTATTGTATTCGTTATGATTGTCAAATCACTGCAACACAAAAGTTGTTCATAAAAATATATCTCATGTTCTACTCTTCCAACCTCCCTCCCAAATGAATGTTGATTTGAATTGGGGTATAGTATTTTTCAAGTAAAATATTTGAATTTATCTACACATTGATCACTGTACAATAATTTTGGCTTTTATGCCTTTTATTCACCTCAACGGACATTTAAAGATTAATAAGACTGTCCAATATTAAATGAAACTGAACGAAATAATTTGTGATGGGCCAAGTCCAAACCATTTCCTTGCCAAGTGGGATCTACAAGCCCACCAAGGGATCAAGCCCGGAGGACAGACGCCAGAGCTGGACCGTAGCTCGTCGAGCAATGGATGGCCGTCGTCGCCATTGAGCGACCAAGCCCATCCAAAGACGAGGTATCTCATCCGGACACTCGCTCGTCGATCCATCCACCAAGCGACGATCCTCCTGGACATACAGCTCTAGGTCGTCGTTCTACATAGCTTGTCCAATAAGCCATCTTTGGATAAAGTCAAACCTGCCACTGGACCACTCTGCACATGTCCCCACGAAACTAGTAGTGGCACCGCATTGTGCAGGTGACACTTTCCATTATAAGGCAAACCATTATCCGTGACAGGTACAGCAGTATTCTTGCTCGTACGAAGCAATCACAGGATACCACGTGGACATGTGGGGACAAAACAAATCCGACGGTTGGCAATGATCAAATCCAACGGTCCAGATGGGAACCCTAGTTCCCCTCATCCACTATAAATACATGAACAGTGTCCTGGGCTAAGGTAATGCATTTTTCTCTATTCACGTATACACACACCTACTATTTCCTTATCACCTTCTTCAGCCCACACTGATTCTCAAGCCGGAGGACCTTGCCGGTCAAGCCCCGGCGCAGTTCACGGTTACTTTCTGGTGGTGTGCAGGTCTCAAGTCAGCCCATTATTCTGCTGGACTTTGATAGCTGAGCCCGAACGATTTCCTGCATCATCAGAGTGGTTCCATTGCCAGGAATCGTTCATTGGAGACTTCACCGAAGCGTAGAGAACAGCCGGAAAATACCTGGAGATGGTGTCAGACGGACACACAGCAAGTAGGTCAACGGAAAATGATAGCCGGCCACCTTCACCTGAGCAAGGCCACCAGGAAAACCCCAGGCCTCCCTCACCTCAACCTAGAAATCCTAATCTGAGGGTTACCAGGTCACATGGTGTTGTGAATGACACTGGACTTCCAGAAGCTAGAAGAAGAGAAAAAGGCCTGCTCAAGATCAGCGGCAGCGACGACCCCCAGCCGGAAGGAGGACTGAAGGAGCTACTGTACGAAATGTGGGAGGCCTGTCCAACCCCATTCTCGACAGAACCGCTTTCCTTATCGAAAGGGCAAACGTCCTTCATGAACTCCTGCAGGTCCAGAACAAATTGATCTGAATGGCCGAGGACCGACCTGCTCAGGCGTCCCATAATACGGTCACATCTGGAAGACGAAGGAACGAGAGAGGGGCTGATGGTCGTCGTGAAGATGCTGCTGCTGGGAATGATCGTCAAGTGCCGCTGCAAGACCTCAGAGAGCATCTTAACCGTCGTCGTAGTGAGGGACACTCATCCCAACGATGACGGGAGGAGGCGAATAGAGAGCTTCCGAGGTCTCCTCCTGCAGATGACAATCTTGAGCAAAACCCGAACCAAGTTAATAGAGGTCGTCAAATGACCCCCTCAATGCATAATGAACGAGCTCCGAGCTACAGGGAAAGGACCCGTACTCCCTCTCATCCTCATGGACGGGAACAATCCAGGCCTTACATACCATCTCCTCCCAGAGGTAATAGAAGAGAGAGAACGATTTTCCGACGACCTGCGGTCTCTGAAAGGCAATAATCGAACACTGTCTCCCGGGGACCTCGTCGAGATAGGGTTCCTTCCGCCGACCGAGCAGGAGATATTGACATGCGTGAGGTGCTAAGGCTCAAGCATAAAGTTGAGGAGTTGACGGCAAGAAAAAACAACGCTGATAGTGATGACTTGGAGGATAATGTTGGCACATTGAAACCTTTGGCACCATGGATGCTTGAATTGGGACCACCAGAGCCAGGTTTCAAGCTACCTGACCTGAAGCAATATGAAGGCTCAATAAGTGCATTGGATCATATGCAGCACCTTGAGGCCCAGATGATACTGGTGTCTAGGTATTCGAGACAAGACGATGTAATGTGTAAGGCTCTCACAAACACTTTGACTGAGGCAGCTCTGAGGTGGTTTAGAAGCCTTTCGAAGGGAAGCATTGATTCTTGGAAACACATGCGTAAGAAGTTTTTGGGCAGGTTTGTGACTGCTGGAGATTGTCGCAAGACAGTGAACGACCTGAGCAACATCACCTGGTAGGCTTAAGTCGCACACCTACTAAATTAAACCGGGACTCGGCCACAAGAATGTAGTAAAGGTAAGTCCAGGGTCGAACCACTGAAGAACGGTATTGCAAAAAAACTCGTCACACACAATTGGGGGATTTTGTTTGTTGAATGATTAAAATCCTAAGACGGGAATTAAAATCTAAGTTATAAATAATAATGAAAAAGAACACTTTGGACATGCAAAATTATCCCTGTCTATCAATCAATATCATCGGAATGATTCTTTCTTTCTTTCCCCTAATTACTTGATCACGAGATATAAAATCCCTATCTCTTCTTTGTTAATAATTACTAGCGGCGACATGCTTAACTAGTAATCCTAACAAATACCAAAACCTAGCCAACACGATCAATATTCAAAGCATTAATTGATGAAAGTTTTAAGAGATTAAGATCAAGAAATTAATCTATTACTATTTCAAATAGAATTAAAGCCAATTTTACTTTAATCACCATTCAAGATGACACATACATGAATAACGAAAGTGCTACAATGACAACCCTAGTCTGACACGATACAAGGGAGATCTAGCAATAATCAATCAAAAGGATTAAGAGATTGATCAATTTCTCAAAATCCTAGAAAAAGATTTGAATTAAGAACAAGTAAAATTGCAATTAGGGAAATTAAAAAGAAAGTACCAAACCTCAATTGATGTTCAAGCCGGTTCAAAGATTACAATCCAAAGCAATAGAGTTTAGCCTTCCATGAAAATTGATAAACTCTCTAGGAAAAACTTGAAATAAAATTCGAACGCCTCAAACTGATATTATAAGGAGTATATATACTCCTCCAACCAATAAACCTAAAATTAAAAATAATAAAAGAAAAACGGAAAAAGGAAAGAAAATAAATCACATTAAAACTCCACGGTCAACTTCCTAGCCTCGGTCTTCACGCCTCCTTCCTTGGTCTTCACACGCCTTCACTTCAACACACGTGCACAGTAATCCAATTTCTTAATTTCTTGTTTTCCACTTTGGTCACCCGACTTTCCAAACTTTCATTCTAATCATGAACTTACTCCATCTGCAGCTTGATCCCTGAACTTCGCATATTTTCAGCTTTATCCTCAGCATTAGAAAACTTTCGCAGGAAAATCATAAACTCACTAAAAATAGTCTCAAAATACAATGATTTTCCTACTAACTCACTAATTCAACATCTACTCGAAATTACATCAAAACTAGTTTAGATTACATCAAAATAAGGATAAAATGTATAGAAAATTAGGGAATTACATATACTGAAATCCACCACATCAAATTCCCCCACGCTTAGACCATTACTCGTTCCTGAGTAATATCCTAACCCCACTCTAAATCGCCGGTCTAAACAGATAGCATGGAAGGAAAATGATCCCTAATCTCCTTTAATTCACCAATCCAAATCAATGAAAGATAATATCTATCGGAGCAATTAGAAACTCCGTCTCCTTATAACACCAAAATATAAACAATGAAAATAACGACCTTAGCTTGATACCAACTCTCATAATAAAACGGTATCCAAACTAAGGTCCACGCAGATAAAAGCCAAGGGAAACTAAATATATCCTATGTTTCCCCCACGCTTGGCTCACACTACATACACCCTCATAAAAATAAATCAATGTTAAGGTTGCGACCCTTGAAAAAAATTTACCTCGTGAAAAGCACCAACACCCCTTATAACTCCAACAGTGGACGAGGGTTTCTATCCTAGGCACCACTATCTAAACCTCCTACTCCATAGTGATCCTACCCGTTACTCCGAAACCTCCCTTCTGTCTCCACTCCGGTGATATAAACGATAGAAAGTATTTCACTCACTCACCTTTTGCCTAGGTGATGTTTCCGGTTTTCACCTAGCTTCTCATTTTTTTTTCATTTTTTTCCATTTTTTTTTCATTTTTTTTATGAAAAAGAATCAAGAAAACCAACTATACAAACCAAAAATAACTATACAAACCCCACCCCTCACTAAACAATGCATAGTCCCATAGGCATCAATACAAAACAAATAAGGTAAATGTTTACCTTTCGGGACTACTGAGGCGGTGGAAACAAATCTGGCCCCCAAAAAGATCCGTGGCTAGAGCTACTCCCAAATTGCTATTGATTATGGGTGAATAATGGCCCAATTTCCAGAGATTTGAAAGTACAGGGGCTAAAATGAAAATTGGGAGAAAATGGGGGGAATAAGCTTGGATTGAAAGTTTAGGGGTCAAAGTGAAAATCTGGAAAAAATAAGGGACCAAATTGGTTTTACAAAGTTCATGGGTTAACGTGAAAATTTGGGAAAAGGAGGGGGTAAACTGGAAGTTCAGGGGCTAAATTGAAAATATGGGAAAAAGAGGGATCAAATTGGTTTTGAAAAGTTTAGGGGCCAAAGTGAAAAAATGGGAAAAGGAGGGACCAAGGTGAAAATATGAAAGTTCATGGGCTAAACTGCAAAATATATTGAAGAAGAGGGGCAGCAGCTGGAAATTTAAGCTAGCCGGCCAACAGCAAGGCCATGGCCGAGAAGGCAGGGCTGGCTGGCCGAGAATTGCTGCATGGCCGAGGGAATTTGGGGCGTGGCCGAGGCAAGCTGGGGCGGACGCCTGGCCAAGGCTGGGGCGGCCGCATGGCTGGCCGAAGCTTGGCCTGGTTTCTTGGCCTTTTGAGGCGGCCGCATGGTATTTGTGGGGCTGGCGCCTCAAAGGCCAGTCCTTCGTCTCGTCTAAAAATCAATTTTTTTCCAGATCACTTTTTTTTTTGTAGGCCCTTTTTTTTCGTAGGCTTTTTTTTTTCAACGTAGGAATTAGCCGTTGTTTCGCTTCCGTCTCCGTCTCCACTGCTTTTTGCTTTTAACTGCACAACACCACAACCCAAAAATCTCAGTAGCACCAATTCTACACATAAATAAAATAAATAAATAAATATAAAATATAAAAATACATAAAAACAAAGAAATTTCCGAGTTGCCTCCCGATAAGCGCATTTGGTTAAGGTCGTTAGCCCGACCGGATTCCCACTTCAATGGGAATTCGAGGTGGCCACCTTGTTTTTGTCTTAACTTTTCTTCCCTTGGCCCACCTCGCACCTTCACGAGTACAAATATCCATAATTTTCCACATATATATACCATTCTTGATTAAATCGGGTGGATCCCAAATAAAAATTATGGCCTTTTTATTGACCTTTATCTTTTTTTTCTTTTTCTTGGGAACATCCCAAGAAAAATTTGTGGCCTTTTTCTTGGCCCTCATCTTCTTTTTCTTTTCCTTGGGGACCTCTTCCCCAAACTCATTCGGTGCCTTGGTCTTATCAACATCAAGCACATCAGCAAGACCCATCACCGCCTCCTTCAGCTCATCAGAAAGATCAAATTCTAACTCTACAAATCCTAAAGCATTCTCCAACACAGATTTCATGTCATCAAAAACATTAAAATCCATTCGTTGTCCATCACCCTCCATAGTCAAACAATGTTAAGAAAAAGATGACATAAAAAAAACATAACAAAAAGGAAACAAGAAAAAAAAATAGATTAAGAAACAGAATAAGTCCGTAAACAATTGCACCGTCCCCGGCAACAGCGTCAAAATTTGGTAGGCTTAAGTCGCACACCTACTAAATTAAACCGGGACTCGGCCACAAGAATGTAGCAAAGGTAAGTCCAGGATCGAACCACTGAAGAACGGTATTGCAAACGAACTCGTCACACACAATTGGGGGGTTTTGTTTGTTGAATGATTAAAATCCTATGACGGGAATTAAAATCTAAGTTATAAATAATAATGAAAAAGAACACTTTGGACATGCAAAATTATTCCCGTCTATCAATCAATATCACCGGAATGATTCTTTCTTTCTTTCCCCTAATTACTTGATCACGAGATATAAAATCCCTATCTCTTCTTTGTTAATAATTACTAGCGGCGACACGCTCAACTAATAATCCTAACCAATACCAAAACCTAGCCGACACGGTCAAGATTCAAAGCATTAATTGATGAAAGTTTTAAGAGATTAAAATCAAGAAATTAATCTATTACTATTTTAAATAGAATTAAAGCCAATTTTACTTTAATCACCATTCAAGATGACACATACATGAATAACGAAAGTGCTAAAATGACAATCCTAGTTCGACATGATAAAAGGGAGATCTAGCAATAATCAATCAAAAGGATTAAGAGATTGATCAATTTCTCAAAACCCTAGAAAAAGATTTGAATTAAGAACAAGTAAAATTGCAATTAGGAAAATTAAAAAGAAAGTACCAAACCTCAATTGATGTTCAAGCCGGTTCAAAAATTACAATCTAAAGCAATAGAGTTTAGCCTTCCATGAAAATTGATAAACTCTCTAGGAAAAACTTGAAATAAAATTCGAACCCCTCAAACTGATATTATAAGGAGTATATATACTCCTCCAACCAATAAACCTAAAATTAAAAATAATAAAAGAAAAACGGAAAAAGGAAAGAAAATAAATCACATTAAAACTCCACGGTCAACTTCCTAGCCTCGGTCTTCACGCCTCCTTCCTTGGTCTTCACACACCTTCACTTCAACACGCGTGCACAGTAATCCAATTTCTTAATTTCAGGCATGGGATCGTATCTTCTACCTTGGACCACAAGCTTCAAGTCCACCCAGCCAAGTCAAGAAAGGACCTCTACGCCAAGGCCTATGCCGTGGCCGAAGCTGAAGAGAGAAAGTTGCAACGTGATGGGAAGGCCGTCGTCAATGACGAGGCGACGAAATCTAAAAAAGACATGGCCGGAGATAAGGGAAAGAACAAGTCGGAAAAGGCTGAGAAGGTACCTGAGTCGTACACTCCGTTAACTGTATCCCATGCAGAAATTCTGAGCAACGTTAACTTTGGACGAGCACCAAAGATGAACCCCAACATGAAGGGGAAGAAAAAAATGAACAAGTACTGTGAGTATCACCAGGATAGGGGCCATGCCATGATACAGAGGAATGTTTTAGCTTGAAAAAGATAATACAACGGTAGATCGATGATGGTCGCCTCGACCAGTGCATAAAGAGGGATCGTCCAGCTGCCAATAACCGTGCCGCTAACGACGATCCAGAAAGGCATCCAAGAATGGTCTTAGTTATCTCGGAAGAATCAAGCAAAAACCAAATCAAAAGCACCATATACCATCTGAAGAAGGCCCCCCATATCCCTCCAAAAACCAATGTTCCAAATGATATAATCAGTTTCTACCCGTACGAATTGTCAACCAATGCAATCGCTCGTCAGTAGACTTTGATCGTCCCAGGTTTTATTGACAACTGTGAAAAACGGATACTCATTGATACAGGGGTAGCAAAAGACATTTTGTTCTACGGCGTCTATCAAAAAATGGGTCTACCTGACAGTCGGCTAAGTCCCTACTTAGGTCATCTTGAGGGATTCACCAATCACAGAGTCGACGCTAAAGGACAAATTGACTTGCTCGTCGATATTGGGGACCATCCGTTAAGAACGATTCAGACTATAACTTTCGTTGTGATTGACGTTGTGAGTGATTAACATGCCATACTTGGCCAACCTGGCTAGGCTGCTCTAGGGATCGTTGCTTCAGTACCTCACCAGAGAATCAAATTTCCAACACGCTCGGGAATAGGATGTGTATTGGGAACGACCCCAAAATTCCTTGAGCATGTATTGAGAGCAAAAGGACCATTGAAATTGACGATCCTGAGCAAATTGTGAAGTTTTCAAAGTCTATAAAGCAAACAACAACCTCCTGTTCAAACGTCTCGATAAACAAATGTATGGACGATCCTGAGAAGCATACGGACAAGCCAGTCCTGGACGACCAAACAACAGCTACGCAGCTTTTGGTCAACCAGGACTCGGGGGCAGTCTAACCTCCATCAAGTATTACTTCTGTGCTCGTCAATCGTCATCAACGCCCTCAGGGCATCTATCTTTGTGGTTCTTTATTTCTCTGTTTCAAAAATGAAGTTTTTGAAGTTTTTGGAGTCTGTAAGGGATATTTATAAATCCCAATAGTTTAAAAGTGATCAGGAGTTATTTGTCAGTGGAAGCTCGTTGTTGATCAGAAGTTATCAATAGAAGTTCGTTGTTTCGTTGATCTGCTCTACAAATTCAAGCACTTTGATCAAGTATAAAGATCGGTTGAAGCCAGACTTCGACCTTTACAATCACTGTGATCAAGTATAAAGATCGGTTGAAGCCATACTTCGACCTTTACACTCACTTTAGCCAAGTATAAAGGCTAGATGAAGCCAGACTTCGTCGTTAGCTATAACGGACTAGACAACTCGTCCAAACAATCTTGCCTCCGAGCAACGATCGATGGACCTTTGTACTAGACCTACGAGCAATTCGAAAAGTTAAAAGCACAAGTATGAACAAGGGTCAGTCCTACAAGAGACGACCTATGTTCTGGTCATCATAAAACGATGACCATACACACTTGTCTTCAAACTTTCACATTCACTAAGTTACCACATGCAATCTGTGTTAACATACGGATTAACATACAGAGAACAAAAGCATTGAATAACGAAACATTGTACGACCCCCTCTGAACGACGAGAAAAAGGTCAAACATATAACAAATTACAAATTGTTTGAAACATTGTTTGGAAATACTACAAATATTGTTCATCTCAAATCAACGAGTTACTATTAATGACCGTCGTCAAATTATGGGAGCTCGTTGGGAATGGGGCCTTTATCAGTGAAATAGTCAAAATAAGCATCAAAGTTTTTAGGATCAACGGTTGGGACGGGCCACGCCTCCTTCCCATACTTCTCATCATCTTCTTTAATAATGGATAGATCGTTGTCATCATAAGGAACGAGGTGATGGACCGAACGAGTATCCATGTCATACGCGTCCTCGGCGAATAAGTCCGCAAGCTTTTCAACTGAAATCAAATCTTTTGTCTCAGGGTCCACAAGTACCCGTCGAGTCAAATGTTTGGCTCCGACCTTAAAGAAACCCATGGCCTTGTCAGTAATCAGTTGGTTGCATTCTGCGCTCTATTTGAATTCCGTAACGGCATCCTTTTGGCTTGGTCGATGGCAGCTTCATGATCAATCTTCATTTTCTCAATTTGGGAACTCTTTGCTTGAAGGCCGTCGGAGAAGGAGGCCGCTTCCTGTTCTGCTTTCTCCTTATCAGATATGAGCTTGGCATGGTCAATTTCTAAACGGCCGATCTTCAGCAGAGCATCGTCCTTCTGCTTCATCAGGGTCTCGTAGGCAGTTGTCAACGAACCGACGTTCCCTTCAGCGTCAGCAAGCTTTTTCTCCGCAACCTCCTTAGCTCCGACCGATTGAATGAGCTACTCCTAGGCTCGGCATTCCGCTTCAAGGTAGTCCCTATAATTTGAGCTCATTGCCTCCATCATCGATGACATCTGAAAGGACAATGTTAGAACAAGTAGAGGGATGATGAGACTTGGCAAAAATAAAAATAAAGGGTTGGAATACCTCAGTCTGAATCAGCCCAAGACGGGCATGATAGGTCTCAAGGGAAATTTTGGCCGTCTTCAGCCTCTGGACGAGCTCAACATCCATGGATCGACGGGTGATGGACGTCCCTAGAACTAGTGGCAGGACATACCTTTTTTAATAAGGAATCCCAGTCATTGGGGAAACCTTCGCATACTGAGCAGCCAAACTTAGGGCCATCTCCTTAGTCAGAGCCTCTGAAGACGAGGCTGGAGCTTGTGTTCGTGGAGTTGAAGGGTCGAAGGCGCTTGGAGGGTCGAAGGATGCTTTTTTGGCTCTCTCTCTTTCCTCCCCAGAGCCCGTAGTTCGATCTTTCCTTTTCTTTGAGGTGTGACTGCCATCGCCAATCACCTCCACATTCGAGTCTGAACTTCCAACTGTTTCGGTGTCAACGTTTTCCGCGTTGACAGGCTGGGTGCCCACATTGGTGACGATAGAATCAACATTCTCAACATTCTCAGGCTTGTCTATTACTACCAGACGACCTCCAACATGGGGTTCTCCAATATTGGGTTCTCTAATATTCTCCTTCTCAATCAGGGGGATGACTCCAGAGCTTTCTTTAGGGAGAGCCTCATTCCTTGTTGTCATGTGTTCTTGACGATTGAAGATGGCATTGGACGAGGCCCTATTTTTCCTTGCAACTCTCCGATCTTGACCTCTGATCGTATTGTTCATGATGTTTGCCTCAATCCGATCAATGTCTTGCTGAGAGAGAACTATAAAAGAGACGAAAATGGAAAAAGTTACAAGTTGTTTTCGGCGAGATAAAAAGACAAGTTCGTATATAACAAAAAGATGAGTTATCAAGACGTCACCCCCCGTCATCTCTAAGTTGGCACAACGCTCCTCAGGACGGCTAGCATGTGCCCCTAGGCAATTGACGCAGTTTTTCTCCCAAACCAAGTCATCATGGATGATCCAGGTGGGGTAATGATAGTCAAGATTGATTCGAACAAGGGGTGGAGGGCCAATTGAAGGGCTAGACATCATTCCCATCCTTATGTATCTCCAATGGGAGGCCTCAATATCCTTGTACGACACCCATCCAATTTTCAGCAGAGCATCAATTTTTCCCTTTAGCTCGTCGGCCCACGGAGCTGACCATACTTATTCGTCGGGGATCATCACGGTCATCTCTGGGAATGGAAATTGCCATCCAACTCTTCTCTCAACCCGGATCATATGGTTCTCCCATCCACAGACCTTGTTCTGAACGTCCAAAAATAATCCCTGCACATTCCTGATCGACGACACACTCACCACTGATTTTTCGAACAGTGGACCTCGTCGTCCTGTAATACGCTCTGAAAACTTTATTGCAAGGCTCGTGACCTAAAAATCTACAAACTATGAAAAAGGAGGACAAGGTCCTAACTTCATTGGCAATCAACTCCATAGGCACGCAAGACGAGTCTTCCAGAAACTCGTTGATAAAAGGGTCCAAGGGTAGCCTCAAACCTAGCTCGAGTTGCTTGTAAAAGAAAGCAACCTTTTTCTTGCTTCGTAGAATGGATTCTCTACGAGGCTCAAAATCATTGATATGAAAATACTCAAGTTTGTACGTGGAGGCCTGGACTCTGTAAGAATCTCGTAGGGCATTGATCATTTGAGTCTTGATATCTTTCCTCCTGGTGTTGATTTTGGCTATGGCCCATTGGCCTTCCTCTCCGCCTCCGAAGCCTCGTTCATTGCGGCCAGCCCGTACATAGGTGTGAAATGCATTGACAATACGAGGACCGTCGGCGCTCGTACTAGCACCAGGTGTGTCGGAGGGAGGACCTCTTAGGTTGGTGTTCGGGGACGACTGTCGTGATCCATATCTACAAAATAGTTAGAAAGAGCAAGGGAATCAGTGTAACGACCCTAAACCTAGGCACTAATTTTAGTATTATATTATATGCTTTTAATATTAATGTTAATTTTATGTGCTCATTTTATGTCTTTAATTTCTTATTTTAAGATGAGATGGTTGGGAAATGATTTTAAAATCTTAGGATTGCAAGAGAAATTAAATAAAGCATTTTGGGGAAAGTATAAAAATAGAAAATAGATAAAGTATGAAGTGTAGTCTAGGTGTGTAGTGTAAATAATGAGAGTAGAGGGGCTTATTTGAGATAAGGGGAAAGATTTCATTTATGGGTTAACCTTTAACCCATACCTCATCCTTTTATATCACCTCCTTTCATTTCACTACCCTATACTTCTCCCATCACTTTCTCTTTCACCTCCTCAATTATCAAAAAGACATCCATGGAAGCTCTCTCCTCCACATCTCTCCTTCCAAGTCCTTAGCAAGCTCAATCCTCCTCCATTTCGTAATCCGAGTGTACTTTCGTGTTCGGGGCAACAAGGGGAGCTTATCAAGCCAAGAAAATCCTTAATCCACCTCTTATTTCCTAAGGTGAGTTATTATGACTTCCTCTTCTATGTGATGTTCATAAACTATTTAATGTTGTTCTTGTTATTGAAATGGTTGTTGATGCTTGGAAACCTTCTTGGAGTTGAGAAATTTAGTTAAATATTTAGAATGTGTTGATTAAGAAAGTGGACCAAGAGGGTAAGCAAATGGGTTTAATTAAATTAAGAAGTTCAAACTTGGAATGTGGTAGTGAAATGGGTAGAGATTTAAGGGGTAAATGATCTAAGATTAAATCATTTTGGGTTACATGGTTTAGTATGAGATTTATGAGGTTAGTAAGCCTTCTAGGTTCACAAAAAAAATTGAGTAAGCTTAGGTTTGGATTTTGGGTGCAGCTGCAAATCTGGCAAAATTCCCCTTGGGCGGTCGCCCATGGTGGGCTTGAGCGACCGCCCATCACCTCAGCAATTGACCTTCAGTTCCTTCTAACCTTGGGCGGTCGCCCATGTTATTCCTGCGCGGTCGCCCATAACCTCAGTGACTGCACTACCTTTTACCCTTTGCTTGGGCGGTCGCCCATGACACTTGGGCGGTCGCCCATGTCGGCAGAATTTCATCCAGTTCCCTGTCTTGCTGAATTCTTACTAGCAACCTCTAGCATGATCCTTAACCCATTTAGAGTAGTGGAACCTAACTTTCCCCGAATATGAATTAATCTTCTTTAACCTAGATTAAAGTAGACTACTTGGGCCACCTAAGCAATGTGACTTCAACTTGATAAATTTAGCTTGAATCTTTATAGAGACCTTTTAATATTGAATATTTTCCGGAAAATGGTTGTTAAGCTTGATTCGTACTTCACCAATGTGGTTCGAACTTGGGAAGTAGATCATGAACTTTTATTAAGGTTATCCGAGGTTGTGTAATGACTACGTAGGAATGGTTTATGGTACATGGTGACCTTACTTGCTCCATACCCTTGGTGGTTAGTTTGAACAATGTAGAAGCTATAGGTTACACCATTATACTAGTTGGAAATGTGTGTTATCACATTGTGACATTGTTATCCCAAGTGTGGATTAATTAGCATATTATTATATTATGTCCCAAGTGTGGATTATTTGGTTATATTGTTATCTTATTTGATTTCATATTCATTGATCGTACTATGTATAGTGTATTACTTAAATGTTGCACTATGATATTGGTTGGACATGAGTATATTTTACCATGTGGCTATGTTGCTTATCCCCTTTGTGGATTATATTTCAAGTAACTATTATGTGCTTGATAATGTGTTAATCAGCTGATATTGGGGGTATAACATAATACGATCAATTATGGAAGTGTGACCTAATGTGATCGGATTATGTTATATACGTGGCCGTCCCCTCGCTGGCCGAGGTCGGAGTTATAGCATCTGTATTGAGCCAAAAGCCTTACAGAGTTGCTACTATCTTATATGGGTCCCTGAGAAATGGGTCTTATAAGATGTGAGTATTGCTTAAGCAGCTCACCTAAGATTGGAATTTTATATCCAATGTTGTACGACTATTGTTCATACGGGAAAAGGTAAACCGAGGTAATATAAAGTGTTTACAGCTTTTCCAATGTGTTATATGCAACTTGTTATGTGTTGCATCTTATATGGCATATTGCTGCATTCATAATAGCTTGCTGAGATTTATTCTCACCCCTCTCCCTTTAATGTTTTTAGATCCCGAGACAGGCGGACCGGCCAAGTAAGGGCGGTGAGGAGTTTGGGAAGTGAGATTTTGGGAATTGTCAGGGTATGTATAGGTTGGCGTAGAAAGTGTATTTTGGTATAATTCCTTTAGGGAGTTTGTATTTATAAACTTTAATTCTACGTTATAACCGATACCTGTTTGTAACTAAAACAGTTTATTACTTTCAAAGTTGGTCAACTCTTCCTCCAAAGTGGAAAGGTGTAGAGTTATTTTGAAATGATTATGATAATTGTGTTTATGTTTGAAAGTTAAATCAAAGTTTTAAAAGTTAGTAAATATTTAGGTTAGTTTGGGGATGCTTCAGCTCGGGACACGTGTAGGTTCCGAGTCGGGGTCCTCACAGTTGGTATCAAAGCTCGGTTAGAGTTCTCGGGTAGAGTCTAGCTGAGTGAGAGTGTGCGATAACCGACGTCGAGTGTTTAATGCAGGAGTTTGATCTAATGGAGGAAAATGGTAATGATCACCCAAGGAATCAAGGAAACGTGAGTAGTATGGGAACAAGATGAGACCGAATGGAGAGATAGACTCCTCCGCAGTTATTAGAGGTAGATCACCTGTCTCAGGAGTTAGGGGTCATACTTTTATTGATCCCAGTTCATCTTATTCCTATGTGGCATTGCATATTTTTGCTTTCATTTGCATAAACTGCCTAAGAATTTGCATTACGTGTTGGAGGTTTCTACTCCTATGGGAGAGTACCTCGAATCATACTTGATTATCATAGTAGTCATGACCATGTGGGCATGTATTGTCAGTGGATGTGATAGATATGCCAATCCGTGATTATTGTTATACTTGACCTGAATTGGTTGAGTAGTTGTTGTGTTGGGATAGACTGTCGCAAGAGGCGAGTCTCCTTATCTATGTTGATTTGCCTCTGTGTGTGGTTGAGGCGGATAAGTCGTTATTTGATATTATGTCATATATGCCTTAAAGATCAAAAGTATGGTCTAAAGAATGTGGGGGTTATTTGGTTTATGTAATAGACGTGAGTAAAAGTCACCCAAAATATCTCATGTATCGGGGTAAATGAACTAGTAAAGTGTTTCCATCAGAGTATTTCTTGCCGCCAGTTAGGGTGATAGAATTTCATATGGATCTAATGTCAGGGTTATTTCCTATATCCAAAAACCTTATAGAAGGGCATTGGCTGTGTTATAATTATGATGTGTAGAGATTAAAACCTGAGTTTGATATTTTGTGGTAATCTTGATGTATGTGAAAACTTGTGATAAGCCATAACTTATTCATTTTAAACCAGATTCAAGTAATTTGAGTCTAAATCGATTAGCTTTTGAGAGCTTTCCGTTTGATTAATTTTGTGATTTTTGAGATGAGTGGAATTGCCCAGTAACTCGGTTTTTGTGCTATGGAATTGGTTGCAGTTTTGGAAATCTGTAAATTAAGTTGATCGTAAGTTATTATGCTTTCCTTCGATGCTTGATCATATGAAGTTTTATGATGAAATTGATAATATATAATTATTGGTTGTTAATTTTGGGTATTTTATTTGGCTTTGGACTTGGGTGAGATGAGTTTTGGTTTTGGATGAATGGAAATGGGTTTTCATCAGGTATCATGCCAAGGTATTGAGGCTTTGAGTTGATATAAGGTACTATTTTGGTATTCGGATTCCTATATAGAGGACACTAATTGGGATAATGGAATTGATGATTCAACTTGGGAAATTATTTGATAAAGAAGAAAATAAGCTTAGCGAATCTCCGTAAAGATAGATTGTTACCATATTTAGAAAAGATGGTACTTGGTGGTTATGTATAGATTATAGAGATCTTAAATTGGTAACTGTGAAGAATAAGTATTCGTTATCACTTGTTGATGATTGGTATGACTGATTTTAGAAACTAGTAGAATACTCAATGGTTATTAGTTAAAATTTTCGGGGTGTTACACTTACAGTGAATATTTGTTTTAAGAATATACCTAAGACAACATTTGTATCTAGTATGAATTATATGATTTGTGGTTGTGTATTGGTTATGGAGAAGTAAATAGGGTAAATGTGAAGAAGTATAATAGATATAGTTATTGGTGACTTATATGATTAACTTCATGAATTGGTGATATATGTATATGGTTGTTTTGAGAGATGATTATCATTAGTTGAGAAAATAATATGAGGATAAATATTATTGGAAGACAGGATACTTTAGGATGATTACACCCTATATGTTGACTTAGTTGCGTGACTCATGTGAGAGATTGGTGTGATGCTTGGGAAAGTATTAACGTTATACGGATTTTGAGTTTGTTGATGGTTATCGAGAGGTAAGTTAGTTTACACTGTTAATGTTTAATTGCAATTTGGGGATGATTGATATATGTGAGTTTCAATTATATTTTCTTATTAGGAAATCATGGTATTTGATCGGAAAATTGAGGTTTGCAATATGTTGTTACTAAGTACAATACCAATATCAAAAGTAGGGAATGGATGGCTCAAATTAAATAAAAGTGTTGAATATTCAACTTGAGGAATTATTGAATTAAGGATGATTTACCAAGTTTATTATCTTAATGAATGTTTTAGTGTTATTTATAGAAGATAGTAATAGTATTACGAGATTGTGTTTTCTTATAGAGAATTTAACTAAGTATAAATATTAGGAGTGGTGGCTACACTATAAATAGAGGTCAAACAAGAATATTATGTTAGAATTGTTTAAATGTGTTTTAAAACTTTGGATTGTATATTGAACTTCTGTATGAGCATCTGTGCCCTTCGGGGATAGTTTGATTTAATAAGGTCAGTGAACCATTTTTGTACACATTAATATCTGTGAGTAATTTGATTATCTACCGCTGGTATGGGACGGTTGTAGATAATTAGATCACTCGAGTTAGTTTTGTTTAGCTTATCAATCTTTTGAAATTTCTTGAAATTGTGAGTGGTTTAGTTAATTAAAACTGGTATGGGACGGTTTTAAATAAATAAACCATTCGAGTCTCATTGGATCTCTTTTTATCTATCCTTTGGAATTCTGAAAGATGTTGTAAATTTTAGAAAGACATGTTATTTTAAAGATATAGTTCGTACAGAAGCAAGTAGAAAGACAACCTAGTTCCCCTATAGTGATTAATTACATTAAAGTTTTGATCCGAGAAATGATTTGATAAATTGTGGGGTTATTAATGTGACGGTCGCAGTAGACTCGATTTTGTATTGGAGTTGGATCGGCTCCGTTGTGGGCGGCCAACCATTTGATTCGGATATTGATACGTCATTTGGACACAGAACATAATTGGAACATTGAATTGTGAAATATGGTCAATTAATATTTCGTTTATGGAATCAGGGTCTTATTAGCATGTCCACATTTATTATTCCATGGGCAATTATTTAATGTTTGTATTATGAGAATTGCGGATGAGAAAATTGAAATAACTCGTTTCAAGTGAGTCAAGACATAAGGTGGTTTGATCACAAATGCGAAAATAGAATATTGACGTTAGAAGATTTATTAGAACATTTAGAGTTCTAGATTGAACTTGAGAGTATTATCACGATGGATTTTGTGATTGAGTTACCTTGGAAGTAAAAAGGGGTATGTTGTTTGTTTATAGAAAATTGATTTGTATTTTCTACTCATTATATATATATATATGTTGATGAGATATTCGTTAATCAAGTTATCATATATGTTTGAAGATAGTTTGATTTTACATGGCGCATGGAGGATAATATTAAATGAATTGGATAGATATCAGGTGGGAAAGTCTTTTAGAATAGATTGATGCTATTAGGCTTAGTTTGATAGATATTGAGAATTATTACATATTGTTGAAAATGTGCTACGGCATGTACCATTGATTTTAGAGGACGGTATATTCTATGCTTACCAATTGTAGAGATTCCATATAACAATAGTTATTAATCGGGTGTTAAGATGGTTCCTTATGAAGCGTTGTATGAGCTAAGATGTGGACTAGTAGTATGTTGGGTGAACTATTGGGAACAAAGCTGCTGGTCTTGAAATAGTTTCTGGTCAACGAATGTGTAAATCTGATCAGAAAGAGATTGCGTATAACCTAGAAAAAGAAATAGAGTTATCCTCGTAAATGATATTAAGAAAATCAAGTGGTGATGATACTGATCAAGTCTTGAAGGTGAAATGGACTTATCTTTTGAGTTGAGAAGTGCTTCATGGAAAACAAAGGTAAAAATGTAAGATGTGGTATAACCACTGTTGTTTGATGAATTGAATAAGCAAAATTCGGGGCGAATTTTCTTTAAGGGGGAGTGAGTGTAACGACCCTAAACCTAGGCACTAATTTTAGTATTATATTATATACTTTTAATATTAATGTTAATTTTATGTGCTCATTTTATGTCTTTAATTTCTTATTTTAAGATGAGATGGTTGGGAAATGATTTTAAAATCTTAGGATTGCAAGAGAAATTAAATAAAGCATTTTGGAGAAAGTATAAAAATAGAAAATAGATAAAGTATGAAGTGTAGTCTAGGTGTGTAGTGTAAAGAATGAGAGTAGAGGGGCTTATTTGAGATAAGGGGAAAGATTTCATTTATGGGTTAACCTTTAACCCATACCTCATCCTTTTATATCACCTCCTTTCATTTCACTTCCCTATACTTCTCCCATCACTTTCTCTTTCACCTCCTCAATTATTAAAAAGACATCCATGGAAGCTCTCTCCTCCACATCTCTCCTTCCAAGTCCTTAGCAAGCTCAATCCTCCTCCATTTCCTAATCCGAGTGTACTTTCGTGTTCAGGGCAACAAGGGGAGCTTATCAAGCCAAGAAAATCCTTAATCCACCTCTTATTTCCTAAGGTGAGTTATTATGACTTCCTCTTCTATGTGATGTTCATAAACTATTTAATGTTGTTTTTGTTATTGAAATGGTTGTTTGATGCTTGGAAACCTTCTTGGAGTTGAGAAATTTAGTTAAATATTTAGAATGTGTTGATTAAGAAAGTGGACCAAGAGGGTAAGCAAATGGGTTTAATTAAATTAAGAAGTTCAAACTTGGAATGTGGTAGTGAAATGGGTAGAGATTCAAGGGGTAAATGATCTAAGATTAAATCATTTTGGGTTACATGGTTTAGTATGAGATTTATGAGGTTAGTAAGCCTTCTAGGTTCACAAAAAAAATTGAGTAAGCTTAGGTTTGGATTTTGGGTGCAGCTGCAAATCTGGCGAAATTCCCCTTGGGCGGTCGCCCATGGTGGGCTTGAGCGGCCGCCCATCACCTCAGCAATTGACCTTCAGTTCCTTCTAACCTTGGACGGTCGCCCATGTTATTCCTGCGCGGTCGCCCATGACCTCAGTGACTGCACTACCTTTTACCCTTTGCTTGGGTGGTCGCCCATGACCCTTGGGCGGTCGCCCATGTCGGCAGAATTTCATCCAGTTCCCTGTCTTGCTGAATTCTTACTAGCAACCTCTAGCATGATCCTTAACCCATTTAGAGTAGTGGAACCTAACTTTCCCCGGATACGAATTAATCTTCTTTAACCTAGATTAAAGTAGACTACTTGGGCCACCTAAGCAATGTGACTTCAACTTGATAAATTTAGCTTGAATCTTTATAGAGACCTTTTAATATTGAATATTTTCCGGAAAATGGTTGTTAAGCTTGATTCGTACTTCACCAATGTGGTTCGAACTTGGGAAGTAGATCATGAACTTTTATTAAGGTTATCCGAGGTTGTGTAATGACTACGTAGGAATGGTTTATGGTACATGGTGACCTTACTTGCTCCATACCCTTGGTGGTTAGTTTGAACAATGTAGAAGCTATAGGTTACACCATTATACTAGTTGGAAATGTGTGTTATCACATTGTGACATTGTTATCCCAAGTGTGGATTAATTAGCATATTATTATATTATGTCCCAAGTGTGGATTATTTGGTTATATTGTTATCTTATTTGATTTCATATTCATTGATCGTACTATGTATAGTGTATTACTTAAATGTTGCACTATGATATTGGTTGGACATGAGTATATTTTACCATGTGGCTATGTTGCTTATCCCCTTTGTGTATTATATTTCAAGTAACTATTATGTGCTTGATAATGTGTTAATCAGCTGATATTGGGGTTATAACATAATACGATCAATTATGGAAGTGTGACCTAATGTGATCGGATTATGTTATATACGTGGCCCAGTCCCCTCACAGTGGCCGCGAGGTCGGGGTTATAGAATCTGTATTGAGCCAAAAGCCTTACAGAGTTGCTACTATCTTATATGGTTCCCTGAGAAATGGGTCTTATAAGATGTGAGTATTGCTTAAGCAGCTCACCTAAGATTGGAATTTTATATCCAATGTTGTACGACTATTGTTCAGACGGGAAAAGGTAAACCGAGGTAATGCAAAGTGTTTACAGCTTTTCCAATGTGTTATATGCAACTTGTTATGTGTTGCATCTTATATGGCATATTGCTGCATTCATAATAGCTTGCTGAGATTTATTCTCACCCCTCTTCCTTTAATGTTTTTAGATCCCGAGACAGGCGGACCGGCCAAGTAAGGGCGGTGAGGAGTTTGGGAAGTGAGATTTTGGGAATTGTCAGGGTATGTATAGGTTGGCGTATAAAGTGTATTTTGGTATAATTCCTTTAGGGAGTTTGTATTTATAAACTTTAATTCTACGTTATAACCGATACCTGTTTGTAACTAAAACAGTTTATTACTTTCAAAGTTGGTCAACTCTTCCTCCAAAGTGGAAAGGTGTAGAGTTATTTTGAAATGATTATGATAATTGTGTTTATGTTTGAAAGTTAAATCAAAGTTTTAAAAGTTAGTAAATATTTAGGTTAGTTTGGGGACGCTTCAGCTCGGGACACGTGTAGGTTCTGAGTCGGGGTCCTCACAATCAGTCCTAACATCAATGGAGGACGACCTACCTAAAGACGACCTAGATTCCCCTGAAGTAAAATCCCTAAGTGGATCACGACGGTCTAAGGAGTAATAAGTTTGGATATGTCTTGGAAGGTCATTCATGGATCTAAAGGGTGTTACCCTTGGGTCATCTTCTTCAAAATCACCAAGAACATTATCAGTTGGGAACTCCAAACCCCCATTTTTCAAAATCAAATTTTACCAAAATGGAAGAACATTCACTCAAAGGGATCTCTCTCCAAAGACCCCTAACACTTTTATACACCCTCTGGTTAGGCCCAAAACCAAATCGTGACCCACACTCAAAACTGACAGAACTGGGGGCCATTAATGAAGTTTTTAAGCCCTCAAAACCCAGAAAATTGAAGAACAGAGGAAGAAATAACCTGTTAAAGAGGAGGATGAAGATTCCGAAGGCAAATCAAAGAAATCTCTAATCCAAGCTGCCACTTTATGCAAAGATGGAGTAGCCAGCACCGTGTTTATCGCCGGAGTTGGGTTTTGGATGGCAGAAATTGCTCTCCTTGCTAGGTTCTCTTGAATACCTCAAGATTGTAAAGTTTGAAATGGAGGAGATGGGGAGGTATTTATATTTGAAGAAGATGAAAGGTTTTGCCTAGAAACCCACGCAAAAACCCGGCATAATGATGAGGGACATTAAATACAAATTGGGGTTTCCAAGGAGAATGTCCCATCATGGGACGCGTGTCATTTAATGGAGGAATCCTGGCCGCCCACGTCATCAATGTTCACATCGCCTCTTCGTTTCAAATTTCAAACTGATGGCCGTTCAACGAGTTAGGGTTTCGTAACCCTAACAAACGCAAACTCCTGGCCCGTCGAGATGACACAAGAGTTGGGGGCCACTGAACGGAATAATTTGTGATGGGCCGAGCCCAAACCATTCCCTTGCAAAGTGGGTTCCACAAGCCCACCAGGGGACCAAGCCCGAAGAACAGACGCCAGAACTGGAACGTAGCCCGTCGAACAATGGATGGCCGTCGTCGCCATTGAGCGACCAACCCATCCAAAGACGAGGTATCTCATCCGGACACTCGCTCGTCGATCCATCCGCCAAGCGACGATCCTCCTGGACATACAACTCTAGGTCGTCGTTCTACATAGCTTGTCCAACAAGCCATCTTTGGATAAAGTCAAACCTGCCACTGGACCACTCTGCACATGTCCCCACGGAACTAGTAGTGGCGCCGCATTGTGCAGGTGACACTTTCCATTATAAGGCAAACCATTATCCGTGACAGGTACAACAGTGTCCTTGCTCGTACGAAGCAATCAAAGGACGCCACGTGGACACGTGGGGACAAAACCAATCCAACGGTTAGCAATGATCAAATCCAACGGTCCAGATGGGAACCTTAGTTCCCCTCATCCACTATAAATACATGAACAGTGTCCTGGGCTAAGGTAATACATTTTTCTCTATTCACGTATACAAACACCTACTATTTCCTTATCACCTTCTTCAGCCCACACTGATTCTCACGCCGGAGGGCCTTGGTGGTCAAGCCCTGATGCAGTTCACAGTTACTTTCTGGTGGTGTGCAAGTCTCAAGTCAGCCCATTATTCTGCTGGACTTTGATAGCTGAGCCCGAACGATTTCCTGCGTCATCAAAAACCATTTAAAAATTAACAGAGATAGATATATAAATATGCACATTAACATGCAAACAAGTGCTAATGACTAAGATTTAATTTTGAAGTAAAAGAAATAAAATAAAATTGCTTAAATGAAAAATTATTTTTAATTATTTATATTTTTTCAAAAATCTTTAAACATAACTATTTTTAGAAGAATTTATATCATTCAAAAACTATGTTATAAAGTTATCAAAAGTGTTAACTTCTAGTTATTTATGAAAATGGCACCCACTCATTAAAAAAAATCAGTTGTTTACAAAAATGTCATTGTGCGTTTTTTAATAAGTTTCAGTTAATTACGAAAATGCTAACACGCGTTTTTAAAAACTATTTATTTCAAATTACTTGAAAAAACTGATTTTTAGTAAGATTTTGACTAGACTGAGCGTTAGTAAAAAAAAGAAAAGGAATTATCAGAGAACCGCTGGTTAGAACCGAAAACCATTAATAATAGCCGGTTTGAATTCGGTTCCTCTGATCCAGAATCGTTCGGTTGAGAACCGAGAACTGGATTCGGATGAGCATGTGTAGTCTACCACATTTGGATGAATTTGCAAATTAAATTCAATCGCCTATGTCAATTCAATACCACATTATAAGGATAAAAAATAAATAAATACCACATTATAAGGATGAATTTGAACTAATAAGACACAACTTATTCGTTGCATTTCATTGTGTAATGAACCATAAATAAAAATGACAACACAAATCCAACAATCATGGTTACATTGAAATTAAGAATGGCTTGTTATTTAGATCCTCCATTTTCAACATCATCTTGAGGGTTAGAAGTACCAGAGAATGGATTGTTGTTAGGACTACATGAACGCGACCTCGACATTTTGAAGCTGTATTGTCTTGATATCGAACGGTTCTTCCCAAATCTTGTTGGTTCAGTGTCTTCGCTTTTCACTTTGGCCTCAATATCTACGTCTTCAAATTCCTTCATATCTATTCCTCCTTGCTTATTGACCTTGTCATTAATCGAGCCTTCTTCCATAGTTGTCAATTCCGTTGTTGGTGTTGAATTCATGTACCAAAAATACACAGATAGTTGTATTCCTCCTAACGCTATCCCAGCAGCATTTGGCACCTAAAACGCGCAATAATACATTTCCTTTTCGCGTAAATGAATATTTCTTGATGTCAACAAAGTTGTATGTACTCGGACTCTTTTCTTTATATTAATGCCAATACATCACAATTTTGTAAGGAAAAAAAAAAAAACTTACGAGGACATAGACATCGCCCACAAGCAGAGCAAAAGCAAACCAAACCCATCCATTTATGAAAAGGGAGAGTATAAGGAGAAATGGCATAAACTCAACACTCTTTGTCTTCATCGTAGTTTTCTGCACTCGTGAAATATATATAAGAAGGCAATTAGCTAAATTTACCAAAATCATATTACGCCTATTTGATTACTAAACATTGGAAATATTCAGCCTAACTCGAAAAAAGAACAGGCGAAAGAAAGAATGATGTTGAATAAAACTTACCACTACAGTCAAAGGTGCAGCGTACATGATAATAGTGAAAGTCGCACACAAAACTCCCATAAAAGTGCGTCGTGCACCACCATGAAATGCAGCTAGAGTAACAGCAACAACCACTCCCATAAAAACCAAGTCCAGTATGATAAATCCACTATATTTCACCTGCAGACACAAAATTTAAAAATAAAAAACGACGATATCTTGCATTCTTGAGAGAGACGGGGAGGATGTTATGCTTACCTTTTTGTCCTTGGGATAGTAGATGAGTAGCAAAGCAAGGCAAATGATTTGAGAGACGACACCAACAGCGTTAACAGTGACAATAAGCACACCATCATCTGGATCCAAAAGACCGTAAAATGTCCACAAACAACAACTCAACAATGTAGTTACATATGGAGAGCCGTCGTAATTTTCTGAGGATTTATTTTTCACCATCTCCCTAAATTGCCCGCTGTTTGACAATAATCAATGGAAATTAGCAACAAATATATAGTCAGTCCAGTAGAAAATCAATGGAGCAGTCTTGTACTTACATGGGAGCTCCATAACTTAGAATAGAGATAATGTTCCCTGCATTATATTACACAAAAACCATGTATTAGCTAAAATTACTTGTAAAGTAAAAGAGTAGTAACAAAATGAATGTCCGTTTTCTTCGTTCTTGACATTCATTTTGAGATAATATTGCAATATTCCTAACCTAAAATTCCGACAATAAAGTCTGCGGCAACCATTGTAATTGTATCAAGCTGAGGTTGCTGTCAGGAAGAATTAGAAAGGCAAGTTTTGGTTGCTTCAAATTTTGATGAATTAATGAATGGTTTTATAGTTTCTTGTATGAATTAATTATTAATAATAGTGATTGGGTTTTTGTTAAGGATTTGTTATTGTGGCTTGTTTTGCTTATGATTCCTGTTCATGGAGTGCTTAGAATGTCCTAAGCTTTAACTTATTCTACTATATTATCCTTCTATCAACTTATTAATTATAGGCCTTTAAATTTTAATCAACTTATTCTACTATATTCATGGAAAACATTATTTTTTATACTGTATGTACCCTCAAGAAAAATATTTTCATTTCGTATTTAGTGGTCAATTTGATTGAATTTTAATCGATAATTAACGCTTAACAAGATAAAAAGCAAATGCTTCATAAAAAGTTACTTGTCAAATATGACCATTTTTAATGGGTTAATCTCACTTTACCTTCCCAATGTTTACATGGTGTATCACCTGAGGGTCTGTGGTTTTATTTATCTCGCTTTAAAGCTTGAACATACATTTTTTTATTAAGTTGGGGCCTAGACAACAATTTTTGTAAATATTTGACGATGAATTTGCATGTGCCATTGAATATCTATTTTTTATTTGAGAGACACTCTGGCAAAAAATTGTGCATCAATAATAATTTTTAGGATTTTATAACGGCAATTATTTTCATATATTCGAGAAAAAAAAATAATTTTCACCTCGTCAAATCAAACGATTGTAGTAAAATCAAGGTGAAAATGAACAAGAAAATAAGAAATATTAACTTATGAACTTCCTGAATCGATAGTAGATTACATAGGAGACGTGCACGTGAGCATTGTTTGTTGTGGAGGAGGTATTCTCATTGTTGTTTGTTCAAATGCTTATTATTTTAATTTTACTTTATTCACCTTGGTCTTACTACATTTATTTTATTTAAAGAGGTGAAATTGTATTATTATTTAAAGATTTTATGATTAATTATTACACTTATAAAAAAAAAATCATTTTTGAACGAACCCTTATAAAATTCTAAAAATTATCAGTTGATGCATAAATTATTTTCAGAGTATCTGTTAATAATAAAATAGGTATTCATTGACACATGCAAAATTTTTGTTAAAAATCTAACGAAATTCTTTTCTAAGCCCCAAATTGATACAAAAATAAAAGTTTGGACCCTAAAGTGAGAAAAATGAAAGTGTAGGCCTTCACTCAAATGATATAAAATACTCCCTCCGACCCATTAATAACTTTACCTTTTGCCATTTTGGGTGTCCCATTGAATTGAAAGCTTCACATTTTCTTTTTTGGCAATGAATCTTTACTATTCCCTCCATTCATTCTCTCTCCTACATTATTTTAATACTCACAACACCATTATAATTTACTATTTCCTCCACTCATTCTCTCTCCTATTTTACTATTACACTCACAACATTTTCTACATCCTTAATTTGCGTGCCGAAGCCAAAATGGTGAATCAAATAATGGAACGGAGGGAGTAAACCTTTGGATAGTAAAGTACGATTAACCCTTTCTTAACGGGGCGAGTTTGAATTTTTGCTATACAATACAAGAAATCAACTCACATTAAATTATCAGCATAAGTAATCTCTTTATTTACATGTTTCATTATTTTCATTTTAAGAATATAATAATTTTAATTAAATTTTGCAAATAATACAACAAAAGGAATCAGACATTAAAAGTGTCATTAAGAGTTTGGCAATGTACCGATGCCTTTTAAACGGTTGAATTGTCAATATAGGAATCTTCTTTTGTTAGAACAAGCCACTAAAGGAGAGATGTGCATTTTATTATTAATATTTTTTTATTTATGAACTGTTCATATGACAGTTGAATTTTTATTAATTCCTTTTTATATACTCTCTCCGTCCTTAAATGTTTGTCCCATTTGATTTTTTAGTTGAATTTTGATCACAAATATATGACAATTTAATTATGTTCATGAAATTCTAAAAATTCCTATTGATTCACCATTAATAATATTATCAACAACAACTTTTAGAATTTCATGAACATGATTAATCTCTCATAAATTTGTGGTCAAAGTTCAACAAAAAAAATCAAATGGGACAAACTTTTAGGGACGGAGGGAGTATAACTTTCTTATAGATAGATGAACGATTTCATTTAATATTTCATGTTAAATCTCAAATTACTTTGGCATTAAAACTTTAATATTGAAAATGAGTTTTTATGAGTATCATCTATTTTATTTTAAAAATACACTTATTGTCCTTTAGGTAGAGATAGTTAGTGCATATTTTTAGCATTGTTTATTATTTTACTTTAAGTTTTTTGAGGATCGTGAGTGTACATTTTAAATATAGTGATTAAAACTGTGTTAAAATAATGGTTAAAAGAAAGATCAAGTAAAGTAAAATTATTTAATGTAGTGATAGACATTTTCAAAATGTAGGATATACACGGCATGTGTATCTCCCATATATATATATATATATATATATATATATATATATATATATATATATATATATATATATATATATATATATATATATATGTTTATATCTCCTAATATTATGTATATCTGTGTAACCTTTTGTTTTGATCTCTTTCCTTATTTCTAGGATCTAGATTGTTCTCAAAGTCTTGTATATATGTAACCTCTTTTACAGTACAAAGATAGAATGAAAAACCTACGTTTTTCAATCACCTCTCTCTTTCGTTTTCTTCATGGTATCAGAGCAGGTTGATTAACGCTTTCGCACACCTTTTTTTCTTTCTCTCTTTTACCTTTCATTAAATCGTGACATCAAGGCACCATGACTATCAATGAAGAAGGCAATGGCAAAGCTACAGCTGCTGCCGCAGAGGGAGTCAAGGTTGATGTGATGTCGACCTATTTCATCTCTGCCTCAGATACTCCAAATACCGTATTCGTGAGTGATCTTCTGAATGATGGGAATTACGCGGATTGGGTAGAAGAAATAAGTAATGCCCTTTTCGCAAAGAATAAGGTTGGATTCGTGGATGGAACGATTCAATGCCCACAGGAAGGTTCAGACGAATTTGGGTTGTGGAAGAGGTGCAATGCCATGGTTAAAGGGTGGTTGCATAGTTCCATGGAGAAAGATATTCGAAGCAGCGTCAAGCATGCCAAGACTGCACAGGAAGTATGGGCAGACCTTGGTGAGCGATTTGGGACCCAAAGTGCACCTCGAACGTATGAGTTGAAGAGGGAGATAACCTTAACTCGGCAAGAGAAACTCTCCGTGTCATCCTATTATACCAAACTGAAGGGCTTATGGGACGTAATAAATTCCATCTCTCCCATGCCGAAGTGCAAATGCGATGGCTGCACTTGTGATGTACCTAAGCAGTTGGTGGAAATGAGGGAGAAGGAACGATTGTATGAGTTCTTAATGGGGCTTGATGAAAGCTTTGGGACAGTCAAGACGCAGATCATTAGCACGAAGCCGATGGTGTCATTGGGGGTAGCATACCACTTAGTGTCCGAAGATGAAAGGCAGCGACAGATTACGATGGCAGGGAGGCGAAGCATTGAAGTGCCTGCTTTTTCGGATACTGCGGGATGTAAGGCTGAACAAGGATGACAAGAAAGATGGGCTGCGAGAGAAGCCAAAGTGTACTCATTGTGGAAAATATTATCACACTGTTGAAAGCTGCTATGAATTGATTGGGTATCCAAACAACAAGAAGAAAGGAGGGGATAGTCACGGAAAGAGCAAGAACCCTGGGAAGTCTGCCCACTTAGCCGACGCTGATGACAGCCCTATTCCAGGCCTTTCAGCAGCCAATTTCAACAAGCTGATACATTTTTTCAACAAGCAGCCTGGTAGTGGAGATCCTCCAACAGCAAACATGGCGGGTAAGATGCATAATACCACATCTTGGATCATCGATTCGGGTGTGAGTGAGCACATAACTTGTGATGCCTCTATCTTGCATAACCGACGAAGTCCCACGGATTCCTTGCCCATTAAAATACCGAATGGTGATACCATACCTGTCAGAGGCATGGGTAGTGCTAATCTACCAAATGGGTTGAAAATCGATCATGTTTTAAATATTCTGGATTTTAAGTGCAATTTACTTTCTGTCTGTAAACTCACGAAAGATTTAAATTGTGCACTAATTTTCTTTCCGAATTTTTGTGCTATGCAGGACTTAGCTTCGAGGACTCTGATTGGGATGGGTAGGCGACGTAATGGTCTATACTACATGGAACCAGTCAAGAGTGGTGGTACTGCATTAACAGCAGTTGTTGATTCAAGTACTTGGCACCGAAGACTAGGTCATGCAGCTTCTTCAAGGTCTGATTATTTTAGTACTGTTTTTGGTGGTGAAATAAAAGAGGATAGACATTGTGATTCTTGTTTTAAAGCAAAATTGACAAGACTTCCTTTTCCAATAAGTAGTATTCAGTCATTAGCTTGTTTTGATTTAATTCACTGTGATATTTGGGGCGCATATAAAACTCCTTCTTTCTCCGGTGCAAGATATTTTTTTATCAATTGTTGATGACTTTAGTCGAGGTGTTTGGATTTTTCTCATGAAGTATAAGTCCGATGTGTCAAAATACTTGACTATGTTTTGCAACATGATTCGAACCTAATTTGGAAAACAAATAAAGAAGGTTCGGAGTGATAATGGTCTTGAATTTCAATCACAACAAATGATAGCATATTACAATGAGCATGGCATGTTACTTGAAACCTCTTGTACGGACACACCTCAACAAAATGGGGTGGTGGAACGTAAACATAGGCACATTTTAGAAGTTGCTAGGGCATTACATTTTGAAGCTGGGTTGCCAAAGATATTTTGGGGTGAATGTGTTTTGACAGCCACTTACATTATAAATAGGTTGCCCACAAAGCTTTTGCAAAACAAAACTCCTTTTGAAGTCATATTTGGAAAAAGGCCTACCTATGACCACCTACGTGCCTTTGGTTGTCTTGCTTATGCCAAAGATAATAGAAAAGGGGGTGACAAATTTGATGTTAGGGGTCGTCCGTGTATTTTTGTTGGGTATCCGCATTCTCAAAAGGGTTATAGGATGTTTGATCTTGAGAGCAAACAGATTTACACCACTCGAGATGTGAAATTTGTTGAAAATATTTTTCCATTCAAGAGTATACCATCAAACTCTGTTGTGTATGATTCGGTTGCACATCGTGAATCTGATTGGGAGGAGGAACTCAGCGTGTTTGACACTACAGAACAGTCAGTAGTCCAGCCAGTTGAGCAATCACAAGAGCAGACAACTGTACAAACATTTGGGTAGTCGGATGAACAACAATTTGAGCAGCCACTTGAGGAGACAGTTGTGCAGACAAATGAACAATCAACTGGGCAGACAACTGAACACAGTCAGAATGCAGCTCCACGCCGTAGTGATCGAGCCAAGAAATAGCCCAAGCATCTGGAAGATTATGTCGCCCGTCTACCTGGCTCCATAGACCATTCACCACCTACTCCCAATTCAGAAACCTCGGAGGTATATCCCTTAGCACATTTTGTTAATTATGATCATTTTTCCCCTAATCATAAAGCTTTCTTGGCAGCCATCACTTCACGTGATGAGCCTAAATATTATCACCAGGCGGTAAAAGATGCACATTGGAGAGAAGCAATGAAGAAAGAGACCCTTGCTCTTGAACAAAATGGGACATGGACACTAGAAACATTGCCTTCTAGAAAGAAAGCCATAGACTCCAAATGGGTCTACAAGATAAAGTACAAGCCAAATGGAGATGTGGAACGGTACAAAGCTCGGTTGGTCGCAAAGGGTTTCACTCAAGTGGAAGGCATTGACTACCACAAAACGTTTGCTCCCGTGGCTAAGTTGGTGACTTTGTGGAGTTTGTTGGCCGTGGCAGTTAAAAAGAGTTGGATCATTCACCAACTTGATGTCAACAACGCTTTCCTACATGGTGATTTGCACGAAGAAGTCTACATGAAGGTGCCCCAAGGTTTTGCTAAGGATGGGGATTTACGGGTTTGCAAGCTACGCAAGTCACTTTATGGGCTTTATCAAGCTTCCAGGAACTGGTACCATAAGTTTACAAGGGCCTTGCTTGACATTGGGTTCCATCAATTTTGGACAGATCATTCTCTTTTCATTTTCAAGTTTAAAGGTACCTATGTTGCAGCACTTATTTATGTAGATGATGTTTTATTAGTAGGCAATAATTCTTCCAAGATTGCTGAAGTAAAGACATATTTGAACAACCAATTTAGTATCAAGGACCTTGGGCCGCTCAAATATTTTTTGGGGATTGAAGTTGCAAGATCATTGAAGGGAATTGTTCTTAGTCAACGAAAGTACACCTTAGACATCTTGGAAGAAAGTGGTTTGCAAGGTGGACGACCTAGTGACTTTCCCATGGAACAAAACTTGTGCCTTAGTACCACAGATGACTCTCCACTCGTTGATGCCTCACAATTTCGTAGACTTATTGGGCGCTTCCTTTACTTGACTGTGACTCGTCCAGACATACAATATTCGGTTAATGTTTTGAGCCAGTTCGTTTCCAATCCCCGTCGCAGCCATATGCCTGCTGCTTTCCGAATACTTCGTTTTCTCAAGAATACCGCTGGGCAAGGTATTTTTCTACCTACTGATGGTGACTTAGTCCTTGAGGCTTATTGCGACGCTGATTGGGGTGGCTGCCCAATGACCAGGCGTTCCTGTACGGGGTATTTCATGTCTCTTGGTGGTGCACCCATTTCTTGGCGTACCAAGAAACAATCCGTGGTCTCTCGTTCATCTGCTTTGAAGGCGAATATCGTGCCGTAGCTACTACGGTTAGTGAGCTATTATGGCTTCGTTGGCTCCTTAAGGATATAGAGGCTCCGCAACGTCATGACACCGCCACTTTACCGTGATAACCGGGCGGCAAGACACATTGCTAACAATCCAGTTTTCCATGAACGCACAAAGCACGTGGAGATGGATTGCTATTTTGTACGAGAGCGTGTTGAATCTCATGACATTTCCCCACGAAAAATCTCAATGGAAGACCAAGTTGCTGATTTGTTTACAAAGTCGTTGGGTGCAGCTCGCTTTCGCTTCCTTGTTGGCAAGTTGGGCATTCGTAACTTGCATGCGCCAACTTGAGGGGGAGTGTAGGATATACACGTCATGTGTATCTCCCATATATATGTTTATATCTCCTAATATTATGTATATCTTTGTAACCTTTTGTTTTGATCTCTTTCCTTATTTCTAGGATCTAGATTGTTCTCAAAGTCTTGTATATATGTAACCTCTTTTACAGTATAAAGATAGAATGAAAAACCTGCGTTGTTCAATCACCTCTCTCTTTCGTTTTCTTCACAAAATGTACTTTGAAAAGTAGCTTTCTAAATGTGCTACTTTCTAATATATGTTGGTCAATCAATTCCAAAGTAATGTGATATACTCCCTCCGTCCCACAACAAGTAGTGACACACTTTGCTATTTTGGGCGTTCCACTGATAAGTCACACTTCCTAAAATGGCAAAGAATCTTTACTATTCCCTCCACTCATTCTCTCTCCTACATTATTTTAATACTCACAACACCATTATAATTTACTATTCTCTCCACTCATTTTCTCTCCTACTTAACTATCTACACTCACAATACATCAACCTTTTCACTTTTTTCTTAATTCTCGTGCGAAACAGTAACTGTGTCACTTGTTCTGGGACGGAGGGAGTATTTTTTTTCTTCATATATCTCGAGTTAAAGTGGATTATTTTTTTTAGGAAAAAAACAATAGAATGATTCAAAATTGTTCCACTTTTCTTTTTATAACCAAAATGTAGCATTATAACATTGAATGTATCAATAATATTTTCGGGAAATGACAATTTATAGCGTGCTCATATAATGAACCCCTCACTTTATTTTTATCAAAACAGGGTTCCAAATGATTTATATATATATACTAGCCTAAGCCCGTGTTCAAGGTCACGTTTTTTGTTTTTTGTTTTTTTTTTTTTAATTTTTTTTAATTAATTTTTTTTTAAGGACAAAATGGGAAAGGGAAAAAAAAGTGAGGGCAAAATGGGGAATTCCTCCCTTGAAACTGTTCAAAGAACTGTTCATAGGGGGGTTGCATTTATACTATATATATATATATACCAATTTGAGGCATTTTGACGAAAATTGTTTAAAATCTTATTAAACTGCAATGTGTCATGCACGACGTGATCGACAGATTAATTAGTTTTTAGTTTATTTAACTTTTGAAGGAGTAAATGTATAACGATAAAAATAAAGGCGAAAAAAAAAAAATCTCCCCAATATTATACCCAAACCCATTTGTCTTCCCCAAACCCACATTCATGCTTATCCTCCAGCCACAATCCCTTCCTCCCTTGCCACCACACTTTCGATTTCCTCCCTACTCCAATCACCATCGTCAATTTCAAACCCCAACAAGTCCAACCATTAGTATTGATTTGATCACAAGAAAATGAACTTGGGTCTACACAATTATCATGAGGTCCTACATATAAGAATGAGTCAAGGACCAAGAGATAGGCCCAAGACATATAATAAAAGAAACATGGCGACAAAGCGACCAATCGAGCGAGAAACGGAAACCCAGCGAGAAGCCCATTAGGGCTCACTTCTGTGTAATATCAAGTTATCAACATAGCCTCAAGATAAGAGCCCGCGTGACGAGATATGAACAAGCGACAATAAGGAAAAGAGAAAGGTTACCGCCCAGATAAGGATGTCGCCAAGCGGCGACATGTGAGTTAACAGCAATTTTCTAGAAGCAGCTAAAGGGGTTATGCACGTATACTTTTGGGCCCACAAAATATGTTATACATGATGATGAATCTATCAGAAGAAGGGTGGCGTCTCCACTAACTTTGAGTGCCCATGCACATCCAATAGAAAGATGACACGTAACAAGGGCATGTGACATGAACATGACAAGAGAAAGTATATAAACAACATCTAAAACCAGAAAATGTAAGTCTCTCAAGTACAGTTTTTATACTATTTCTACAGTTCCATTTGTACTCTTTCTTTCTACTCACTAGCAAGTACTTATACTCATGCCAGAGGGGCTTTATCGGAGACGCCTCCGGCCTAGTTTACGTGTGCTGTGTGTGTAGGGATCAACGGAGAAGGTAGTTGGAGTATCCATTATTGGACAGCAAGCTTTGGGCATGAGCAACCATTTTGTGTGAAGCATCAGTTGGTTCCGTTGTCGGGACCTGAAGTTCTTCTCCGTTTAATCTCTTGTTCTTGAAACCCATAAATAGATCCTTATAAAGTTCAAATGGTTCTTGAAAAAGGAACACCCTAAAACATCATCCCAAACACCAACCTGGCGTTAACAATACCAAACATGCGTAGTGAGGCTTATGTGCACTGGCAGGTCGGAGCTGGAAGGAGGCGCTCGCCACCAATCAAACGTCGAGACTTAGGTCTACCATCCAAGGAGAGAGAGAGATAGAGAGAGAGAGAGAGAGGGAGAAGAGAGGGAACGCCAAGATGTGAGAGGGGCGAGATGTGGTAGGTAAGAGCCTTTACCCCTCACAGAAGCTGAGATTAGGGCGGAAGCAGAGCGGATAAGGGCAAACAATGAGCTCTTATTGCAGATTCTCGCTAATAATAACAAACTTGTAGAAATGAGACAGGAACCCACCCCAATCCCGTAGAATGTTATGGGGAGATCGACAGGAAACAGTCCCGTGAGAGGACAAGTTGCTACCTAGAGCGTATCACGAGGACATGATAGCCGAGATCGTGACATGCCGCCTCCAAAAGATAGACCCAAGGAGATAAGGTGAGAAGGAGACAGAGCGAGATCAGAAGGCAAGGAGAAAAGGAGGTCGCAAGAAATTGTCGAGAATGGTAAGAGGAGAAAGGTTTACTACCAGTCAGCTAACACGCGAGACTCATCCTACTACTATGAGTACGACGATGATGAAATTGATACGGGATCAATGATGGATATAAAATATAGGCCAAGCCGCTCAAAGCAATCAGAAGGAAGGTCGCGAGATTCTGAGAGATCGCGCAAAACTAAGGAACCAAGGCAACATGAGAAAGTAGAGAAAAAGGAAGAGGATCACTGGAAGAAAGAAATAGCTAAGAGGATTAAAGAATTGGAGGCGGGAAAGAAAACGGATGAGGAAAATAAGGATTCCTACTTGGCACCCTTTGTGAAAGAGATTCAAGATGTAGATCCAGATCCAACTTTTCGCATGCCAACATTGTCTGAATATTCAGGAAGTATAAGGGCGAGAACCCACGTTGGCGGGTTTGAGGTGACTATGTCGATGCTAACTAAGAATGAAGCAATATTGTACAGGGAACTCGCCAGCACGTTAACTGACCATGCTTCAGAATGGTTCCTCACTGTAAGTACCCCAATCTGGATCACTCTCCATCGAAGCATACGGAAAAAATCAAGGGCGAACTTCTAGAGGTCATAACTCCTTCATACGAACTCCGATTGAGACGTGTCATATATGGTTGGAAAGCTCTCGACGAGAACTAGCTCGACATTACAAAAATAATAAAATAGTCAGTCTGCATTATGGTTCGTACGAACCATTTTGCACCCAGAGGCCTTTCTGGGATAAAACAAGGCAAAATGACTTCTTAGAAATTTTGGAAAATATGAAAGTGGTAGTTTGTGTTGTGCGACACACTATGCCAGGAGACATAATTATTAAAAAAATCCCCTTAAAGTCCACAATATTCCCTTAAATCCAGGAAAACCAAAAAACTGGTAATGGCTGACAGTGACGTGCGACACAGTTAGCCAGAATCTGGACCCTATAAATAGAGGGCTCCTCCTCTCATGTTTCACACCTCCCTCTTCTATCCTCTCTCCCAGCCTTTAGGCAGCCCCTCTAAGACCCTTCGGGGCAATCCCGGTCCCTTTCGATTCCCTCCGGAGCATTCTGAGGCCCCTCGTTGTACTCCGAAGCTCTGTCGAGCACTGCCGAGCGCTCCCGAGACGCTCCCGAGCTACCCCGAGGCACTCTCGAGGCATTTCAAAGCCTTGAAGATCCATCTCGAAGCCCTGCCAATCCATCCCGAGGCATTCTGGTCCATCCCGAGGTGTCCCGGCCCTTTTCGAGCACAACCGACGATTCCAACGCACGCCGAAACTCTGCCCGAGTACAACCGACGATCCCGACGCACAACGAAACTCTGCCCGAGTACAATCGACGATCCCAACGCACGCCGAAACTCTGCCCGAGTGCACACCTGACAATCCCGAGGCACGCCAAAGCTCTGTCCGCAGACAACCGGCACATCCCGACGCCATCCCGGTCCGTCCTGAAACACTATTCAACACTCAAACACTATTCTCCAGTGGAAGACAGACACGAACTAACATTGGTAAGGCTTCCTTCCATTTCAATACTTAGTGTACAATGTAGACATTATACAGCATGCATTTTTAAAAAGCACTTACACACACACACACACACAACTTTTAAAGAAAGAAGGGGTACCGAAAGACTCGTTTTTACGAGGCGACTCGGGTGAGCTCTAACATTCTCTTCCTGAGGCGTAACCTGACCTCCGAACTCAAAAATCTCATCACACAACAACAGTTTTTTAAACTGATACCTTTTTTCAATGTTTTGGGCTAAATCAAAACGGCGTGGCGACTCTACAAGCAACAAAACGCAGCGAACACGCGGTCCCGACTGACCGATACCAGATGCCGGGGTGCCCCGCACGCCTCTCGGATCCGGGTAATTTCAGTTGGCGACTCCGCTGGGAACGTTTTGTTTTAAAAACTTTTAAACAAAAAAACAAATGATTTTTAAAACGATGATGAGGGTCAAACTTTCATTTTACCCCTTTCTTTAACTGTTGTGTGTGTGTGCATGTGCTTTACTTTTTATTTACAAAAAAAAATAAAAATACAAAAAATGCATCAATAAACATCTGTGTACATACATTTAAAATTCTTCAAAAACTTCTGTTTTACTCAGAACAAGAATTTTAATGACCGCACACTACTTGCACTGCTGCCTCGGTACACCGCACGCTACGCGCACTTTCTACCTCGGTACACTGCACAATACAACCCTTAACCCGGGGTGGTCTCAGTGGCAGTCTGATTGGTCTTCCTAACGCCTTTCGGATGCGCACGGGATCATTCCAAACATCTCATCCTAGCCAGTGTCAACCCTGCACGCTTGCATCACACTTTGTCCAGACTCGGTTGGTTTTTACCCAGTCCGTGTCATACAGGCTGGATACATATCCCATGCCGGCCATTTTCTGAGTCGAAGCTCGGAACTCAAGATCCCTTGCGCAAGCAAAGCGATGAAAGGTCATGCTTAAATCTTGACCTGATCTTGATTTCCGAAGCTACACCCAGACGATATTTCGTCCCGGATATACATCCATGCCCACATGACACCATGTCATCAAGCCTTTGATACGTCAGTCATGACAATGTGACCCAACCAACGCCTAACGTCACAGATTCCTTGCGCAAGCAAGGTAAAGAGAGGTCATGTCGAACTCTCAACCCGATCATGACTCAGGTGTCGGCTCGGCTCACTATTCACATGGCTAACGCATTAAAACGAACATGACAGGATCGGCCCTTAGGTTCGATTTTTCTTTTAGGCCGGTGGAAATCGCTTGCCCTATAGGACCCTCGCCCGGGGCTGTCCACCCCGGGATGTCGAAATACAGGTGCAAAACGAGGGGCTTATAGCCGCACAGATGGTCTCCACTGACCCAGGATCTAGCATAGTTGCGAAAAAGAAGAGCAATATTTTCCAACCTACCTAGGATTCTGAGAAAATACTGTTTTAAGTAAATTAAAACAACAAAAAATCATAAATAACGGAAACTGCATGTTACATGAGCTTTCCCCCTTTTATCCAAAAATGACCTTCCCATGTCTAAACCTTACCCATCACCCTCTCCAGCGAACCGAGAGTTGTTGAGAGTACCCGGGAGCCGCATTTTCAGTATCGAAGTTACAAGATCCGACAGCCCTTCCGGTTCAGCGGTCCGAACAGTCCGCTATTCCCCTATGGCGGGATCAACAGATAATAGTGAGGGAAACGGAACCCCGCCACTGAGAAACCTCCATAAAATGGAAGAGGTGCTGCAAGCCTTCGAAACTCTTAAGAAGCGCCAGGAAGAGCAGCAAGCCTGGATCGTAGACACCATGCGCCGTCGCGAAGCCGTTGCTGTTCCCCAAATTGATGGGACCTTCGTTCTCATAGAAGACGAAGAAATACCTGCTCCTCCGGGTTCCAAAAGCTATCAGCAGGTCCCACATATGCCAAGCTACGAAAATCCAGCAACACAAAGTAGCTCCCGCTCAAAGCTTCACTGGCCTCGGTCAAGCGGCCCCGATCCGCCAACCGCAAAGACAATCAATCCCCGGCCTTGCGCCACAAGCTTCAAGATCACCAAGACATATATGGGCTCAAGCCCCCCGTATCCCAATGCATCTCGATATCCCCTTGGATTCAATCCTCTGCCTCTATACGAGCCTCACAGCCATAACTTGAAATCCCCATGCTTACCTAGGACAGACATCCCAAGCGGATATCCCGACATTTCAAACCTTCCACCCACTGGACTGCCACTTGGGGCTAATGAAACATTTCCCCAGTTTCCAAACACAACCCTTAGCGGTCCGGGCAATCACGCCCTTAATTTCAACAATCTAGGATACGGGATGGTATACACTCAACTACCTCCCCAAGACTCCCGAATGGCGATCCCATCAGCCAATCCACCTCCATCTTCGCCCATCCCTTAAAATGGCAAAGCATGCCTCGCCCACCGACCTCACATGGCTTGGTTGGTCGAACAGATGAAGAACATGCAAGGCAAACTGGCCAACTCTCAGAAGGACTCCCTCATGCCCACGGATCCGAGCAAGGTGGTCCCACTCCCTCCAAAATTCAGAATGCCAGAGATGGAAAAGTGTAGCGTTGTGAGAAAATTTTTGTCTTTTCATCTTTTGAGTCGCCACCTATATTATTCGATTGGAAACATATGAAAACCATTTTGAAAGAGATTTGGGTTCGGGGCTTAGGTTATGAAATGGGTAGGTTAAGAAGCATCCATTTCACCCAATCCGGAGATCGGTCTTGCTAAAGAAAAGAGAGGTTTTCAATCTTTTTAATAAAATAATTAAAAAAGAACAAATAAATCCTAATCAATTTCTTGATTAGGAATGTCGGATTGTATGCTTCGAGATCGCCTCCATTGACTGAAGGGACTCTAGGCTAATCCTTTTGATGGGATTACACTACTCTAAAATCAATAGAGAGGTTGAGAAGAGAAACGAAAGTTTAAAGGATGATTACCTTTTGAGGAGAGATTCGAACAGAGTTTCGACTCAAGTTTAGAGTCGAACCTTGATTCGGACAGAGCTTCGCCTCGATCCTTGACTTGGATCTTGATGCGGACGGAGCTTCGCTTTGGTCCTTTGATTCGGGCTTCGATGTTCGTTAATCAACAAGGTTGATGAACAAACTTTAGGTGATTTAGGAGTGATTTTGTAGGAATCTTTCGTGGAGAGAAACCTACAAAATGTGTGTGTTGTGTGAAATTGGCGACCCCCGAAATACTGAAAATCATCCAGTATTTATAGGAGGTTGGAGAGGTGAAGGTGGAGAGGTAAAATCCCCTAGGAAGGTTCCAACTCGCCCTAATTGAATACCCGAATTGATAAGGTTTTATCCAAAAAGAGAGTTTGAAACGGAGAAGGAGAGTGATTTCTGCACATCCTGTCGAGGGGATATCTCGCGCGAGATACGATATCTCGTGCGAGATAACTAGTCTGATGACCATTTTGTCCTCTTCGCTATTCCGTTAGTCGGCTAGGTCCAAAACTAACGAGGTTAGTTAGAAACTTAACGAAACATGACGAAACCGATATGCTTTCATCAAAACATAAAAGAGAGATGAAGAGTAGTGTAATCATGTAATTATGAGTTCAGAATGGGGTGTCTACAGAGCCCCTCGGCGACAGGTCTTATGAAAGAAGAAGTGTCGTCGATAGAAAAGACATCATTCTGAACTTTGGGATGGTCGTGCCACACGGCTGCCTACGTATCTCTATCGGAGAATCAGACCAAAACGTAGTTCGACTCCAAAACACGAAAAGGTTGCTTTAGGTATTTTGAAAATCATTTTTTTTGAAAATCGAGGAGATTTTAATTTTGAAAAGGCAAATCCATACTGAGGAATCAAATCATGACCCAATTCTGAAGATACCTGTCTGTTGTGGAAGTGAGATGACGATCCTGGATATTCGGGACCGAGCTTTTGTTGAGGTGACGATCCTGGCGATTCAAGACCGAGCTTTTTGTTGAGTAGTACTCGACATACTACTTGTAGATGCTTGACACACCTACTTGGTGACGATCCTAATTATTGACGATCCACCTGTCTGGGTGTTGAATCGGGCTTTTGATAAGGTAAGTATTTGACATACTAACCCTAGGTGCTTGACGCATCTTAGATGTTTGACACACCTAATTGGTGACGATCCTGGTGATTCAAGATCGAGCTTTTGTTGAGGTGAGTATTTGACATACTACCTGTAGATGCTTGACACACCTACTTGGTGACGATCCTGGCGATTCAAGACCGAGCTTTTGTTGAGGTGAGTATTTGACATACTGACCCTAGATGCTTGACGCATCTTAGATGTTTGACACACCTAATTGATGACGATCCACCTGTTTGGGCACTGAATCGGGCTTTTGTTGGAATATGCTTGACGCATGGCACTTGACGTGATGGATGCTTGACGCGATGGTTGCTTGACGCGATGGTTGCTTGACGCAATGGTTGCTTGACGCAAAGGTTGCTTGACGCAAAGGTTGTTTGACGCGATGGTTGCTTGACGCTTTAATTTGATGCATTGATACATGGAAAGGTAGGCGAAATCCAAACACTCAACATGTTTGATCTAAAAGTAAGCACTTGACGTGCTTTAATTCCTGCAAGAGGGTTAGTGAAAGCATTTGCATAACAACATACATTCACTTAAGCATTTGTTTGTTCAAGACGACCAATGTGCACTCGACTCCAAGAATCAGCGGGGAGAATGAGTTCTATTATGTGAGAATGAAAATTGTTTGTGTGATTTAGATTTTGGTTCAGAAGACTAACTCGAGAGGTCCATCTAAAGATCGAATGAGACAATCGTCTAATAGGATTCCGTTGAGATAACCGAAGTTCAACGCTAAGGTTCAGGATACTTCAAGGATTTTTCATTGTCACAGGACTTTTTCATCGTCAAGCCCAAGGTCCAAACCACTCCAATGGCTTTTGCTATGTAGAACTTATGATGCCTAATCCAAAGCATGTATTTTCCAAGGCTTCTCTCGACACTAAGCCCCAAGACTTCTTGTATGATGTAGATGACTTCGCGAAACGAGGCTTGTGAGGTCATGAAATTGAAGAAGGATCCCCTCCTTTTTCCCTTTGAATTTTTTTTTCTTTCTTAGTGACGCACCCTGGTTTTTGCCTAGACCGCCCTTTCGGGTTTTCAATCTAGCGGGCATCTCTTTTGCGTCTCTTGTTTTTGTTGTGCTCTAACTTTTGCCTAGGTCGCTCTTTACGAGATTTCAACCTAGCGAGCCATTTTTTTTTGAAAAGTATATTTACTCGAAGAGGACTCATTTGGAAGAATCTCATTAAGGAGAAAGATGAGATCTCAAGTTTAGTTGAGGAGAGACGGACTCTACTTTTGGAAGGTGACCCAAGCATTGACTCTTTTGGGGAATAATATTCTCTAATGATGAGAGTGAGAAGCGAAGAGGAAAGCCCCTAATGCAGATTTGATTACTCTTGAGAGTTTGAGTAGAGATTGACTGGGGGAGGAAAGGTTAGGAAGCCCCAGTTTTGATGCTTGGATTTCAAGAGTGTGTATGAGAATGGCTAAGAAGAAGCCCCTAGACTCAACAAAGAACGCTATATGGCTCAAATGTCTAGAAAAGTCATTTTACCTTTAATGGACCTTGCATCATCTAGAAATGTCTTAACGAGTTTGAAGAGAAAGCCAATCATTAGTACGACTTAAGGCTAAACATTTTTCTTTATGGATTGATGTTGAAAGTCTTCTTCATTCGCGTTGCCATTCGGGCTTCATTGTAAGAGGATGTTGAGGGATCCTCTTTTCTTCATTAATATCACTTGACTCTTCTTCTTTGAGGGAGAGTCCTTCTTGCCTTTGTTGAAATTTCATCCTTGTTGTGGGGCGATGATGGCTTGAGAGTTTTTTTTTTATGCTCTAATTTTTGCCTAGGACGATTTGAGGAGTTTCGACCTAGCGAGACTTTTATTTATTTTTGTACTCTCAAAGCCTTGAATTGAGTAGCCCCACTCTTCTTGGGATGAATGTTGATAGCAGCGCCTTTGGCTTCCTTCGTTTGTTGATCTTCGACTTTCAACATGAGTAATGTTTAGCCTTAAGCCTTCTAAGGATAGTTTTCATTTCAAACTTGTTTAGATGTTTCTATTTTTCGTGATGATTTAAGGAATGAGTGTCCACTATTCAGCATGGATCAAATGATACTCATAAAGAAAAACAACTCTTGGGAAAGTGTTTAGGATAAAGAGATAACTTTTATTGATAAGGAAATTCGAAACAGACTCGATAGTTTACTTGACACAAACTAGAGAGGATAGAGATGGACTAGAATGACAGAACGACTCTTCGAGAACATACTAGGAAGTTGACCTAATCTATATATTTTTTTTTTCAAAGGAAAAAGGGAGAGGACGATCGGAGCCCCAAGGTGGTGATGCTTCAGTTGATCTTGTCGGCTTCATACAAGTCTTGGATGGCATCCCTCAAATTGTAGCAATTGTTGGTGTCATGACCACTAAACTGATGGTAATCACAAAATTTGTCGTGGTCCCAATCCTCTCTCATTTTCTTAGGATGATAGTCTTCCATTGGCTTCAATTTTCCTTGGCCTACTAGATCATCGAACATTTCCTTAAGAGTAGCTCCACCAAAATCATGATAGGTACGACCGGTGCTCCCCTTTGTTGGACAATTCTCCTTTTCTGAATTTTTTTCTAAGAAGGATCAATTCATTAACTCTAAGGCCCGATTTATGAAGTTCTAGGAAACTAGGGAAGTAATTGCCGGCAAGCTTCTCTTGGTACTCTTCGCGGAGACATTGAAGTAGGATGTGAATTTGTTCGTCTAGGCTTGGCCTATCAACGATTTTAATCAGTTTGATCCTCCATCTCTTGACGAAGTCTGCGAATGATTCATTCGGAAGTTGCTTGGTTTGCTCAAGGTCTCTCCTAGTAGTGCGGTAAGTGGAGTTGTCCTCATATTGCTTTTGGAAGGTACGACTAGCAAGTGGCCAATCGAGCCTTGTGGAGAGTGGAAGATTCATGTACCAATCTCTAGCGGCACCATCAAGGGTTTGAGGGAAGCATTGAACTAGCAAGTTGTCATCGACCCCCATAGATAGCATGGCCCAAGAGTAGGTTTCCAGATGGATTTTTGGACAAGTAGTGCCATTAAATTTGGCAATGTCAGGTGTCTTGTATTTTCTAGGAAGCTTTGACATGGATTGACGAAGGGTGTCATAGTCAATAGAGAGCGAGGCTCCCTTACTCACATCGAGGGATGCAAGTTTCTTTTCTAACATTGCCATGGTAAGGGGTTCATCCTTGCTTTCTTTCTCGGAAGCATAGCTCTCATTGTCAGAGGAGGAAGATGATGAGCTAGGCACATACACCTTTTTCTTGTGCTTGCGGTGTCTTTTAGCCTTCTTAGTGTATGATACTTCATCATCGGAAGAAGTCTCATTCTCTTTCTTCTTTGAGCTTAATTCGGCCAATTGTAGTTTCATGGCTCGGAGTTCATCAACCATAGCTTTCATTTCCCCGGCTTGAATTCTTCTTTCAAGTTCTAATCGGGCCTCCATTTCATCGGATTGGGCTTGTAGCATTTCTTCATATCGAATCCTTTGATCCTCAATTCCCTTCTTGAGTGCTTCGGAATTCATCGTGTCGGAAGGAAATTGAAATGCTACCGTTGGAGAGGTAAGGGAGCTTGACGACCTTAGAGATGAACTAGAGATATCCCAACGAAACGTCTTTTAGAATATTAGCCCCAAACGATCCTAGATGGAGAAAAGGATGATGGTTAAAATTACCTCACGAGTGATTTTTTTTTGAAGTTTTATTTTTATTAGAGACGGAGTTTTGACTCAAGGAGGGAGCGCACATCGATCATCAATTACAAACACAGATTCTGCAAATAATATCTCGCGCGAGACTAGGTAATCTCGCACGAGATAACCATTCGGAGAGATGGATTTTTCCTCATTTTATTTCCTAGATTCATGGTCGGACGGACAAAGATCCGTTTTCTATCTAGCATCCTAGGTAAATCTTACAGGCATACATAATTCGAACCAAACCTAGGAGCTCGGTAATTGACCATTCTTTGTAAAGTAAAGCCACGTAAAATTGACCGGAAGGATTTTTTTTCTTTAAAGGGACTTCCGAAAGGGTCATTCCGAAGGGACATTTCCGAAGGGACTTTTTCTTTTTCCGAAGGGACTTTTCCGAATCCTTTCTCGATCGTCAATTTTATATTAGCTTTACTTTGGTCAAAGACAAGAAAGATTACCAAGTCGAAACCGACCGGTCACGGAGTGTTCCTAGAAAGACAATCTACATGATATGTGGCGATGCAGGGCTGGAAGGCTAGGCTCCCCGCGATATGACAATCTAGGTGGATTGAATACGCGGAGTGGGATGATCCAACTTCGGAGAGACCGGCGACTAGGTGGTTACCGTCATCCGTCCTTAGTGTGGGTCCCGGGTTTATAGAGGGTATGTAGTGCAATGACATATATAATATGAGTGCGCGTGTGTGATAGTCAATCTAGGTGATAGATAAAAATAGAATTTTTTTTTTTGAAACTAAAAGAAAAACAGATAGTGGCCGCACCAAGTGGTTGCCTACGTTTCTTCCAAATTAGGAAGACTCAGGCCGTCGTAGTTCCACTTAAAGAGAGAGAAAGAGAGATAAATAATTCAATTTACAACTCCCGAATCCCCAATGGACCGGACTTTAATTAAATAAAACCCAATCGCACGCAGTTCATAAATAATAATCAATTATTTAAAGGAAACGAAGATTCGAGTTCTACACCTTAAGGAGGCCTTAAGATGCGGGAACTCGCAGATAATGAATTCTGGGATCCCCTTGCATGTTTGGCTCTCGTCTTGGATTACGAGCTAAACAGAGAAACCGTAAAACAACCAGACCGGAGGCCATATCTCGCGCGGGATATGATATCTCGTGCGAGATATGCCTCATCTGAGAGCAGAAAATTCGAATTTAACTTTTTTTATTTTTTTTTGAAAACCTCTCTTTTAATTCTGACGCAAGTTTAAGCCTCTTAATTTTAAGTCCCCAGCGGAGTCGCCACTGTAGCGTTGTGAGAAAATTTTTGTCTTTTCATCTTTTGAGTCGCCACCTATATTATTCGATTGGAAACATAGGAAAACCATTTTGAAAGAGATTTGGGTTCGGGGCTTAGGTTATGAAATGGGTAGGTTAAGAAGCATCCATTTCACCCAATCCGGAGATCGGTCTTGCTAAAGAAAAGAGAGGTTTTCAATCTTTTTAATAAAATAATTAAAAAAGAACAAATAAATCCTAATCAATTTCTTGATTAGGAATGTCGGATTGTATGCTTCGAGATCGCCTCCATTGACTGAAAGGACTCTAGGCTAATCCTTTTGATGGGATTACACTACTCTAAAATCAATAGAGAGGTTGAGAAGAGAAACGAAAGTTTAAAGGATGATTACCTTTTGAGGAGAGATTCAAATAGAGTTTCGACTCAAGTTTAGAGTCGAACCTTGATTCGGACAGAGCTTCGCCTCGATCCTTGACTTGGATCTTGATGCGGACGGAGCTTCGCTTTGGTCCTTTGATTCGGGCTTCGATGTTCGTTAATCAACAAGGTTGATGAACAAACTTTAGGTGATTTAGGTGATTTTGTAGGAATCTTTCGTGGAGAGAAACCTACAAAATGTGTGTGTTGTGTGAAATTGTCGACCCCTCAAACACCGAAAATCATCCAAGATTTATAGGAGGTTGGAGAGGTGAAGGTGGAGAGGTAAAATCCCTAGGAATGTTCCGAACTCAGTTCTAATTGGATACCCGAATTGATAAGGTTTTATCCAAAAGAGAGTTTGAAACGGAGAAGGAGAGTGATTTCGCACATCCTTGTCGAGGGATATCTCGCGCGAGATATGATATCTCGTGCGAGATAACTAGTCTGATGACCATTTTGTCCTCTTCAGTTATTCCGTTAGTCAGTTAGGTCCAAAACTAACGAGGTTAGTTAGAAACTTAACGAAACATGACGAAACTGATATGCTTTCATCAAAACATAAAAGAGAGATGAAGAGTAGTGTAATCATGTAATTATGAGTTCAGAATGGGGTGTCTACAAAAAGTTCGATGGGACCGAACGCCCAAAGACCCACATTGACACCTACATCTTGGGTATGAGAGCCAATGGGGCAACCCCACAGCAAATGGCGGATCACTTCCAGCATTCTCTCAAATCCACGGCATTAAGGTGGTTCCTCAACGTGAAGGCGGAAAATCGCTCCACCTGGGATCAAATCAGTGAAATCTTCTTGGAGAAGTACCGTGCTAACCTTGAATGGGAAACCAATCGCCATGACCTGCAAGCCACCGAACAAAAGGATGATGAGCCTGTAGGTGAATTCCACAAGAGATGGAACTGGAAACTAAGCGAGATAATGGATCCGCTTTCCAAAGAAGAGCAAATGGACATCTTCCATTCCTGCCCCAAACCATCCCTGAGGGACCCGATCGCCACCACTTCTATCCCGATCTTCGCGCCATGGTCAACGCCGGAACCAATTTTGAGAAAACA
>JAFEMH010004631.1:0-199702 GCA_022495995.1 Adenophora triphylla var. japonica
AACTATTTAAAATAGATATATGTACTTTGTATCCCGTGCGAGTAGGTGAGACATTGCTTTGAAATTTAGTTGATGTTGAATTTCGAATTAAAGGGATCGGGTTTCATGCGGTTGTTGAGGGATTTCAATACTACAACACTTTGGCTAATTGGCCTACCAAGCTTTCTTTTTTCCAGGATTTTTGGGCTAATCCATGATGCACATCCTCATCAACCAAAGGATAATTGTTTTCCAGTTCCTTGATGTCGATTCTCGATAATTAGATTGATCAATATCCAATCTTCTTTTAAAAGATTGTAAACCCCCCAATCTTTGACCAACCTGAATATCACGACTTATAAAATCTATGCTTGTTGGATTGGTAGCTATTGGTGTGGTAGATACTTGATAGAACTAAATAAATATTAATGATGATTAGTTTTACTTGATAAAACATATTTACAAAAATATAAAATAATTGAAAATTGACATGAAATATTCTTACCATTTGTAAGATTATATGAATGAAATATTGAGTCGTATTAAATGGCTTCATCCCGAGTATGTGTCATTAGTTGACTTTCACCCTTGCTTAGGATAGAAAAAAGCAGGTTCACATAGAGATTATATTTAAAAAAGCATTTTAAACTTATTTACCAATTTCATATATAGGTGATAAAATGTAAAATGACATCTATATAAAAAACTTACGAATTTAGAAATGTCGAACCAATGCCTCTCTTTGGGGCTCAATGAGTTTCTCGTATGCTTTTCCATCCCTTCAATTTTGTTGCTTTTGCTTTTTGCAAAAAGTTTGCTAAATTGTTCATTTTGTTTCTAGAAACAACAGACAAATGATTGTTATATATTATTTCATCATAGGTACCTTTACCAATTCATAAAACATTTTCTTATTTAAGGTAGTGACATACATTATATAATCTAATGCAAGTATTAATTCAATAAATCAAAACCTTAAAAAAGAATAAAAATTTTACTAATATTTATATTTATAAAATACTACTTAAACTTTACATAAAAAATTTACATACTTTAAAATAATTGTAAATACTCATTTATCAATCCATTATATCTCTTGAGATCATATCACGAAGAGAATTACCTTCCTTGGTCGACGAATTGGCCGCTCCTTGATCGGCAAATTGGCCACGGCGAATTGGCCGATCCTCCGATTAATCGATGCGAAGAAGATGGGGATAGGACACCGTCGATATCTTCAATCAAAAATCCATGGCAAAACCTTGATTTGGCCGCTCCTCCAGAAGCCAATTGGCGGCTCTTCTAACTCGATTTCGCCGGAGCCGCCTTGCTTTGCTTCAATTTGTAGGCGGCGGCGTTGTTGATTGCGGAGGGAAGGTTGCAATTATCCTAAAAGAAGGTAATTTCTTATGTAAATATAGGTTTAATTTTATGATGATTTGTTCCTTGCTCTTTCTACTTCATCTATCTATATCTAGGGTTTGATTTCGCAATCTTCTTCCCATTCCAATATGCTGAGAATTGTTTGTAATCTAAATTTTTCTTTAATTTGTTATTGTGTATCTCGCAATTGAAGTAATTTTCTCTATTTCCCGTTTTGATTATCGTATTTTAAATGTATTCATTTACTTAATTTTATAGAAGTATGGAATCTTTGTTCATTTGTGATTAGTTTAAACAAAAAAATATCTAGTAGCCGTTTATTAAAAAATTGTTTTTTTATTTGCATTTCCATTATTTCTGATGTGTTTTTAATGTTGGGTAAAGTAATTTACATGGTAGAATGATTTGTCATCCCCAAATGAATGTCCATACTTCAATTATTTTTTAGATCTTACATTCAAAATTTAATATATATAAATGTTGAGAAAGAACATTCAAACAAATAAATGAATATTGTGGGAACTGTGATATTTCTTCTAAGTTTTCCATTTTGCGAAACAAAAAAGCATTATATGAATAACTGACTAAGAATCCTCATGTCTAGCTCTATCTGACCAACAAATATATGATCGTTGAAATATAAAATTGAAAACCAACATTTCAGTTGAAAATAAAAATTATGAAAAAAATACTATTCTTTCTAGCCACAATAGTTTAAACAGGGAAAAAAAAACAAATAGTTTACTTCATAAATATAGATGACTGACTGAATACGATGCTAAACAACTCATGTTGCTTATTTATCCAATTTCTCTTGTTTAATTTGCTTAATTCCCTTCGTAACAGACAATTGTATTTCTTCATCATTGAAAGTAGATTCTAACAAACGTTTTTGAGGAGTGATGGATGTTGAAGAACTGTCACACACAGATTCCAAAGGCTTATCCTACATAATAAAAAGTAAAATAACATTATCATAAAAAGAGAGGAATCAAAATGATAGTGAAATATAAAGTTAAAAAGTAAATATAATGATAGAAAGAAATTTACCTCATTATTGCAATCCAAGATGGTCACATTTTCAATTTCATTATTCAGTTTGGAAGCAACCTCCTGAAGTTTAAAGAAATTAATTTTATGAATTTGATCTTTTGTATATAGATAATGTGATATAGGTTATACTTACATTATCATTTATGAGTGATAAATACTGGGCGATGACATCTGTATCCTCGATAATTGCTTTCTTGTGAAAGTTCTTTTATCTTGATCGGTATCTAAAGTTCTTTGGTCAACATCAATCCCTGAATAAGCATTGTCTTTCAAACATTTTTCGAAAAGATTCGGAGTAGTTGGCCACTGTTGAACATTATGTTGTGTGAACATTAATTTACATCATCAGAAATTAGTACTCAATCTAATAACAAAATAACAACAAATTAGCTACCTCTGAGACATCGGCAAGAACTACGGGAGCAGACATCCCGAGCAAAGAAGATCTTTGTCGCATCGAATAAAACAAAGTGTGTCTCGGCTAGATCTATATCATTCATATCGGTGACCAAGATCCTGATTTTGAACCTGAAAATAATAGGAAGAAAATTATTTCGAATGAAGATAATGATTATAAATCTTTTTTATTTGTATATATATATATAATAAAAAATAAAATCCATCATTTACCTAGGCATAGCAATGCCAAGTGTTGTCTTACATTTAGGGACAGATTTTACTGTTCTTTTCAAATCCTTTAGCACACTTTACATTGCTACACCCATCATAGTACCAGGTGGCATGTGAATCCACATCCGATATGGTTGCCAATACGGAGTATATGCCAACCTAATAAAAATGATTATAGTAAAAACTATTAATGTTGATTCAATAATGTTTAAATGAGTATAACCTTTAAAAAAAATTAAGAAAATTTATAATATACCTCTGTACATGTGAGCAAATCAGCAATCGTCTTTATTTCTTTTTTTTTCAACCACATCTCACTATTGGTGCGACTACCAATCATTAGTTGTAATAGTCAAAGAACGACTAAACGATGAAGATCCAATTTCACGCCTGTATAAGTGATATATGAAAATTAACATAACTATAAAACTTTGTATAACAAATTCATATATTCTTATAAAGGTTTAGTGTTCATTTACTTGCTAAGATAATCTGCTACTTCAGGGAACGATGCATTAATATGCATTATTGAAGCATGCTTCATAGTACTAACTTTGGTTTTCCCTGTATAAACATTATAAAATTAACTCACATATTAATATGCCTTGAATCAGAAACATAATTGCAGTTCAACTATATATACATAAAAGATACCTTGATATGTAGATAGCATTACAAATTGCAAAACCAAAATCACAGGGCCTTCCTCGTTTTGTCCCCTATTATTGTCAATATCTTTGTTTTAACTTATCTCCAAATGATGCCCACAGAACGGCAGTCAACTCATTTCCACTGTCAAAACAGTAGAAAGTAATTATGTAATACATATTAATTAGTCTAAAAATATATTAATTGACGTTTAAAGAATAAAATATTTGAAATACATACTCATTATCGATCAGCTGAACATCTAACTTTCGAGCATTAAACCTCTGGACAAACTCAAAATCTCTAAGAGGTAAAATAACCTCTCCAATCACATCTATCAAATATTCAGCAAATGTAAGTAAAATTCATAGTAATATATTTTGTTTTACCTTTATAAATATAATTAATAATTAATATAAGCAGGGAAAAAAAATATGTGATATGTAATTCTCACCGACTACAAAATCCAAATTCAAACTTCCAATTGTTTGAAAAGGCGTGAACTCGAAACCGTTATCTGGAATTTGAATAGACTTGTCGACTTCAGACACGTCAGTCGCTAAACTCATACACAGTTTCCATTTGTGATTAATTATCGCCTTTTGCAATGGTTGAATACAGTTTTCTTCCACACCAAACTTGGAAATCTTTAGCATTTTTCCCTCTTGAAACTTATTTGTAAATTGGGAAGGCAATTTGCTAGGGATCGTTGCTTGAATTTTAGATCCCTGTATTAAAAAATAAATATCATTAGTTAATTAATTAATTAATTAATGAAATATTAATAACATCTGAAAAAAAAATATGTGAGATATATTACCTCTTGATCAACCAAAATAAGTTCAGTAGATTTTTTTCCGTATTGTCCAATCAGCTCCCATTGACGTAATATGCGGACATTAACGCTGGATTGTTTAGTTTTCTTGTCAATTGATTTGACAGAAATCATACGGTTTGTAGCCATTACCTATGTTGTAAATCAATGAATTAAATAAGAATATTAATATGAAAGCAATTTAGTTAGAAAGTTTGAATCTTTGAATCCTTTGATAACTGTTAGCATTCTATTGCGTTTTTAGATTTTAGCCTGTATAAAGTGAGAGCCTTAAAAACCCCGTCCTTATACTCGAATCTTTTACGCAATCAAGGTTTCCTATATGCAATATCGGTTCGGCGGTAAATGCAATTGTGTTTGAACAATGATTTATAAGAGCAAAAAGTGGTTCACGTGGTAATGAATTTATGTAGATATGCTCTAAATGTATGTGATTGATTTTGTGATGATCACTTTCTTACTGGCGATAAATTTTTTATTACCATCTTTTTGTTGTTTTGGGTTGAAAGCGTGTCAATATTGTGATATTGGTGATATGATAATGCTAATCAAACAATTTTGGTCATATGTACAAATAGAGGAAGTTTCTATCCAAGCTATGAAGCATCCGGTTGCTTTGACTCTTTGCTTTCAAACATTATATTGGAGTTTTATCGAGGATACTATCTATTCTTCCTCTCACCTCCTTTTACGTTCTACAATTTACTGTCTTTTGTAACTTTAATATCTTTCTTGGAGCTAATCACACATTTGATTAGATTCTGTGGTTATTGACACCTTGAGCCCTTGACTATTTTTCACCTTATAGTTTGTGGTAGCTAAAATTATGCGAACTATATCTTGATATTATGAGAGCTTACGAATATAGAGGGTTGGGTATTTCATTTTCTTTTCAGATGTTCATTTTGATTCAAGTACAATAGAAGCTCATAGAAAATATGCCCTTTGGTATGGACCTATATACTGTCCATTGAGATCATTTAATATAAAATCATGTGATTTGGTTAAGGATTGAGTCTTTTGCAATTGCTTTGTTAGGGGTACTTTATTAACTTCTTTTTCATGGTTCCAAATTATGATTTAGTCTCAATTATCTTCTCCCCCACTCATAATTTGGTGTATCAGTTGCTACTTTTTTTGTGAATATGATTTGTATATGCTAACTATTTGAAACCTGAGGTTCTATCTCAAAAATACTCAAACATTTTGATAAATAGAACTGAGGGCCTTTATTATTATACTGTTCAAAATGATCTTTTTTGTAATTTCGCTTGTCTATGCATTGTTGCCCTCCCCCACCCCCCTTTTTCTTTGGGTATTGATTGTTCACTCTATGTGTGTACGGGAGAGAGTAATTGAATGGGAATGTCTATCCTACTTGAAGTTATTGTGGTTCATCTTTGTCTTTGTAGAACCATCTTCGATTGATCAGATTATTTGACTGTTTCATGTATTATTTGACGCCAAGTATATACGTAGGTATCTAACATTCATGATTGTGTCTTATGTTTTAGGACCGAATGACCATACAATTGCGCAAATTAAAGATCTTTGTTCGATATGGTTTGAGAGCGATCAAGAATACCATTGAAGATGAATCGGTTGTTCTAGTAAGTTTTAATTTCAAAGGTGTAATTGAGAGGGAGGATATATGATCATTATTGGCCTTTTTGTGCTCGGAAGAATTATGGAGTCCCTCTTTCACCTTAAAGATTATTATTTCTAATTGTGATTGTTTCACTTAATTGTTTCTAGGCTAGGATTATAATTTTTCCAATTCCAAATGTTTCTTCTTTGCGCAAGGCTTTTGAGATAAGTAAAGCTTCATTAACCTTTAAATGAGGGCATTTGAGAACATTCATGTTTTATCCTTTTCTATTCTTTCTATCGATTTTCGAGATGTGGATTATTTGGTAATCCGAGGGAGTAACCATATAAGCTGAAGTAGTTGACTTTTACGAAATCAATTTCTCTTTATATGCAGCTATATTTGAATGCAAGATGAGAATGAATATTTCTGTCTGTTTTATATGATCAAGCAGTATTTTCCTAGTGAATCAGACCTACAGATCTACTCTTCTCTAATCAAGCCTGCATTCCTTCATTTCTTGGTCATGTAACCTATTGAAGATGCAAAAACAATGATAGTAGAAATGATATTATGTATTGTCTAAAATGCTTTCAACATGAATTTTATGATGTTCCTTGGGATTAGGTTACATATGACATCCTAATATGGCTCTTGATTTTCCAATGTTTAGGCCATCAGGCGAAATCTTCCGACGTCAAATATGGTAGAATCATGCTCTATAGCCGCATTTCCTGGTTTCGTGAACATTAAGCGTGACAAAGGAGTGGATAGCAGAGGTATTTGCTCTTTTATATTTTGATGCAACGTAAATTAAAAAAGAAAATACGGCAATAACATATGATCTACAACAACAACAGGTAAATAATGAATAAGAAGATATGCATAAATTAAATGGGTTTTGATGTTACCTTTTCTTAAAATATTGACACAGGTGTTATTGGACAGAAGAGAAGAAAAATTATGGTGGTGAAACTGGCTTCTGTCCTGTAAAACATAGAGAAGAAACTTTAAGAAGATTATATATAGGAATAAATTCATATATAAAAGAGAAAAAAATACTGGAATATTGGGATAAATATGAATCTTTTCTACATTATATCACTTTATACAGTTAAATATATATATAAATATTAGGAAATATATACATTCCGAAAATATTTAAAATTCCATAAATTATATGAGTAAATCAAATCTTCGTGACAATAGGGGACAAATAATTTAAAATCTTAGTAATTAGGTTTTTATTTTTATTTTATTTTTTATATTCGTTTATTGGTAGAATTAATTATATACTTCTTATTTTCGGGGGATTAACTGAATAAATCAATTTTAAAAAATCCGATAAAATCCATATCTTAGGTGATTGAATTAAATAATTTTAAATTGATAGATTAAGTTATCCGAATGTAAAGGAATTATGATTTTAATTTAGGGATAAATATGAATAATTTTAAAATTATATCACTTTATATATTAAAATTATACATATAAAGAATAGAAATATATAAATACCGAAAATATTTAAAATAATTTTGGATTTTTTTTTTATCTATCATTGCCGAAAATATAGGAGTTGATTACTTGAAAATCAATCAATTCCAAAGAAATTAGGAATTGATTACTTGAATCAATCAATTGAAAATACACATGTACATGGGAGCGGACGCTCCACATGCATGGGAGCGGACGCTCCATTTGGACAGAAACTGTGTCTAAGATTGACAAATTTGGGAGCAGGCGCTCCCATAATTTTGGAGCGGGCGCTTCCTATTTACCACTAATTTGAATTGTTTTGAGTTAATTTGGGAGCAGGTGCTCCCCTAATTGTTGGAGCGTACGCTCCCACTATCCAGTTGATTTTAAGTTTTTTTTTTGTTGTTTTTAATATCATATTTAATAATATGTAACCACTCCCGTTCCAACCAAAATCAAACTTTTGTCAAAGTTTGATTTTTAATCACTATGAATATCATATGCATCCATGGAAACCTTAGTAAAGATCTCACATATGCTATAACAATAGAATGTGCCAATTAAAAAATGATGCATAACGATGGAAATTTTAATAGCTTCATCAGGAATTCAACAAAACACTAAATCATAACAAACTACTAAACCTAAATATAATCTTAAAAAAAATCATATAATCAAATTGAACTATTAAACCTAAAAAGATTAATAAAATCATTCGATACATTAAACAAATCATAGATTTCAATGTCACATATGCAATTAGAACATCCGGTATTTCCAAGTCTTGAATAATATGACCAATTTTTGTCGTAAAATGAGCTTCAACCTTGCAAAATATTGGCCATATGGAAAAAGTAATAATCATCACTCTTCCATAATGAATTTATGTATGCCTTCAAATTCAAACGATATTTAATGGGTGATTCTTGGTGAAGTCGGATTTTGGAAAGACATGATGATTTGCTTTCCCTTCTCTATATTCGATTCCTCTTCGTTGAAAAGTAGTACGATCCCTAGGGTATACAAAGCTTCCATATGACCTTTATCAGCAGCTTGTTTTAAATAGGTAATACCCGAACGAAAACTCTCTTTTTCGCATGAACCAATCTGAAAAAGAGATTAATTAATTAATATTACTTTAAATAATATTAAGAAAAATACTTATAAATTTGGTGAATACCGAAAATATTAAGAAAAATATGTAATTATTTACATACCAACCCGAGACGGAATAGAGCATCAGGATTTCCAAATTCAAGGCACCTATCCATAAATCTGGTTGCAACATTGCTCCGACGCCACCATGGGCTAATTGGAAAATCACGAAGTGAACCTTTCTGATATATATAATCATCCTTCCCTGAATCCCAAAAGATTCTAGAAGTTGATTTTAGATTCAGGAAATCGAAAAAAGAATTCGCGAGAACGCGAAGAAATATTTCAATAATAAGCTCAATAGGAAGACTGTCAATGGAAGCCATTGTAATTGAATAAAAAATATAATTCGAATAGGTAACAGTGAATAATAAAAAATCAGTAATATGCGAAATAAAGATGAATGACTTAGTATTTATAGGATACAGGTAGTTTAATTGGATTGTTATGAAATTATTTTTCAACAATAATATACCTAAAATATATTACTAATTTAAAATACATAAAAATCTTGATGATAAATATGAATATTTTGAAAATTATATCACTTAACAAAATATTTTATTGTAAATTATATCACTTTATGAATCTTTGTTAAATTAATACATTTCCAAATAAACTCCATATAACTAATAGTAAATATATAACTACCTAAAATACTTAAAATAAATTTGGAAAATTTATTTATAATTTCCGGTTTATAATGATCCTTAATTTTGAATTTAAAATTAACACTTTAAAAATATGTTATATTTGTATTTTAGTTGATTACATTAAATAATGGCTTACCATTTAAAAATCAAATTTTTGGAAAATCAATTCTAAATTTAATATTTTCGGGGAATACCTAAAAAAATTACTTATATTTAAAAATCCGATTTGAATTATTTAAATTGATAGAGTAAGTTAACCAATTTGTCAAATCAATTCTAGATTTCTTATTATTTATTTAGAGTTTTTCCAAATAAATAATTCCTAAAATATAATTTTTATTAGGAGTTTATTTGAAAATGATACGAATTTTAAATTGATATAGTTACTTAACCGAACTAAAAAGGAAGTATGCTTTTTTTTTTTTTCTTTTATGCATTGGAAAAATTAAATGTTAACTAAACTAATTACAATTTAAAAAAATAATTAAAAAATAAATTGAATAATGATTGGAGTCAGATTGGAAAAATTAAATGTTAAATAAACTCATTACAATTTAAAAAAATAATTAAAAAATATACTGAATAATCATTGGAGTCACATTGCATGAATGATAACAAATGCACAAGGGAAAAAAAATTCATTGTTCCATAAATCGAATACAGAAAACAAAAATAAGCTAAAAACTTAAAAAGATCATTACATCAATTCGAATTATTCAAAAACAAAACAAAACAAACAAAATAGACTAAAATCGTCAATATCATTATTCCTACTGATGAACTTGATTGTTGTCGAAATGATTAAGGCGCACTTGATCTACATAGTTAACATCAATTCGAATGTGACCATGAGGTATTCCGCGTTTGAAAAACTCCACAGAGATGATAGAGACGAAAACTGCATAGATAAACAAATATAGAACAAAAATATAGATTGTTAAAAAAATCCTACATTAATAAAATCGAACTTCAACTACAAATTTAAAAGAAATACTTACATGAATTGAGGTTGATAAAACAACATTCGTCTTTCAATTCTCTCACAAGTTTATTGAATTTAGTTTTTAAAATTGTCGTACAATAAATCATGGATTTTTTCCTGTTCAATGCCCGAACTAATTAAAAAGTTTGAGACTTCTTGAAAAAAAAGAGTAGATCCAAAGCTGATGAAATGTGAGAGAATCAACCGACTGGGTATTTCATTGATCCGAAATTAACAAACAATTAATAAAGCCCAAATTTTAATCATAAAACATTGTAGAGTAAATTAAAAAAATAGGATTACCTTCACGAAGACGGATTGTCTTATAGCGAAAATTGAAGATGCCATTCGAAATTGAAAAGAAAAAACTGAGTATTCTAACAAAATTGGGCGAAAGATGAAAATGAATAATTCCTTCTAATTCACTCTAAGTTTGATTAGAATTTCCGAAAATGAAAAGATGTATTTATAATGTTCGGATTATAACTGAAAACGTTTTTTAAGGAGTATATTTGGATTATGATTTGAATTTTAAATTGAATCAGTAATTTATCCGAAATAAAAGGAATTTGAATTTGAAAAGATTTGTATTTTAAAATTTTAGGTTTGAAATTTCGGAATATACTGAATTTTTGGAAAATCAATTCTATATTTATAAATTTCGGTTAATGGTATTTTTAAAAAATTTCAGAGTTAAAAAATTCGATAAATTTAGGTAATTGAAAAAGGTTTAAATAAAAAAAATCCTATCAAATCCGATCAATTCTATAGAATAGGTAATTGGAAAAATTTCAAATTTCAAATTTTATACTCAATAAGATTTTGTGAGATTTTTTCAAATATTTAATTCCTAAAATAAACTTTTTATTAGTAGTTTATTTGGTAAATGATTTGAATTTTAAACTGATTATAATCTAATCCGAAATCAAAGGAAGTTTAAGTGTAAAGTGTTTTTTTTTTTTTTGATTTAGGCGTTTAAAATCTATATAGCCTGGCTAATGGTAAAATGCCACGTGGCTTTCCACGTCATAATGCCACGTGGCGCGCTGTGAAGCCTGAAAATTCTTCTGCTTTCATATAGTATATAGATTGCTAATCCACTGCATTATTTAAGATTTTAATAAATTAGATAACATTTTAATACGATTGTCCTTAATTTCATCTTACTTTAATAAAAAACAGAAAATTTTGGGGGAAACTAGTTTCCCCCAAATATTATAAAAAGTCTTGTTTTTAACTTAAAAAAATCGGTACATGAATTTTAAATCAAATTAACCCGGCTTTTTGAATTGATCATTGAACCGGTTTTTAAAATAAAACAAGACTTTTTATAATATTTGGGTCTCAAAACCAACTAAAAAAAAAGAGTTTTCCGAAATTCTCATTTATTTTATCATTCTTTGAATAGTATTCTTATTTTTATGTGATTTAAGATGAGTCATTATTAAAAAAATATTTATACTCATTAATAGAAAAAAAATACGAGCTAAAAGAAAGTAATGTTGTTACAGTTTTTTCTTTTCTTTTTTGTTTTCCATTAAAAGAAATGGATAAGTCGAGTTCTTAAATTTTAAATGATAAATAATATTACTTTGCATAAAAATATTGAATAATACAAGTAATATTTTTTTGAAAGAGCTCTCATTTTCATTTGTTTTTATTGGAAGATGAAAAAAAAAACATACATTACTGTCATTTCATTGGATATATTTAATTTTTCATAAACTATTTTGCATAAAATAGTTTATTTGTTAACTATGATCTATCTTAATTTATTTTTAAAATACATAAACATATAATTCAAAGGTTATAAGATAAATGATTGTTTTGTTTTTAAATAAATGATTTTGAAAACAACTGATATATTAATAAACCGAAATAAAATACTCCCTCCGTCCCACTTCAATTGGTCCACTTTCCTTTTTGGGACGTCCCACTTCAATTGATCAATTCCATAAATGGAAAGTTTTCTATATATTTATACCCTTATCATCTCCACATATTTACAAAAAAATCAATCATTAACTTACTATTCCTCCCACTCATTTTCTCTCCTATTAAATACTAGTACATGTCACTGTCCAAGGATATGTGTTTTTTTTTTTTAAATTTTTTTTTAAGGGCAAAATGGGAAAGAGACAAATGTATGATGGCAAAATGGAAAATTTGACAGATGAAACTGTTCATAATACTGTAGATAGTGGAGGTTCCATTTATACAATAGATTTTTCACTTTTACATTCTCTCTCCTATTCCCTACCACATACTCCCTCCGTCCCAATCTAAATGTTTAAAAATGGGTCCGACGCGAAAATTAAGGAAAGTGAGGTAGGAAATAGAAAAAGTGAGGTAGGAAAGAGAAAAAGTTTAAATGTTGTGAGTATGAAAAATTAAATAGGAGAGAGAATGAGTGGGAGGAATAGTTAGGAGAAAGAATGTTGTGAGTGTAAAAGTAAAGTAAGAGAGAGAATGAGTGGGTGGAATAGTGAAAAAACTTTCCTTTTTTGGAAATGAGATATTTTAAATGGGATGCTCAAAATGGAAAGTTGAGACATTTAGATTGGGACGGAGGGAGTATTTAACTTTTACATTTTCTTTCCTCTAATTTCTATTCACTTTATTTATTTTTTTTAAAATTATAAAATTTACCCCGAAATCAATTAAAATGGGACGGAGGGATTAAAAGTGATGAAAAGAAAAGTTTTGCTCAAACTCACACCACCACTAATACTATTGCTCCTACTAATTAACACTCTCGTGACTCTTCTTCCTTGTCAGTTTTGGACCACTCCCACTCCCACACTCTCACATCACATCCCTTTCCATTTTCACTTCCATTTTACACCCTACACACCCATCCCTATATTCCATCCCATTATTAATTCATTCATAATACGTACATGTTACAAAAATTTAAATTGAAAATATGAGACTGTTCTGTGAACATAAAAACTAAAACTAAAACTAAAACTAAAATTAAAAGAAAATAAGGTAATTTAAATCAAAAGTAAATAGCCATTTAAAAATTAAGGTAATTTTGAAAAATGATTTTTGAAAGAAAAATTCATAAATATTTATTAATTAATTTCAAAATTTCAATTTTGTAAATATATGAAAGACAAGGTTATATTTTTATTTTTTTAAATATCATTTATTTTGTAATAAAATTGACCATTCTTATTATTATTTTTTTTTACACACACACTCACACACACAAACAAAATTGACCATTCTTATTATTTTTTTTTACGTTCACACACAAACAAAAGCCTTTCCTCTAACTTATGGAAATTGACCATTCTTATTATTCTGAATTGAATAGAGGGAGTAACATTTGACATGGACAGAATGAGTATGCTATACTTGGAATTCCATATATATATTCCCCCATTTTACTCTTCCATCTCATTTTAAAATTTTAACCTGTTTCTGAACTCTCTTCTTCTCCTCCTTCTTCATTCCCATTTTCAAAACCAACAGCGAACGAAAGACCTTCAACAATGTCAATGGTGATTATCCCTTTCCTTCTTCTCCTCTTCTTTCTCTCTACTCCCCCTTTCACTCTCTCCTTAAACCAAGAGGCTCTCTACTTACAAAGAATCAAACTCGGTTTCGACGATCCCGACGCCGTTTTCTCCACCTGGAACGACCGCAGCGACACTCCCTGTAACTGGAAAGGCATTGCCTGCAACCCCACCACCTTCTCTGTTTACTCGGTTGACCTTTCCAATGCCAACATCGCCGGACCTTTTCCTTCCCTCCTCTGCCGTCTCCCGGACCTAACTTTCATTTCTCTCTACAATAATTCCATTAATTCCACCCTCCCGCAAGATCTTTCCACTTGTCAGAAGCTTGAGCATCTTGATTTGGGTCAGAATTTGCTTACTGGTACACTCCCCCACACTTTATCCGACTTGCCCAGTTTGAAATACCTCGATTTGACTGGTAATAACTTCTCCGGGAGTATTCCGGCGAGCTTCGGCTCGTTCCGGCAGCTTGAGGTTCTGTCTCTTGTTGAGAATCTTATTGACGGTACAATACCGGAGTCTCTTGGTAACATTTCGTCGCTGAAGCAGTTGAATCTTTCGTACAACCCGTTTTCTCCGGGTCGGATCCCTGCTAGCCTTGGGAATCTGGCGAACCTCGAGGTTTTGTGGCTCACCGGATGTAATCTTGTGGGTTCCATACCGGACTCGCTGGGTCGACTCGGGAAACTCGTCGATCTGGACCTGGCTGTCAATAGCTTGAATGGGCCCATACCGAGTTCGCTCACTGAGCTGTCCAACGTCATCCAGATTGAGCTCTACAACAACTCGTTATCCGGTGAACTGCCACGTAATGGGTGGTCGAAAATGGCGGCACTGCGGTTGCTTGACGTGTCGATGAACGAGTTGACTGGGACGATTCCGGAAGAGTTGTGTTCGTTGCCGCTCGAATCACTCAACCTCTACGAGAATCAACTCGACGGTAATTTACCTGAAATTATCGCGAAATCTCCTAATTTGTACGAATTAAGGTTGTTTGACAACCGTCTTACTGGAAATTTGCCGAAAGATCTTGGCAAAAATTCCCCTTTGTTGTGGATTGACGTGTCTAGTAATTTGTTTACCGGTGAAATCCCGGCCAATCTATGTGCGAAAGGTTCTTTAGAAGAAATCATGATGATACACAATTCATTTTCTGGTGAAATTCCGGCGAGTTTGAGTCAATGTAGGAGCTTAACTCGTGTTCGCTTAGGGTACAACCAGATTTCCGGTGAAGTTCCTGCAGGATTTTGGGGGTTGCCCAATGTGTCTCTTCTTGAGCTCATAGGTAACTCTTTTTCCGGCCAAATTGCTAAAACTATTGCAGGGGCAGGCAACTTATCAGCTTTGATTATAGCCAAGAATAATTTCTCGGGTACCTTACCCGATGAGATTGGATTCTTGGAGAATTTGGTTGAGTTTTCGGGTGGCAATAATCAGCTTTCAGGATCTTTGCCGGCGAGTGTGGTTAATCTTGTACAGTTAGGAAGGCTTGATCTTCACAGTAATAGGTTTTCTGGGCAACTTCCTAATGAAATCCAGTCTTGGAGGAAACTAAATGAGCTTAATCTTGCTGATAATGAGTTTTCCGGTAATATTCCTGAGAAAATTGGGGAGTTGTCTGTTCTGAATTACCTTGATTTATCCGGGAACCAATTTTCAGGCAAGATTCCGGTTGGGTTACAAAATTTGAGGCTTAATCAGTTCAATCTGTCCAATAACCGTTTATCGGGAGATATTCCTGCTACTTATGCTAAGAAAATGTACATGGGTAGTTTTCTTGGTAATCCGGGACTCTGTGGCGATATAGATGGTTTATGTGATAGTAGAGGCGTAGTTAGGAAATCGGGTTATATTTGGGTGCTATTTCTGCTTGCTGGAATATTGTTTATTGTTGGTGTTGGTTGGTTCTATTGGAAATATAGGAACTTCAAGAAGACGAAACTAGCTGTCGACAAGTCAAAGTGGACTTTAATGTCATTCCACAAATTGGGTTTCAGCGAATATGAGATTTTGGGTTCTCTAGATGAAGATAATGTAATCGGGAGCGGATCGTCTGGGAAAGTATACAAAGTTGTATTGAGCAATGGTGATGCGGTTGCAGTGAAAAAGCTTTGGGGCGGATCAAAAATGGCAGATGAGAATGATGATCTTGAGAAGAATTCGGTTCAAGATAATAGTTTTGAAGCGGAGGTCGAGACTTTGGGGAAGATTAGGCATAAGAATATAGTGAGATTATGGTGTTCTTGTACTACAAGGGATTGCAAGCTTTTGGTTTATGAGTACATGCCTAATGGAAGCTTGGGAGATTTGCTTCATAGTAGCAAAAGTGGCTTGCTTGATTGGCCTATAAGGTTCAAGATTGCCATGGATGCTGCAGAAGGTCTTTCTTATTTGCACCATGACTGTGTGCCCCCTATTGTTCATAGAGATGTGAAGTCGAATAACATTTTGTTGGATGGTGAGTATGGAGCACGAGTTGCTGACTTTGGACTAGCCAAGGCTGTTGATGCAAATGGGAAGGGGACAATGTCCGTGATCGCGGGTTCATGTGGTTATATTGCTCCAGGTTCGTCCTTAAACTTGGCTACGCATTTTTTTCTTTTCTTTTCTTTTCTTTCCATTTCATTTTATCAATCACCAACAAGCACGTTGCATCATGTAAATTTGGTTGTAGTACATTGCACAAGTTACTAAATTATTTCGTAAAAAATGATATAAATTGATCTTTATTGCAGAATATGCATACACACTACGAGTGAACGAGAAGAGTGATACATACAGTTTTGGTGTAGTTATTCTTGAATTGATCACGGGAAAGCTTCCCGTTGATCCCGAATTTGGGGAAAAGGATTTGGTGAAGTGGGTATGCACGACGATTGACCAAAAAGGTCTAGATCACGTGCTCGACCCAAAGCTCGATTCATGTTTCAAGGAAGATATATGCAAAGTTCTTAATATTGGGCTGCTCTGCACAAGTCCCCTTCCTATCAACCGCCCCTCAATGAGAAGAGTTGTGAAGATGTTGCAAGAAATTGGGCCGGAAAATCAGTTGAAGATTGTCAAAGATGGGAAATTGACACCTTACTATTACGAATATGCCGCCTCGGATAATGGAAGTGTTGCTTAAGAAAGTTTTTTTCTTTACACTAAATTTTACAGAGTTTTGAACAAAGAAGGAAAGAGCCATATAAGCTTTGCTTTCTTGTTCATCAGCTAACTTGGGAATGCTTGTGGCCCAGTTTGGACTTTGTTAAGTTTTGATGGGGTGAAGTAACAAAGAGGGTGAAAGTGAAAGAATATCGGGGGATTGGGTTGGCGGAATGATTTACCAGGAAATTGCTGGGGGTTATTTATAAATTGCAAACAACTAATTCCAGCGTTTATTTGTGAAAAAAAATATGGTTTCCTGTACTGTCCTTTGGTTGGCTGTGTTTATTTTACATTGTGTTTATATGATTTTCTGTTTTGTTTTTGTAAGAAGGATTATATGTCATTCATGACAAAAATACCTATATAATTACACTACAATTTCAATGAGATATAGTAAATATTAAAATATAGTAAAATATAAAATTAATTTGAATGTGACACTCTAAATGAATCAACATTCTACAAGAAATGGTCACATGCTGTTTTATAGAGTATTGCTTTTATATGAGTAGGAGCCAGTGGTTCAATTGTTTAAGTTTGTTATATATTGTTGAGCCCCAATCTAATATTTTCTAATATTTTTAGATCAACTGGTAACTTTACAAACTTTAATAGCTGGTGGAATGTTGCTCTTTTTTTTCCCAAAAGTTGTACTAAGCGATTATACAATGTAAAAATAAATCACTACAGAATAAAATATTTTGTATTGCAAAAAATGTAAAATATGTAATAGTGCACATAAAAATATAAAATTTGCAAACAAGTAGAAAAGTTGTACATTACTAACAGTACAAAATGGTATACATTTTGTAATGAGATTTTTACATTATGAGTACATTTACTTGCGCAACAAATACTTGGTTGGAGCAGTTTCAAATGGATAGATGCTAAGGGCGGGAGGGAATAGATAGAGTTTCTAAAGAGAGAGAGAGAAAAGGCTTTAAAGAATTGGAATAAGGAATTGTTGGGGTGGTATGGTAGATATAAATTAAAAATGAAGTTATAATCATAGTTTTCATATCCCACCAACAATTCTGAGAAATGGTTAAAACTCAATGTAGTTCTTGTTGAGATTGTTTATGTTTGGTGATTCCGTCCCAAAAATAATCTTCAATATTTCCTTTTAACTTACTACTTATTCAGATAGTTGTTGCACCCCAACTCCTACCTTTATTGCCTTCACTAATGACTTGTACTCTTCTTTCTTCCATCCTCATTCCTCAATATATACTCCCTCCGACCCACGTAAATGAAAACTTATTTTCATTTTGGTCCGTCCCACGTAAATGCAAACTGTCCAAAATGGAAATAAATATTCACTATTCCACCCACTCATTCTCTCTCCTACTTCACTTTTACACTCACAACATTCTCTCTCCTAACTATTCCTCCCACTCATTCTCTCTCCTATTTAATTCTTCATACTCACAAACACCTCCTCCACTTATTTCTCTATCCTACTTTTCCTTAATTCTCACACCCAAAAAGTTAGTTTGCATTTACGTGGGACGGAGGGAGTATATTACTTCTCCATCCGTCCCAAAATAATTTTTCTGTTGTTCCTACAAAAATGATCTTTTAGCATTAATTATAGATTGATTTAGTTATATTAACGAAAATATAAAACTTATAATTGATACATCATCAACAATAACATAAATGCCAAGTTTTAGATTTTCATTAGGATAATTAAATTAATCTAAAATTATTGGTCAAAATTCATTCGTATTAACAACAAAAAAGAAAAGAAAAGGAAAGATCATTTTGGGATGGAGAGAGTATCACTTATATCCAAAATAAATATCAATCTTTATTGAATACACTCTCCGTAGCACCCGGTTTAGGATAATTTGTCATTTTGGGCGTCCCACTCGACTTAAAACGTCCCAAAATGACAAGTTTATGATATTTTTATATTTAATGCGACCAACTGGTGATACTCACAACAACAATTCTCTTACTATTTCTCCCATTTATTCTTTATTTTATTTTACTTTTCATACTCACAACACCTGCTACATTCATTCTCTCTGCTCTTGTTATAACAGTACTCCCTCCGTCCCACCAAAACTGAGACCAAATTTCTGGGCACGCGGATTAAGGAAAAGTAAGAGAGAGAAAAAGTGAAAGAAAATGTTGTGAGTATGAAGAATTAAATAGGAGAGAGAATGAGTGAGAGGAATAGTTATGAGAGAGAATGTTGTGAGTGTAAACGTGAAATAGGAGAGAGAATGAGTGAGATAAATAGTAAAGATTCCTTTGCCATTTTGGGCAGTATCAGTTTTGGTGGGACGAACCAAAAAGAAAATAAGTATCAGTTTTGGTGGGACGGAGGGAGTATATCTTAATTCCTGTGTGTAGCAAAAGAAAATTCTAATTCCGGTGAGATGAAGGGAATATTGAATAAGAACAAATATAAATATTTATTTTAAGACTGAATAAATTACTCATTTATTCATAGATGTTCTTAAGTAGACCATTGGGACAAACTATTAGGGCGCCATGGATTAGAATCCTTTCAAAAGGTTTTATTAGTTCTTGTTAAATTTTTCAAAATGGCACTAGCTTGCTGTTACTATCAGTATTTATGATTGGGATTTCGGGTGTATGTTGTTCTAGTACATATAAGTTCCGTTGCTCAAAATTTCTACACTTTTTCACAAATGGATGACTTATATTGATGGAAAGATGTGCTTCAAAAGACAATACTCCCTCCGTCCCACTATACTGACACCTGCCATGAGTTCAAAGAAAAGAAAAAATAAAATAAAAAATGTGTGGTGGAAAATGAAGAGAGAGAATGAGTGGGGTAAATAGTAGTGTTGGTTGAATAAATGTGTGGTAGAAAATGAAGAGAGAGAATGAGTGGTGGGGTAGAGTGAATATAAAAATATAAAAACTTGGTTATTTTTGGAAGGTGTCAAGTATAGTGGGACGGCCCAAAATGAAAAGAAGTGTCAAGTATAGTGGGACGGAGGGAGTATACCGGTAACAAATAACTAAATAATCTGAAATATAATAGATTGAAGGAAAAATTGTAAATAAAATTATCGTACTATTCAGTTTTTGCGTGTTTTACCGTTAAACTATTTTTTTTTTCGTACAACACATTAAATTTATTTTTGCATCCATGGTCACTTTTACTAACGGGATTAGTTTTTTTTCTGTTAAACGGTCATTTACAAATCATTTGATCAAATTATAAGGGGTATTTTTGATAGTTCACTCTCCATTAACTTTTTGTAAATTTAACTTGTTTTAAATATGTACTTGACTTTTAATCTTTTCACTTGTCACAAATCATCTTTTATTTTATACTTTATCTATTAATATTTACTTTTACTTTCAATTATGCAATGTTTTCCATTAAATGTAACGATCACCACCACCATCAAAGTTAACACCATCCCACCACCACCACCACCACCACTGTTATCCCTGCTGCCATGTGAGAGCCTCCCCAGTCCCGGGACCTATAAACTCGTGTCCCAAGCTGGAAGGTCCCCAAAATACCTCTTTTTAAATTTTTTTTTATATTAACTTAAAAAGTATAACAATCCTTTTTCAAAATCGACATAACCTCATTACTTGGAGGTGATATATAAACCTGCTTTAACAAGTTATAACCTGTTTAAGTTACAAACACTACAATGCAAAGGCTTACACAAGCCAACCTTGAAACCAAACCAATCCCCGAATTAATTACAACACAACCATACTGAAAATGTTTTATAAAAGTTTTATATACAAACTCCCCAAAAGAATAACAACCACCACTTACTCCAAACTTTCAAACCATACATACCCTGACAACCCAAAAAGATGTCCAAACTCCTTTCCGGCCTCACCGGTCCGGTCCTCCTGTCTCAGCGGGATCTAAAACAGTAAAGGGAGAGAGTGAAAATAAATCTCAGCAAGCTATTATGAATGCAACAATATGCCATATAATATGCAACACATCAACAGGCGGCACGTAATCACATTGGTAAAGCGGTAAACACATTACATTACCTCAATTTACCTTTCCCGTCTGTTCAATAAGTCGTACAACATCGGGGGTAGCAACTCCCCTCATTTGTGAACTGCCTTAAGCATATTCACAGGTAACCATAAGAAACTAGCTAACTGTAAGGCCTGTGACACGATACAGAAGCTATCAACCATAAGAAACTAGCTAATTGTAAGGCTTGCGCCACGATACAGAAGCTACCAAAGAATCAGGTATAATGTAATTCAATCACTTATAGAACAAATTCATAATTGATTCTATCCCATTATACCCCTACATATCAGCTGATACCGACACAGTCAAGCACATATATAATAGATACTTGAAAATAAATTCACACTTTGGATATCAATACATAACATGATACTACTACTCATGTTAAACCAATCACAATAGTGCAACATATATTTAAACACTATTGAATAACAACAATCCAACAACAGGGTATTAATACTCCTGTTCAAACCAATGAAGCAGTGCAACATGTATTTAAATACTATGTGCACATCCAACCATGAATATGAAATCACATATGGGCACAATGCATACTAAGTAAGCCCTACATATCCATGTCGTAATATTAAACACCTTCTATAAAGGTTCCATATCAATTTACCAAGTTTTTATCAACTTTGGTTAAATATTTACAATGCCCTCCAACCATTTTCAGGAAAATATTTAAAGATCTTCCCTTTATCATTTTGGGTCATTTAAGACTCCATTGTCAAGTAATAATGTTGTACTAGAATCATAGTTAAAGAGGGTTAAAACTATATTAGGTAGACTAGGTTTTAAACCCTTGGAAATTGATACCCTGAAACCAACACTGGGCACGACTCGTGCCCCATGGCACGACTCGTGCCCAACCCCCGCACGAGTGCACCAAGTTTCACGACTACCTTATACGAGTGAAAACTGAGGGTCATGACTCGTGTCCTAGGGCACGAGTCGTGACCTTCCCCAGATTTCGCTACTGCTGCTGAAACAACATCAGCAAAGGCAACAATACCATTTTTCCTTTCAACCAAAGCTACTTCAACCAAGCCAACTTCACTGTACATATATATATTAGACCATAACATACTCCCTCCATGCCATGAACCATTTATACACCTCTTCCCATTTCAAACAAACCCATATTATCACCCTTACCATGTTCATTCAAACACAACCCATTTCTTTCCATTTCCAAAGCCACGTAAAATGATTCAATAATACCAAATATCATTTATAACACATATTATCATCATTTACTTGGTATGAACAATTATAGAAGAAAATCATAATAACTTACCAAAATAGGTCGAAATAAAAAGAAGCTTTGATTGGCTCTAATTGTTCTACTCGACTTCCTGATCGATAATATGAAGTCAGAACCAAAAACGGATTGACGGTTGATTTGTTACGATTTTCGAAAGGTAACCCTAGGTTGGAGGAACCTTCTGGTACGTAAAGGAGAAGGAAGAACTAGACAGAGAAAGTGAGGCTTCTGAGAGAAGCCTTAAAGATTTATATAAATAATTTTACACTCAAGCTCCTCCAAGTTCTAAACCTTTACAATCTACCACCTTAACTTTATATTTACACTAAAGCTCCTCAATACTTTTATAATATTTTTTATTTAAAACTTCAAATATTATAACTTTACCACAAAATTTCCTATTTATCCATTTAGACATTATATAATTCATATTGATTTATTAATATCTAAAATCACGTAATTCATCAAAATGTCAAAATGAACACGTAATCAATCTAATAACCATATAATGCCTAACATTATATGCAATGCACCCCACCCTCACGTGCTTCACGTGTGATCAAAATGGTGTCTAGGTTTAGGGTCGTGACATGCCACCCCCTTCAAAAATTCAGAAAATATATATAAAAAAGCCAATTCATTTCACAAAGCCCCTAATCAAGCATAAGTCCTAGAATTTATTCAACGAAATCAATTTCAGATCCAGAAATTCAGATTCAAAATCGAACCTCATAATTAAAAAAAAAAACAGATCTGAAAAAAACCCAAATCCGAGCTCTGATTATTGAATCGAGGGGTGGCATGGGGGTGAGGGAAAAATATGAACTCAAAACAAATATTTTAAGCCAAATGTAGATTTGGGTGTGATGAGCCCGAACCTTTTATACCGGGTCTAAGCTCGATCTGGCCCAAATGCCAAGTATGACGTGGCATATCTAATACCGCGGGCATCAAGACGCAATCACAAACACAGTCATCAAGATGACCGTGCTAGCCGTGATCGTGATTATCCAATACCGCGTTAGCTATGTTAATCGCGGTCTAATATCAGACTCCTGATTTTCTCACTAGACTTCCGATTAAAGTCAAAACTAGTAATACAAGGGGTCATACCTACTATGACACCAAGTACATACCTATCTCCATCAAATTAAATGGTGTCTCATGCGCCTATCATGCGCGTAAGGCGCCGCACCAACTGTCGCATACTTTCCATGTCCTTGTCCAATCAAAGACATCCATTTACAGTAATCCTCACTTTTTTGTACGAGTCAACCAGGCGCGCACACATGCCCTAGGTCAAAAGGCAAACATCTCCTACATGGCTGATGTCATCAAAGACTCCCTCATACTATATATACTATTCCTTGTCCCCAAGGACAAGGCAAATATAAAATCACCATTGTAAACCATATTGTCTAAACCCTAGCACATAACGCACTAAGACATTTCAAGTTTTATTCTCAATTATTAAACCCTCAGAAATACTCTCACACCTGAGGCTTGAGATGGATTAAACTCTGGCTTGATATCTAACGGTGCTTATTGTCTTTGTTGTGTTATAGATACAATCATCCCATACAAGCCAGATATCCATATTTAGTGAGACACCAAAAAGTTTGGCGTGATCAGTGTGGATTGCTTCTTTTCCGCCGGCGACGGTCAAAGCCTCGCCATTGAAGGCATCAATGGAAGCCTTTCTTTGCAATCAGATCTAGACATCTGGCATGAAGGTGACCGAATTTAACGGGGTCAGATTTGGGTTGATCGGAGAGGAAAGAGATGACAAAGTTGGGTGGGTTTGACCGGTTATGGGTGGGGGTGGGGTGTGCAACCGTGAAAGGAGGAAACGAATTACGTTAATGGAGCGATTTGGCCTTGGGCAAGGAAGAAAAAGAGAGAATTGGTTTTTGTGGGGGAGGGGGGAGGCTGGGAAGAAGAAGGGAGGGGATATAAATTAAGAGTTAATTTTTCTTTCTCTTTTTAAATTCATCTCTTACAGTTTCAAAATGTAAATTTAAACCCTACATCTTTTTTTAAGCATGATCTACCAAAAAATACCATTTAAAATATGATTATATGCGCTTAACATGATCATTTAACGGGAAAAAAGTAACCCCGTTAGACATAGTAAACATGGATGCAAAATTAAATTAGTTAATTGTGTTGTATGAAAAAATAATTTAGTTCAATGTGTTGTATGCAAAAAGAAATTATTCAGTAGTTCAATGTGTTGTATGCAATTAAATATTACGTGCAACGGATCCTTTTGAATTGTGAATGTCTTATCATCTAAGTCATTCATTTCTAAATAAATGTCAAAATTTATTCGAATTTGCTTTTGCTATTTGATTTTTTTTTTTGACATTTAGTTAGGGTGAGAAGGAGTACTTATCACTAAATTTTACATAAGCACGTGTTTTTTTTTACATGAACATAAACACATGTTGAGTTCAAATCAATGAAGCATATTTTTACCTAATCACATGGTGATATCAATGAAATACTTAGGAAAAAATGCAAATATATTACCCCAACTATAGAGATTGTATGGTTTTTATATCTAAACTAGTTTTCGTTGCAATCACAATAACTCATCTGTTTTGAATGCTCGTTTGATGTAAATAGAGATAACGACATCTATTTTTTCAGTTAAATTGACATGTGCAATGCATATGCCCCATTTTAAGGGTAAAACAGAAAAATCATTGCAATTGAAACAACACAATTAATAAAGATTTCAAGTGTAAATTAATAAATTAAAAGGTAAACTAAACTAATTTAAAAGGAATTATAGTTTAAAATTATAATTTACAAATAACCGCTCATCAATCTTCCACCCATCACTCACCTCCTTCTTCTCCCACCCATCACTCACCTCCTTCTTCCTCCCACCTCCATAGCCGCCCCTACTGCTTCTTCCTCCTACCTCAAAATAAAACAAACATTTAATTATAAATTCAACATTTAATCACATTATTAAATCCACATCATTTCCCCAAATTCTTGACTACCGATTTATTGGAGGTATTTCAGCAAGTCTTGTCTTTGAGGTATCTGGCGATCGTGACACTAACACGCACATCTTTCATGGACGGCGACACTAAACCATCTACCACATGCACCCCCTTCCTAGACTTACTCATCTCTCCCAATTACTCCAATCCTCCATAAATTTACCCCTCAACCAAATCAAACAAATTCACGCCCAACTCATCTCCAATCAAATCAAATCTCCATCCATTTTCGCCAGATTAATCGAACGCTACTGTTCTTCTAGCTCTCCACAACCAATCAATTTCCCCAGTTTAGTCGTCACCCACTTTGATCCCCCATCTGTTTATCTCTTGAATGTTCTAATCAAATGCTCTCCTCCTAGACAATCTATTCTTGTTTTCGCTAATTGGGTGTCGAAATCTTGTGTGATTTTTGACGATTTTACTTACATTTTTGCACTCGGAGCTTGTGCTAGATGTTCTACGTAGGCGGCGGCGTTGTGGGAGGGGAAACAAATTCTATGTCGAGTAATCAAGTCTCGGGTTTATGGAAAATGTGATGATTCAAACAACAACTATTCATTTTGATGGAAACAAATAAGATGTTTTGTCTTGAGGAAGGTGTTCGACGAAATGCCTATTAGAAATAGTGTTACTTGGACTTCTTTGATAGCAGGTTATTGTTCGCAAAGGGAAAGGGTTAGTGAAAATTCTAGGGAAGCATTGTTTTTGTTTCAGAAATGTTGGTTGAAGAACCTGAACCGACCGGAAGAACAGTAGTTTGTGTTCTATCGGCGGTTTCGGGATTACGTATGCATTGTTGATTGTCAAGAATTTGGGAAAATAATGTGGATTTAAGAATGTGATTAAATGTTCAATTTAGAATTAATTGTTGGTTTTCTTTTGGGGTGGGAGGAAGAAGCACTAGGGACGGCTATGGAGGTGAGAGGAAGAAGGAGGTGGGTGGAAGAGGGATGATGGGTTATTTGTAAATTACTAGTACTAACCCCCGTGCCAAAGGCACAGAGTGATGCTTACACAATTGTGATTTTACTAAATTCAATTCTCCTCTTATAATGTTCTTTAACCACTGTCGAAAGAAAGAATATTTGCAACCAAAAAGTAAAAACAATTGATTTAAGAGTGTGATTTTTATTTTTTTTTAATTTTGAAATCAGAGTATGTAATTCTTAAAAATCAAAAATCAAATGATTATGATTTTCTCTTCTCATGGACGGATCTACAATTGTAGGAAAGTTGAAATCTGCAACTGCAAGGGAGTGGGAAAGGAAGAGTTAGGGGATTTAGATAGCAGTTTTTTAGGCAGTTGGACTTAAATTGGTGAATTAATTTTAGGCCATAGGATTATTTTTTGAAATTTAATCCTAGCCCTTATTTGTCTTTGCGGTTAATACTAAGAAGATGGGGAGTTATTACACGATTTTTTGGGGAGTGGAGAATATAGGCCGTCAGATCAATTTCTGAAGATGAATCTCAGCCCTTCTTTGTGTCGGCGGTTACCTCCATTGCTTATTGTAATATAGATAATTTAAAATATAATTCATTGGAAGTAGGATGCGCTTTGGAACTTGGAACTTGGAACATTAGATCCTTGACAGGGAGATCAGCAGAGGTGGTGGACGTTATGAGGAGGAGGAAGATTCACATAATGTGTCTACACGAAACTAAGTGGGTTGGAGAGAAAGCAAATGAAATATCGCCTTGGGGTTTTAAGCTTTGGTACTCAGGAAAGGATGAGGGTAGAAATTGAGTGGGTATCATTATTGATAAGGAGTATATTAATGATGTGGTGGAAGTGTACAGGAAGAGTGATCGAATTATGGGCATTAAACTGGTGATACGTGATGAGATTATAACTATTATTTTTGCCTATGCACCACAAGTAGTGTTGGATGCATCTATTAAACAAGTATTCTGGGAAGATTTGGAGGAGTAGTACAATGAGTACCTAGTGGTGAGAAATTAGTGATTGGTGGTGATCTGAACGGGCATGTGGGGTCTAGTCGGCATGGCTTTGAGAGCATACATGGAGGTTTTGGTTTTGGGAAGAGGAATGAAGCTGGAAATAGTAGACTTTGCGTTGGCATATGACTTGAGTATAATGAACACTTGGTTCAAGAAGAGAGAATCTCACTTGGTGTCCTATAGGAATAGAGGTAATGCGAGTCAGATTGACTTGTTCTTAGTAAGAAATACTTGTAGAAAGAGTTATACAGATTGCAAGGTTATTCCGGGTGAGAGCACAGCAACTCAACATAGACTGGTGGTACTTGATTTTCGAAGTAAGAGAATTTCGAGGAAGAGAAAACCACAGGTAGACCCTAGAATCAAGTGGTGGAGACTTCAAGGGGAGAATCAACCAAAATTTGTAGCTAAGATGGTTGATACCTATATTTGGTCAGATAATATGGAGGATATGGATATAGATTCGACTTGGACTAAGATGGTACATACCATAAAGGAGGTGGCGAAAGAAGTCCTTGGAGAATCTAGAGGAAATGGGCCACCAAGTAAGGACACATCATAGTGGAACGAGGAAGTAAAACAAGCAATAAAGGGCAAGTGAGAATGCTACAAATTATTGGGAAAATGTAGGAGCGACGAGAACTATGAGAAGTATAAGGAAGCTAGAAGAGATGCTAAGAAAGCAGTAAGAGACGCAAGAGCAAAGGTGAATCATAATATGATAAGTTGGATACAAAAGAAGGGGAAAAGGACATCTACAGACTCGCTCGTATGAGGGATAAATGGACACGAGATATTGAGACGATTAAATGTGTGAAGGATGTAGACCAAAGAGTTCTAGTCGGGGATAAAGAGATAAAAGATAGATGGATTTCGTACTTTGATACCTTGTTCAATGGCGGTCAAGAGCAAGATATTGGAGATTTAAATATCTCTTCGAGTATGGTTAGTCGAGATTTTATGCGGAGAATTCAAAAGAGTGAAGTGGAAATGGCAATGAAAAAGATGAGATTGAAGAAAGCTGTAGGACCGGATGGTATACCAATTGAGGTTTGGAGATGTTTCGGGGAGAGAGGAATAGATTGGTTAACAACGCTATTTAACAAGATATGGAGAGTTAACACAATGCCATTGGAGTGGCGGAAGAGTACTCTGATCCCTTTGTATAAGAACAAAGGTGATGTCCAAGATTGTGCCAACTATCGGGTGATCAAACTAATGAGCCATACTATGAAACTTTGGGAAAGAGTGATTGCACAAAGGCTGAGAAAAATTGTGAATATTTCGGATAACCAATTTGGGTTTATGCCGGTAAGATCGACTATGGAGGCAATATATCTTATGAGACAAACCATGGAGAAATATCGGGATCAAAAGAAAGATTTGCATATGGTTTTCATTGATTTGGAGAAGGCGTATGATAAAGTGCCAAGAGACTAGTGTTGGGAAAACTGAAGAGTTCCCTATAAAGATTGGAGTGCATCAAGGTTCCGCACTTAGCTCCTTTCTTTTTTGCTTTGATAATGGACGAATTGACGAGGTCAGTCCAAGATGATATACCAAAGTATATGTTGTTCGCAGATGATATTGTGCTGATTGATGAGATAAGAGAGGGTGTTGAAAGTAAATTGGAGTTGTGGAGACACACTTTGAAATCTCGAGGTTTTCGACAAGCGAGAAGCAAGACTGAATATTTGGAGTGTAAGTTTAGCGAGTTGGAAGTAGGGAGGCAAGGCGGTCACATTTGATGAAAATATTATCCAAGCTTCGAGTTTTCGCTATCTTGGATCCATTATCCAAAAGGATGGAGAATTAGATGGAGATGTGGCTCATAGGATTAAAGCAGGTTGGTTGAAGTGGAAGAGTGCCACAGGGTTTCTATGTGATCGCGGCATGCCCAATAGATTAAAGGGAAAATTCTACCGCACGACAATTAGGCCGGCATTGCTTTACGACACCGAATGTTGGGCCGTAAAACAGAGTCACGTGCATAAGATGAATGTGGCGGAGATGCGTATGCTTCGATGGATGTGCGGTCATACAAGAAAGGATCGATTGGGGAATGAGATGATCAGAGGTAAAGTAGGAGTTGCGCCCATTGAGGATAAAATGAGGAAAAATCGTCTAAGGTGGTTTGGACATGTGAGAAGTAGACCGAGTGATACACCGGTTAGGAGGCCGAAACAGTGGAGAGATGATAAAATGGCGAGGGGTAGGGGAAGACCCAAATAAACTTGAATTAGAGTAATTGAAAATGATATGAGTTTACTTGGAGTGGATGAAAGTATGGTGTTGAAGAGGCCGGAGTGGAGGACAAAAATCCATGTGGGGGTTTTTTTTTTTGATTTTTATTTGTATGTTTATTTATTTATTTATTTATTTATTTATTTTATTTTTTTCAACAACCTTTTTTCACGATGACATATGAGGATTCATGTTAGTCGACCCCAAATTATTTTGAGACTAAGGCTTTATTGTTGTTGTGTTGTTTCAATTGCAATTAATTTTCTGTTTTACCCTTAAAAATTGAGGTACATGTATTGTACATGTCAATTTAACTGAAAAAATGGATGTCGTTAGCCCTATTTACCTTAAACGAGCATACAAAACAGATGAAATATATGGTAGCAACGAAAACTAATTTAAATATAAAAATCTAACAAATTCTAATTCTATAGTGAGGGTACTATATTTGTATTTTTTCCAAATGCTTATTACCAAATCACATGTAGAAATCGTTATAAAAAGGCAAATTTATGCAGCTATTAACAACAAAATATATTTTCTTTTTCAAAAAAAGCAAAAATAAATACTCCCTCCGTCCCTAAATGTTTATCCAATTTGATTTTTCAAACATTTTATGATTACATTACAAATTTTGAAAATTTAGTAATTTTGAAGCTTTAATTTTAAAAATAAAATTAACTTTTTGGGACAAAAAAAATAAGAAAAAATGAAACAAGCATTTAGGAACTGAGGGAGTATCTTTTTGGAAGGGTAAATTATAAGTAATGGCCGTTCACATGAAAAAAGGGTCCGATATTAGATTTTAGGAATTAAGAGTACAAAGATAAATTGGCAAGTGCCAGGCACATGCACCTAATATTTGGACATTTAAGCCAGTTTGCTCTCATTCTTCTATTCTTTATTACTCTATTTGTTCATAAATAAATATTATTTTTAATTGAAAATTATCTCCTTAAAAAATACTTTCTCTATCTCAAAATGTCATTCCGATTTTTTTTATTGTTAACACGAACGTATTTTAAGAAATAATTTTAGTTTACTTTAATTATCCTAATAAACATCTATAAATTATTATTAATAGTATTTATAATAATGTATCAATAATAAATTTTAAATATTCATTAGCATAACTAAATTAACCTAAATTTATCGCTTAAAGAATTTTCATGTTAACAAATTTTTTTTTGAAAGATCGTTTTGTAACAGAGCGAGTATTTACAAATATACCTAATAAATACTTGCTCTACATTGTGTTTAAATGCTTATTAGATTTTAAGAAAATAAATAAATAATTTAAGTGGGGTCATGATTGCACTAACCAGCTCCGTAAGATAGTTAAATACTTCCTCTTCCTCTGTATCGAAAAGTTTGTATCATTTAATTTTTTTGTTGAATTTTGTTACTCTATTTCGTCCTTAATTAAATATTTTGTTCTCAATCTTCTATTCTCTATGAGTTGGTCTTATAAAAAATTAGTTTTTCCTTAAGATAAGAAAAAACGTGTTTTTCAAAAGCGGGCATTATTATTCAAAACAAACGGTGGCATTTTCATAATTAATGGTTTCCCCGTTTGTGCCATTGTCTGTTTAACAAACTGCCAGTGTGATAAAGTGCCAGTGCATGTGTCACAAAATGCCAGTGAAAAAAGTGCCAGTCCCAGTTTAACAAAGTGCCAGTGTAAACTGGCACTGGCACTTTGTTAAACTGACACTGGCACTTGTTACACGGGCACTTTTATATACATGAACTGGCACTCTTCACACTGGCACTCTGTTACACTAACACTGACACTTTTTTACACTAACATTTTTTCTGGCTCTCAAAAACACAAGCACTGGCATTCAAAAACACATGAACTGGCATTCAAAAACACATGAACTGGCACTCATAAACACATACACTGGCACTTAAAAACACTGATAATAATTTTTGCTGGCTCTCAAAACAAAAACACTGGCACTCATAAACACATGAACTGGCACTTCAAAACACCCGCACTGGCATCTAATTACCCATCCCCTGCCCACCATTATTTCAATTTACCAAATTGAGTTTATGAAGATCCCATTTGTCCAAAATCAGAAACAGATCGACCAAATCCCACCAACAGGCCATTGAATTGAATGGAGTCACCGATATGTAACTAGCTTCCGACCCTAACAATAGCAGATTGGCCACCATCATCACCTTCAAATCCTCCAACCGGCCATTGAATTGAATGGAGTCACCGACATGTAACTAGCTTCCGACCCTAACAATAGCAGATTGGCCACCATCATCACCTTCAAATCCTCCTCCGTGCTCTCTCCCCCGTCGTCCTCCACTGTCTCAGACCTTGGATTTGGCTCCGGCAACAACCGTGCACGACGGAGTCGACCCCCAGTCTTCGTTCGTTCGTACGCAATTACTAAAACCGTTTAGTGAGAGAGAGAGAGACTGGAGAGATTGGGTTGTTCTCAGATTAGATGCGGAATAAAACACGTTTTTTGTTAAGCTCACAAAAAACGCGTTTTTTACAAGTTTTTGGCATTCTCTATTACTCTATTTTGTTCATAAATAATTATTTTTTATTATTTTTGTATTGAAAACTATCTCCTTAAAAAGATATTCACTGAATAAATAAGAGTACTTTACATTGTGTTTAAATGCTTATTAGATTTTTAAGAAAAAATAAATAAATAATTCAACTGGGGACATGATTGCACAAACAAGTAATATAAGTTAGTTAAATAATCCCTCTTTTTTTTTTTTTCTGAAAAGTTTGTATCATTTAATTTTTTTGCTAAACTTTATCCACAAATAATGAGAAATTAATTATGTTCATGAAATTATAAAATTTGTTGATAATAATATTAACGGTGAATCGTTTTATTTTAAAATTTCATGAACATAATTAAATAGTAATATATTTAATCAAAATTCAACTAAAAAATCAAATGAAACAAATCGAAAAGTATTTTTTTAATTTTTTTTTTTTTTTATCATACAAGTGTGTTAAAGATTGGAGTATTTCTTGAAGGTGAGGCCCATGCAACTTTCAGCTACCAAATATTTAATGTAACACAGATATTAGGGTTAGAGTCTTGATTATGGGCCCAGTAGCAGACCTTATTTTTTTTTGGCCGTAGGTTTGGACAATTCCTAACCCCACTTGATTTTGGAAGCTTTTAAATCGGGATTTTGAATTTGAAGCTCATTTGGGTCTCACAAAATCCATGACATGCATCAACTTTCGTTCTCACTCTCTTTACTTAATCCATTCCATGATAAGGAGATGTAGGTAAGTCATAACTCACCCTAATTACTCTCTCTCCCACACTTCCATAAATGATACTTCCCTCCCTTAATTTCGATTATTTTAGTAAGAAATTATATTTTATTTAATACACCATTATAAATATTATTAATAACTATTTTTACATGTTTATTCATATAATCAAATCAAAATAAAATTATTGTTAAAATTATCTTCACGTTAGCAACAAAAAAACAAGGAATATCATTTTTAGACTTAGGAAATACTTCTGTTACTAAATGAATGTCTAAATTTTACTTCAAGAAACGTTTGGTAAAAGGTTAAACTTAAGCAATTTTGTGTAATAAGTACATAAAAATCTTTAATAATCTCACAATATTGCATAGTAAGTCTAAGTGTGGACTAGAACATGTTATATATGTTGAGTAGGGATGGCAAAAAACCCAAACCCGTCCCCGAACTCGAAAAGACCCGACCCTAATAGGCCGGGTTTGGGATTCAATTTTGAAAATCCGTCGGGTTTTTATAGGGTTCGGGTTTACCCCGACCCGCCCCGATTATCTATGAAATTACTGAAATACCCCAGCTGCCTCTATACGTAATACGCAACACGCTCTTTAGTCATTACTCATTACATACGCTTAGGGTTAGGGTTCCCGTTCATTTTCATCGCCTCCTTCTCTCCCAAATCCCAATTCCTTTCCTCTTCCCTCCCACTTCCCAGTTTGCGCCGCACGGTGCGACCCGCACCCCACCGCAGTGTCGTCCTTCCCCCGCAGCCGTGACTGTGAGCCATCGCCTTCGCCATCGGCTCTGACCTTCTCTATCGCCATCGCAGCTCGCAGAGTCGCAGGTACTTCACTTCCTTCCTATCCCCTAATTCCTGATTATGCGAAATCATAAACAGAGGTCAAGAAAAACTCTCTGTGTATGTGTCTATTTGATTTTTTACAGAGTATTGTACAGAGTATGCAACCTTGTGGAAATGTGTCTATTTGATTTTTTATGTCCTATTATAGCTATCATGGTATAAACAGAGGTCAAGAAATTATAAACAGAGGTCAAGAAAAATTTATTGTGTATGTATTTTTTTCCTGTATTCAGCTTAAACAGAGGTTAGAATTTTTAAGTTTTTTCAGCTTTAATAATTGTTTCTTATGTGCTCTGCAATTTTAGAAAAGAAGCAAAAAATTTATTCTTATGTGCTCTGGCAGTGATGACCTCTCATTTTCTAAAATTGTTCACTGTTCTCTTTCTGTTTTTTTGACTGATGCAACTTTCGGGATGGGGCGGGGCGGGTTCGGGTAATCCAACTAACGGGGCGGGGCGGGTTTGGGAAAGGGTGAATTACTATAGGGGCGAGTTTGAAAAATGAAAAATCCGTCTCGAACCCGCCCCGTTGCCATCCCTAATGTTGAGGGAGAATTGCCATCCCTAATGTTGAGGGAGAATTTAGTAACTTCCCAAAATTTTGGGACAAAGTGTTTGAAAATTCTAACATTCCTTTAGAAACGGAGGGAGTACTTTCTCTTTATAATAATCACTGTTATTACATTATTCAGGGGGAAGTTTACATGAAGTATTGATGTAGCACGCATTGCAGGAACTACGAAAGAAGAACATATTTGGCCAAACTCGAGTGCACGGCCTTGCATGTAATTTAGCACGACCGTGCAAAGATACCGGATCATATTTGATGTACATCAATAGTTGGTTTTGGTATTCGGATCGAATTTTAATTACCATCGTCATTATTTCTTTTAGTATTTTTTAGTGAGGGATATTTTAGTCTATATGATTTTACACAAAATCTAGGGAGAAACGCGTTTCTCCATAAGTTATGGAGAAACGGGTCCCGACATGTCGCGCGACAATGAGCTAGATAGCCAGAAACCTATGAAAGTGATATCCAGAAACCTTCAAATGAATATCCGTAAACCTTCAAAATGTTTGGATATACATTTGAAGGTTTCTGGATATCCGTAAACCTTCAATAGCAATTTACGGATATGCCCTAACACATTTCTGGATATGCACCTAACAGCTTTTACGGATATGCACCTAACAGCTTACGGATATACATTTCACATCCTTTCGCTATCAAATACAAAGCTTCCGGATATCAACCGCAAAGCTTCTGGCTATCAAATGCAAAGCTTCTGGATATCCAGAAGCTTTTGGTCTTGGCCTTGGATTTTTTTTTTCTGGTTATCAAATGTAAAGCTTCTGGCTATGAAAAACACGTTTCTCCATAGTTATGGAGAAACGCGTTTCTCAGCAGACGCACTCATGATTTTAAATAAGTTATTAGGATTCTTTTCCTTTATTGATTAGGTTTTCTTTATTTCTTTTCCTTTATTGATTAGGATTTGCGAGTATAAATAGGTTGCTAGGGTTTTTGTAATTGGAGAACTTTATCATTATCAATTTACGATTGCTTAGCAATTTGGGTTTTCAACCTTTAAGTCTTAATTGGCTTGCAGAAGAGATCTGATTGATTTCTTATCAAATCATTTGTTCGTAGATTCAAATTAAGGTCGAGCGTTCCCTTGAATTGTTCGTTTATCTTGTTGATGTCCGTTGCGTTTACTTCAATTGGTATCAGAGCAGGAGCAATCCTTGGACGATGGCCGACAACAACGGAGGAAACAATGACACACAAGCCATCCTAGCACAACTAGCCGCCAATTTGACAGCGATGCAAGAATATCGGCATAGAGATCAAGAAGATCGGTGTAGAGATCATGCAGAGCTCGTAGCGGCGTTGGGTCGTTTAGAGGTTGGTATTGCTGGTGTCAACCAAAGGCATAGGGCAGGTCTTGAAGAAGATGCTGTAGGACACGAGGACATTCCCCGTCGTTCCGCCAGCCGGAGGAGACAGAGATAATCGTAGGAGAGAAGGTAATCATGTTCCTAAGCAATTGCCAAAATCAAGGCCGATTTACCTTTCTTTACTGGTGATTTTTTTTTGGAAAGGGAGTGTGTGCGAGTTGTTTATTTCAAGAATAGGCAGGATCCAACCAACTATACTTTTTCCATTCTAATTAGGAATGAAAGGTGCATGAGCTTGTGAATTCCTTCTAAATAAATACAGAAATTATATGTAAGAACCATAACATTTCGTAATTCATTGGGAAATAGACTTTGATTCTCTATTAATCAATAATGTGGGAACGTTAACATATGATTGAATTTTCTGATTGGCTTGAGGAGGTTGAGAAGTATTTCACTTTGATGAATATTCATGAGGATAAGAAAGTACCGTATGTGGCGTATAAATTGTGTGGATGTGCTTCTGCATGGTGGAAGCAATTATCTAATCAGTTGCGTCGCGAGTTCAGAGAGCCAATTACTATATGGCCACATATGAGAATTTCCGTTTGCCACTCTCCATACACCTTCCCCACCGTCATACTCATTTCTTGATGACGGGCCAAACCCTTATGTATTGACCCATCTACTTCCACCACCTCCTCGGCCTTCTAGCCAAGCTTCAGTTACTCCTCTCTTGGCGGCCCAAAACATAACCCCTTCCCCTCCTCGGCCAAATGATCCCACTGACTCTCCTGTTCACATTCTAGTCTTCCCCACTACTCCTACTTCGTCTCCCTCCAATCTGATACAAGGACCCGTAACTTGTAGCCAGCATGGAATCTTTAAACCTCAACAAAATTTTAATCTCCAAACTTGAGTCTCCGTTACCTCCTAATCCTGTGTCGGCTCTTAAAGACCCAAATTGGAAAGTGGCTATAACTGATGAATTTGATGCTCTTATTAGTAATAGGACGTGGGAGTTGGTTCCTCGCCCACCTGGGACTAATGTTATTCATTCCATGTGGATCTTTACCCATAAACGCAGGTCAGATGGCTCGTTTGAAAGACATAAGGCACGACTTGTGTGTGATGGTAAAACCCAACAGGTTGGGATTGATTGTGGTGACACTTTTTCTCCGGTTGTTAAATCGACGACTATCCGTACTGTGTTGAGTTTGGCTCTCTCTAAAAAATGGCCAATGCACCAACTTGATGTTAAAAATGCGTTTCTTCATGGGGAGCTTGTGGAAACCGTATACATGTATCAACCTTTGGGGTTTCGTAGCCCGACATATCCTGATCATGTATGTTTATTGAAGAAATCACTATATGGTTTGAAACAGGCACCACGTGCGTGGTATAAACGATTTGCGGATTTTGTGTCTCATGGTTTCACACATATCAAGTCGGACAATTCTCTATTTATCTACAAAAAGGGAACGGATGTGGCGTATTTGTTATTGTATGTTGACGACATAATATTAATAACATCGTCGGATGATCTCCGCAAGTCTATTATTTCCTTTCTTTGTTCGGAATTCGCCATGAAAGATCTTGGATCCTTGCATTATTTCTTGGGTATTGCAGTTCAACGTCACAAAGGTGGCTTATTTTTGCCTCAAGCAAAGTATGCCAAGGACATTCTTCGAAGAGCAGGCATGGAAAATTGCACGGCTGCCCAAACGCCTGTTGACACCAAATCCAAGCTCTTGGACCATGTGGGCAAACCATATGATAATGTGACCTTGTATCGTAGCCTTGCGAGTGCACTCCAATATCTCACTTTCACTAGACCTGACATTATATATGCTGTTCAACAACTTTGTTTGTTCATGCATGCCCCTAAAGTTGAGCATACGGCAGCCCTTAAGCGTGTTCTACGCTACATCAATGGTACAATATCCCATGGCTTACATCTTTTCCCTTCTTCCTTTGATGCACTTCGGTCCTTCACAGATGCGGACTGGGGTGGGTGTCCCGACACACGCCGATCAACCTCAGGTTATTGTGTCTTCCTCGGTGATAATTTGATTTCGTGGTCCGCTAAACGTCAAGCTACATTATCACGTTCTAGTGCCAAAGCGGAATATCGGGGTGTCGCAAACGTTGTTTCCAAATTTTGTTGACTTTGGAATCTTTTGCTTGAGCTCCATTGTCTGGTTAACAAAGTAACTTTGGTATACTGCGACAATATTAGTGCCATTTACTTGTCGGAAACCAATTCAACACCAACGCGAACGCACTAAGCACGTTGAGCTAGATATACATTTTGTGAGCGAACAGGTGTCCCGTGGGGACGTGCGTGTTTTACACATTCCCTCCCGTCATCAGATTGCAGTTTACCAAGGGCATTCCGTTAATTCTATTTGAAGATTTCAGATCCAACCTCAACGTCCGTCTTCCCCCGTTTCGACTAAAGGGGGTGTGTTAAAATATTAGATAATATAGTTGTTACCATTTAGATTATATTCTTTGTATATATTTGTTATTATACCATTATCACTTCCTTAGATAGAGTAGTATAGTTTGAGTGTATTACTTCCACTTTCCTCGGTTTGTTCCTAAATTAGTGCTAGAGATCAGCTTGTAATTAGCTAGACTAGGATGTATAACTAAATACAATGAAAGATACGGAAGATATTCCTTCAGTCAGACAAGAATTTCTCAAGATCAAATTTGTTACCTCAAATGATCAATTGGCGGACTTGTTTGCTAAAGACTTGAATTGAATAACAAGGATTTTTCCAATTGTCTTCTGCTTCTCTCTATGTCATGTTGTACCTTGGATTTCCAATTGTCTTCTGCTTCTCTCTATGTCATGTTGTACATTGGATTTCATGCATAAGACTTGCGTGATGCTATGCTTCCGCATAAGGCGCTCGCTAGCCTAGAATTTTTTGTTTTGAGACGCGGTTTCAACTTTCAAGTATAAATATTTTGATATTCCCTAATAGTCGAATAACTAAGTAATAATTTAGTGATATGGGAATCTGATTGTCAATCTAAATCCAGGAGTAGAGACTGTTCAATCTCCGATTTTAGAACAAAGTTGTTCAATTTGAATCTAAGATGGTCAAAGTTTATCAATATGATCTAGTAATAGCAATTTGAATATTAATTCCGTAATCTATTCAGAATTACATTATATATTAGTCTGTTTTATTGATTCATAGATCTTGTACACATATGAGATCTATATATAATCTGTATTTATCTCCACATTTAATAGGCGATTTTTTACTCAAATAATACCTCTTTGTCAAAAACTTGTAAAAAATGCGTTTTTTTTAAGCTTAACAAAAAACGTATTTTTAGAACACGTCGACTCTTCCGCCTCGGCGCCCAACTCCCGTTCATCCCCAAATTCAAAGATTCAAAAAATCTTTTAATCCACCTTCTCCCCCAACTCTCAATCGAAATCCCCCAAATTTTTTCGTACAGCTCCGATGACTTCATAGCCACTGAAGGTCAGATCCGACGACTCCATTGCCACCGGAACTCAGATCCGACGACTCCATAGCCACCGGAGCTCAGATCTGATTAATTCACGGTCATTAAAGCACCGATCGAAACTCTAAAATCAAGAGAATTAAAACGGTCGAAAATTGAGATTCGAAAAAATAAGGTGTAGGAATCAGACCTGTAATCGACGGCAGAATTAGAAACCGGAAAGAACTAGACGATTCATGTGAACTACGGCAATGTTAAGATTTTCTTTAATAGAAGAATGAAGTGAACAATGGCGGAGGAACGACCGGAATTTAGCATGTGTGTAATTAGATGCCAGTAAATGTGTTTTGGAATGCCAGTTCATGTATTTTGGAGTGCCAGTTCATGTGTTTTGGAGTGCCAGTTCATGTGTTTTGGAGTGCCAGTGTTTATGTTTTTGAGTGTCAGTGATGTGTTTTGGAGTGCCAGTTCATGTTCATGTGTTTTGGAGTGCCAGTTCATGTGATTTGGAGTGCCAGTGCTTGTGTTTTTGAGTGCCAGTGCTTGTGTTTTTTGAGAGCCAGCAAAAATGATTACCACTATTTTTGAGTGCCAGTGTATGTGTTTTTGAGTGCCAGTGCATGTGTTTTTGAATGCCAGTGCATGTGTTTTTGAATGCCAGTACTTGTGTTTTTGAGAGCCAGCAAAAATGTTAGTGTAATAAAGTGCCAGTGTTAGTGTAACAGAGTGCCAGTGTGAAGAGTGCCAGTTCATGTATATAAAAGTGTCCGTATAAAAAGCGTCAGTGCCAGTTTAACAAAGTGCCAGTGCCATTTTACACTGGCACTTTGTTAAAATGGTACTGACACTTTTTTTACTGGCACTTTGTCACACATGCACTGGCACTTTGTCACACTGGCACTTTGTTTAACTGGCACTGGCACAAACGGGGAAACACAAAACACGTTTTTTCTAAGTGCCAGAAAAAACGCGTTTTTTATAAGACCAACTCTAACTTTTTACTTTTTGATTTCCCAAAATGACTTACTGTTCAAACTTTTGCCCAAAATGTCTCTTTTTTTGAAACTTAGCGAGTTTGACTAGGGCTGGTCAAACTCGCTACACCGTGTAGCGAGTTTAGTGTAATTAAGACGGACAATTACGAATTTAATTAGGGCAATTAATTAGCCAAAACTCGCTACACCGTGTAGCGAGTTTGACCACCAAGTCAAACTCGCTACACGGTGTAGCGAGTTTAACTTAAAAGTTTAAAACCTTCCAATTTACCGTCTTCATCAAAAAAACCTAATTCATTTCAAGAAGTCAGCCGCCCCAGCCCCAAGCAAGAAGAAGAAGAAGAAGAAGCTTCAAACAAAGGATTTCAATTGCCATTTAAATTAATATTTCTTATCATCAAAATTTAGTAAGTTGTAAGTTTACATTCTATATTTTACTTTATTTTGTCTTTAATTTAGCTTTGATTATATTATTTATTTACTTGCTATTTTTTTTGTTATTAAATTTAGTGTTGTTAAATATGTGAGTAATTTGTATTGTGTTGAATTTTAGCTTTGATTTTATTATTTATTTACTTACAATTTAGGATTTTTTGATTTTTTGATGACATTGTAAAAACATACACAAATTAGTCTCAAATATGTGACTAATTTGTGCTAATCCGAAAATTTGAGATAATAATTAATGTTTATTAATTTACTTGCAATTTAGGATTTTTTTTTGATGACATCAGTTATTAAGATTGAAAATATTATTATTCTCATTTTTTGGTTGATTTGTTGATGAAATATTAACTTGTTCACTTGTAAAATTTGTACATTTGAAATATTGGATTGTAAGAACAAAGAATTTAGTTTTCGTCTCAGATCTTGAACAAAATCCTAGAACCTGTTGAGACAAGACTCCTATGTAGCCCTCAGTCCCATTTTGAAATTGAAAAAAAAAAGATAAATAAAAATTAAGAAGTATATATTATTAAGATGTTGTAAGTATAAATAATAGGATATGAATTATTAGTGAGATAGAAAAATAGGATAGGAATTAATATACCTATAACAACATCCCAAATCTCATATACTTATACCCCAAATTCTTAACCCTAAATCAAATAGATCTACCCCAAATCCTAAAAATATGATTTATTGTTCGAACTTATTGCATCTACATCAGTGTGTACTTCCTCTTCTTCATAGTCAACATCATAATCATCATTAACATGATCATTATGCCCAAATGCCCGATCATCATCATTAACATGATAATTATGCCCAAATGCCCCATAATCATAATTTGGTATTTGGGTTGATACAAGAGTTTGTGAACTTGGATCAACCCCTGCATCACGATTACCAGTTGGTGAATACCCATAAATGGTCTCTGTGTGCTGTGTTTCAAACTCTGAATTGGATCGATTTTCAATCAACTTTACAACCACATACAGCTGCAAATTTTCAATCCCCCCAAATTTAGCAAACTGATCGAACATTACATCCATACACGCATCATCTTCAATACGGAAAGAAAAGTACTCACCAATCCCGCTATCAAAAGAATGAGGGCATCTGTAAATGACTTCCAAATCAAATTGAGACCGATCTAAGTTCGCCTTTTTATATAACTCCTCAATCAACTCATTGTATTTCCATCGACAACTACCCCTTATTGCACATTTTGGCCCTTTTTTAAAATGAGGACCATCAAACGGTTGTTCATCATCACCTCCCCAATAACACATAAAAATGATTGGACCCCCGTTCATCTTTAACCCTACATTACGAAATCAAAGTGTTAAAACCTACATAACAAAACTCTAACATTTATATCTATAATTAATAAAACACAGTTAAATAATTAAATTTTATATCTAAACACAAGTGAAAATAATGATTAAGATGATGTTAATTTAACTTGATTCTTGATCTTCAACAATTCTGATGAAATAAAATGATGTGAAGAAGCTTTAGGTTATTTTTACTTTGAAGAAAGGTGATTGAGGGAAAGGTGATTGAGAGAAAGGTAACTGAGAGAAAGGGAATGACATTCACTCACGGATTTTGATACTTTTATGATGGCTGAAAACTGAACTTTGTAGCTGGAAAGTGCTTTCTCTGACTTAAACTCGCTACACCGTGTAGCGAGTTACATTAAAGTTGAATTAAACTCGCTACACCATGTAGCGATTTCAACTTTAATGAAACTCGCTACACGGTGTAGCGATTTTAAGCCAGAGATTGTGTAACGACCCTAACCCTAGGCACCAATTTCAGTATTTTATTATATGCTTTTAAAATTAATGTTAACTTTATGTGTTCATTTATGTCTTTAATTTCTTATTTTAATATAAGATGATTGAGAAATAATTTTAGAATCTTAGGGTTTGCTAGAGAAATTAAATAAAACATCTTGGGGGAAAATAAAAATAGAAAATAAATAAGGTGTAAGATGAGTTAAAAATGGGTAGAATAAATAATTAGAGGGAAAGGTTAATTTTAAAATTTAGTGAAAGCCTCTAGATTGGTGGGGGGCCAAAATGCTTGTTTCCCCTTTCCTTGCCAAGTGTCCCCCTCCCCATTCATCCTCTACTTCCCCCCTTACTCCCCTAACCTCCTCCTTCCTCCTTCTTCATTTTTCTTCTTACTCTTTCTCCAAGCCATGGAAGCCTCTTCCAAGCTACCTCTCTTTCCAAGTCCTTAGAGAGTTGAATCCTCATCCATTTTCTAATCCGGGAGTACTTTTGTGATCGGGGCATCTAGGGGAGTTTAGCAAGCTCAAGAAATCCTTAATCCATCTCCTATTCCAAAGTGAGTTGTTATGATTTCCCTTCTTATGAATGTTCATGAACTCTTATTTGTTGTTCTTGTTATGATGATAATTGTGTAAATGCTTTGGAAGCCTATTTGAAGTTGGGAGATTGGTAAATGGCAAAGAAAGATACTCTTGTTCTTAGAAATTGATTTAGAGGGTAAGAAATGGGTGGAGTTAGTTTTAGAGAATTAAACTTGAAATGGGTTAGTGAAATGGGTTGGAAATCTTGTGATAAATAATCTAGGTTTAGGTTATTTTGGGTGTAAATGAGTTAGGATGAAGTTGTGAAGTAGGAAAGCTCTTTTGGGTGTTCATAAACTTAAGAGAGATTGATGAAAAGGAAAAGAAATTAAGTGATAAGGGGTTAGAATTCTGGGCTAGGCTGATTCGTCGCTTGGGCGGTCGCCCATGAGGGGCTTGAGCGGCCGCCCATGTGGCCAGTGTTTGGCGTGCCTATCCTCCCTTCTTGGGCGGTCGCCCAAGTCCTCTTGAGCGGTCGCCCATCCCCCCAGCAACCTTACCTCCCTTGAGTTTCATTTGGGCGGTCGCCCAAGTGGCCATGGGCGGTCGCCCATGGTACCAGAACCTTCCCAGTTTCCATTCTTGCTGATTTTACCAACAACCCCGTGGTATGATTCCCAACCACTATAAATTAGTTGAACCTAATCCAAACCGGATAGGAATTAATCCCTTTTTTAACTTAGCTTAAAGTAGTTCAACTTGGGAAATAGATCGTGAACCTTTATTAAGTTTATTCGAGGTTGTATAATGACTATGTAAGAATGATTTGTAATACATAGTGGCCTTACTTACCCTATCCTTGGTGATTAGTTAGAAATAGAGTAGAAACCATAGGTTTCACTATTTCGTTAATTGAAGATGAGCATGTATCGCCTTGTGGCATTATTATCCCAATTTGTTGAATTATTGAGTTTGGTGGATACCTTAATATCCTAAGTATGAATTATTTGGCAAGTTGTTATATTGCATCCCTGTGTGGATTAATTGGTATATGATTATATTCCATCCCGGTGTGGATTATTTGGTATATGACTATATTGTATCCCGGTGTGGGTTATGTGGTTATATGGATACCTTACTTGAATTTATATTCGTTAATGGTATTATGCATAGTGTATTACATGAACTGTTGCACTATAGTATGGATGTAACATGAGTATATTTTACCATGTTGTTATATGATTATCCCTTTTGTGGATTATTTCAAGTATCTATTATGTGCTTGAACGTGTTGATATTCGGGGGTATAATGGAATTCAATCAATTATTGATTTGTTCTATAAGTGATTGAAGGTTCATTATACCTGGGACCGTCCCCCTCTGTGGCCACAGAGTGGGCTGTGCAAGCTACTGTATTGAGCAAGAAGAAGCCTTTACATACTGCTGCGATTTGGTGTACCGGTGGAATGCTCTGTATGAAGCCAACGGCTTTACAGTAGCGATGATATTATATGATACTCTGAATAAGGGTCATATAAGTATCCTATTTTCTTATATGGATCTACGGGGTATGAGACCTATAAGCGGTGAATGTGCATGGGGGCAATTCACCAAAGAGTGGAGTTTTACTCCCACGTTGTACCTTAATTTATTGTTCGTACGGAAAAGGTAAAATGAGGTAACGTAAGGTGTTTACCGCTTTCATAATGTGTTATGTGCTACCATGCTATGTGTTGCATCGTGTTTGGCATCTTGCTGCATTCATAATAGCTCATTGAGATTTATTCTCACCCCTTCCCTTTTACTGTTTTAGATCGTGCTGAGACAGGTGACTTGAACCAGTGAGGCCGGGGATAAGAGTTTGGACTTTGCTTTTGGGGACTTGTCAGGTTAAGCATAGGAGTTGGTTATTAGGAGTATTTATTAAGTATTCCTCATTTGCAATTTGTATGGAAAATTCTTTTGTTAAACAATGTTAATTAGGGTTTTCAATGTAATTGATCAGATTATAGTTTATTAAAAGTTATGGTTGGATTTCCTCCTAGTGGAGATATTATTAATTGATTTTTATTTGGAAATTTGAAAAGTGGTTTTCTTCTAAAGGCAAAGAAATGTTTTAAAAACTTAGATGGGTTCTCTTAGATTGAGCCTCTCCAGCTCGGGACACGCGTAAGGTTCCGGGTTGGGGTGCTCACAGATTGTCCCCCAATAATTTCCTTCGTTTCAACATTTCTTATTTCCATTTTTTTTCATTCGCGAAGGTATTTTGAGCAATAAATATAGGTTAATTTAGTTATCATAATGAATGTATAAAAATTGTTACTTGTAGTACATATAATGGTGTAACAATAACAACTTTTAAATTATAATTTGGATAATTAAATCAGCTTCAAATTATTGTTCAAAATAGCTTCGTACTGTTAATGTTAAATCATGTGTTGCCATGAATGTTGTCCCAAGTGTTGCAAACCAGTGTTGCCACTGGTGTTGCCACAAGTGTTGCCATTTGGATTTGGCAACACTGAAATAGTTACTGTATTTTTCACAAATAAAAATATGGAAATTAATGTTTAATTAACAGTAGTTAGTCTGCTTAAAATGAGCTTAAAAAGATCAACATAAACTGTCCAGGCGTGATTCACGAAGAAGAGGAGAAAATTAACAAATAAACATGTGTTTATTTGTTTAATTAATGACCAAACAAAAAGAGATTTTATTTAGCTATTCAGGGGGAGAACAAGTCAGAGTACAAGGCATCCACAGCTGAGAGGTACAAGCAAGAGAAGCAAGAGAAGACTAAGTCTCCTACATTTGAGGCGAGTTGGCTAAAATGGAGGAAACAAACTCCAAGGCTGTTGCTGATCATTTTGAGTAGGCTCCAAGTAGTTGTGGCCTATAAATAGTGCAGTGGATCTTCATTTAAGATCATCCAATTCAGAAAATGCAAATCTGCACAAGAAATAGAATTCTGCTCTCAAGTGCTGCCATTCAAGTGTTGGCAACACTCAGTCCGACACTCGAGAATTTCATATGAATTTTCATATTTTTGTGAGGTTTTGAGTGTTCATTTTCAGAGAGAGTTCTTTTATATGTTGTTCCTTATGTTAATGATTGTTTATCATTAAGGAACTTCTTCGACCTTGTATTGAATTCATATTATTAATAGAAAGGTCTTACCCTCCTGGCACCCATCAAGTTATATATTTATATAACTTGATAAAAATTATATTCTTGTGTATTGTTTTAATTCTTCCGCTGCAAAGTAGATTTATTTCTATTTATTTGTGTTTTTCTAGAATTGGTGTGTGTTGTTGTTAGTGTTGCCAACACTAAGGACAACACTTGTGAGTTTCGTCTCACCTTGTGAGTTTCGCCTCACTTGTTCTAAGCCATAGACAATTTCAATTCGTATCAGAGCCTAGCACTTGATATACTAAGTGTTTAGATCCTTTTGTCATGGCTTATGATCCGGCCAACCCTAATCAAAAGAGATTACCGGTTTTAGACGGATCAAATTATGCTTATTGGAAGATTCGCCTACGCTCGCATATCAAATCAATTGATCTTCGAGCTTGGCGATCTATTTTAAATGGTTATTCTGTTCCAATGCTTCCTCCGGATGACGATGGTGACGTTCAAGTCAAACCTGAATTCAAGTGGACAATTGAAGAGAATAATCTTGCTAGTTTCAATGAAAAGGCACTGAATGCCATCTATGAATGGGTTGACATGCATATGTTAAAGCTCATTCAAAATAGTTCTACTGCAAAAGATGCTTGGGATACTTTACAAATATTTTGTGAAGGAGGTGGTAGTGTCCGAGAAACAAAGCTTAGAGGTCTCACTAGTAAATTTGAAAGATTAAGAATGGGTGAAAACGAAGACATCTCGTCTTATTTTGAAAAGTTGATTGATATTTCAAATGCTTGTCAAGTATTAGGGGAACCTTTTACAAATAAACAACTTGTTTCAAAAGCTATTCGTACTCTTCCCGAACGTTTTAATATTAAAGTTTCAGCTATTGAAGAGGCCCATAATCTTTCAACTATGGACATTAACTCCTTAATGAGCATTTTGAAAAACTTTGAGATGAATCTCAATGAACAAATCGAGGCTTCTAAAGGCAAAAATATTGCCTTAAAAGTCGAATCTTCGGACACATGTGTGGATGATGAAGATGAAGCCTTCGAGGAGTTAGATGAAAATACTAGTGTAGCTTTACTTGCAAAGAGATATAATTCTATGCTTAGAAAATTTAACAGTGTGCAGGTAAAAGCTAAGAACCAATCGGCCAAAACCTCTAGTTTTGTGCCAAGGAGAGTTCCTCCTCCAAATCAAAAGAATACCCCACCTAGGCGTGAATCCTCAGAAAAGATCCGGTCCGATCCTAAATACATTGAATTCATTCAATGTCATGCTTTTTCCGGTTGGGGATACTATGCCAGTGAATGTGCTAACACCTTGAGAAAGGCGGGTAAAAATTTGTGGGTATCTCTTAGTGATGGAGAGGAGGAAGGAACGGAGAAAGATGAAAAGACGGAGCAAGTGGTCATGATGGCCATGGTAGAGGAGCTACCTTCGACAGAGAGTGTTACCTCAAGTGTTGTTCCAGATTTAACAACACTTGACACAACACTTGTGACTTCTTCAGAAAGTGTTGCCCCAAGTGTCGTCCAGGAAATGGCAACACTTGATACAATACTCAGCAGGTATGATTCTTTAAATGATATTTGCTTGTGTGATTCAGTTGGTTTAAACTCAGAGGAGACTATAGAGGATGATCTTTGTAAAGATGAGCTCATTCATGAATTAAAAAACTTCTATAAGTCTCTCCTCGTGGAATGGAAAAAGGAGAACACGATAGTGGTTTTCTTGAAAAAGAAAAATCATGATCTTAAAAACTCCTTGACTCGGCTGGAGGTTCAACTCAGTAGGAGAGGCTTGGAACTTGATAAAATCAAGGCCAAACTCAACCTAGACAAATTCACCTACAAAAAACTCAACACGAGTTCATCCAAATTGGATGAAATACTCAATTTGAGTAAGCCTCTGAAAGCTGGTCTTGGGTTCCAAGAATCACTAGAAAGTATTACCTCTTCCTTGTTTGATGTTGAAACTAAAAATTGTTTTGTAAAAGAGCGTGTCAAGGAAAAGGATAGCACTCCTAGTGATACTTCTGATCAATCCAATGAATGTGGATACTGTCACAAAGCTGGACATATCAAATCAGATTATTTTTTTCTTCAAAAGAAAATGTCCAGTCTTCAAGTGTTGCCTCAAGTGTCGCCAAATTCTCAGGGCAACACTCAAGACAACATCAGTGAACGGTAATCCGCATTTTCAAAAAGGCTTGGTTACCCAAGGAAAAACTGAAATGCTATGTTGTTTACACAGCTTTAAGGACTAACATTGCAGGAACTTGGTACTTTGATAGTGGTTGTTCACGTCATATGACGGGTACAAAATTATTCCTAATGGAGTACCAACCTATTCAAGGAGGCTCAGTGACTTATGGTGGTGGAGGCAAGAGTAAAATAGTTGGAAAAGAAACACTGAATATTGTTGGTTTTCCTCCTTTAAAAAACGTCTTGCACGTAGATGGTTTACTTGCTAATTTAATTAGCATTAGCCAACAATGTGATGACAATTTGGAGGTAAAATTCAATAAAAATACCTGTGAAGTGTTTGATAATACTAACTTTTGTGTCATGACTGAAATAAGATCAAGTGATAATTGCTACCTGGTTGGTAATAAATCAGTGTGCAATTTGACAAAACTTGATGATATAAGGTTATAGCATCAAAAGTTAGGTCATTCTCATTATAGGAATCTTGAGAAGATTATCAAACACAATGCCGTCAAAGGTGTTCCTAAACTAAACCTCAAAGACATCGTGATGTGTGGTGACTGTCAAAAGGGTAAGCAAACTCGTGTTGCTCACAGTGTTGGACAACACAATAAACAACACTTAGGAACAACACATTATTTTCAGCTTCTACATATGGACTTGATGGGTCCTATTGAGGTAGAAAGCTTGGGAGGTAAGAAGTATGTTTATGTGATAGTTGATGATTTTTCTAGGTATACATGGGTCTATTTCTTAAGTGAAAAATCTGAAACTTTTGATAAATTTACTCACTTAGTCTCTAAAATCAAAAACATGTTTTGTTCTCCAATTTTTCGAATAAGATCAGATCATGGTAGAGAATTTGAAAATCTCTCCTTCTCTACATTTTGTAGTAATAAGGGGATACACCATGAATTTTCAGCACCTAAAACACCACAACAAAATGGTATTGCTGAAAGGAAAAATAGGACTTTAATGGAGATGGCTCGTGTTATGCCGATTGCTAGAAATATTTCCAAAGGTTTTCGGGGCCGAATTAAACACACTCTTGTCACACTACGAATAGAGTTTTCTTAAGACCCGGTACAACTATGACACCCTATGAGATTTTAAATGGAAAGAAACCTACGGTTCACTATTTTCATGTGTTTGGGTGTTTGTGCTACATTTTAAATGACCGGGAATACTTAGGAAAACTAGATTCCAAGAGTGACAAAGCCATATTTCTTGGCTACTCTCAAAACAGTCATGCTTATCGAGTCTATAATTTGAGGTTAAAAGTGATTCTAGAATCGGTAAATATTGAATTTAACGATTACTTGAGTGCTACAGGAGAACCAGCTGATGATATACCTTTGATCCTTACTTTGAAGAAGTCAAACAGGGCCGGGAAATGTAACCGATTTGCCATGGCAGCCACAGATTCAAGTGTTGCCCCGAGTGTTGCCCCTGAAACGGCAACACCTGAGGCAACACAGGAGAACAGAACAGTAGCTGGAGAGAGCAGTGACTCATAAGAAGAAGATGGATTGGTGTACCATCAAGGCAGGAGAGATCCCCCAGCTCGTATTAGAAATTATCATCCCATTAATTACTCAGGTAATTGGTAATGTTAATGAAGGGGTTCGAACAAGAAATAAGGAGCCAGTTGACTACAGAGATATTGTTAGGTATGTGTGTATGTCCTCCATATACTCCAAGGTAAAACACTCCTGTTTCGTTTCCTCTCTTGAGCCTAAAAATGTGATTGAGGCTTTAAATGATAATTTCTGGATTCAAGCTATGCAAGAAGAGCTTAAACAATTTACCCGTAACGAGGTTTGGTGTTTAGTTCCATGTCCTTTAAATACAAATATTATTGGAACTAAATGGATTTACAAAAACAAATCTGATGAATTGGGTAATATTGTTCGTAATAAAGCTCGTCTTGTGGCTTAAGGCTATACACAAGTGGAACGAATCGATTTTGACGAGACCTTTGCACCTGTGGCTAGAATTGAGTCAATAAGACTACTTCTTGCTATAACCTGTTACCTCAAAATCACATTGCACCAAATGGATGTCAAAGCGGCTTTCTTGAATGGGTACTTAGATAAAGAGATCTATGTTGAGCAACCTAAAGGGTTTGAAGACTCATTCCACCCAGACCATGTATACAGACTTGATAAGGCCTTATATGGCTTGAAACAAGCTCCTCGTGCATGGTATGGGCCTCTAACAAGTTTCCTTCTTGAATATGGATTTGTTAGAGGAGAAGCCAATAGGACATTATTTATTCTTAGGGAAAATAAAGAGCTTGTCATTGCTCAGATCTATGTTGATGACACAGTTTATGGTTCCACATCTAAAACATGTTTACAAAATTTTGTGGATGCTATGGCATCAACATTCGAGATGAGCATGATAGGAGAACTTAATTATTTCATAGGATTGCAGGTGAAACAGTCAGATGATGGAATCTTTATCTCTCAGAGCAAGTATGATAAAAGTCTGGTGAAAAGATTTGGGTTGGAGAGTGCAAAGAGCTCAAAAATACTTATGGGATCATCTCTTAAGGTAACCAAAGATCAGGCAGGGGAGGATGTTGACCCAACTCTGTATAGATCCATGATAGGTAGTCTTCTGTATCTTACTGCCAGGCATCCCGATATTATGTTCAGCGTAGGTGTATGTGCTAGATATCAGTCTGCTCCTAAAATTTCTCACCTAAATGCTGTCAAGAAAATCATTAAGTATGTGTCTGGGACAAGTGAATTAGGAATCTGGTTCACCAAAGACACTAATACCAACTTGGTTGGTTTTAGTGACTCTGATTGGGCAGGGGATATAGATGATAGAAAGAGCACTAGTGGGGGTTGTTTTTTCTTGGGTAATAATCTTGTGTCATGGTACAGTCGCAAGCAAAATTGTGTCTCTCTCTCGACTGCTGAATCTGAGTATGTAGCAGCCGGGTGTTATTGTTCACAATTGATATGGTTGAAACATATGCTTGGCGACTATGGTCTTGACAGTAATATCTTGACCATGTATTGTGACAATTTGAGTGCTATAAACATTTCCAAAAACCCTGTACAACACTCACACACTAAACACATTGATAACCGCCATCACTTTTTGAGAGATTTAGTAGAAAAGGACTTGATCCAAATAGAACATATTGATACTAAACATTAACTTGCTGATATTTTGACCAAAGCCTTGGACCATGAGAGATTTTCAAGTTTGAAAAAATCTCTTGATTTATGCTTTCTATAAATCTGTTGTTTCAAGTGTTGCCGTCAGTATTGCCAACACTGACAGCAACACTGTGTATTTGTTGTGTAATTTTTTTTTTATTTATTTAAAAAAAATCTATATATATAGTTAGTCTAATCTCAAATGGAGAGCATTTACTGACCTTTTTGTTCTAGTATGTGTATATACTATATGTTAATATTTTTTATAAAATATCCCTTTGTGCTTAAAGTGACAAAGTCACTTATATTATGTTGATATTGAAAAAGGCAAAGCTTGTTAAAATATTCCCAAAGGGAGTATAATATAGTTGTTTTATACTAGGTATTAGGGACATGGAGCTCGCTACTATAGTGTACCCTACTTGAAAGGTATAAAACTTACATATAGCTTTACACGTTTATAAAAATCTCGGGGCACGGAGCTCGCTACTACGATGCTTCCTTGTAAATAAAGAATGTGTAAAGCTTGCTTAAAAATTTTCTAAGGAATGATAAGTTATAGATATTGAAAAAATATCAAGGAAATTTTATTTAAAAATGTTGCCTTGTGTGTCACGCAACATTACTAGTAACACATTAGTAGATGCTACATTAATTTTTTATTTCTTATTTTTGTTTTTGTTAATTAAATTTTGAATTTTCAAAAGTCTATTTTCTTATATTTAGAGTTTGTAAAATTTAAAAGGTTTTTAGCAAAAATATTTATTTTTGTCTAACTAATTGTAATTTAGTAATATCTATTTTTTAAATTCATTATTTTGAATTTTGAAAAACACAATTTTATGGATATTGCTAAAATTATTTTTAGTTATTATATTTTTGAAAAATAAAAAATAAAAAAAATAAAAAAATGTTTTTTTTAAATAAATGGCGGATGTCAGTTTGGTGGAGTTTATTGGGTTTGTGAGAAATAAAAGGGATTTAATTTGATTTGAACTTGTCAAATCAAATTAAAACCCACTATTCACTCAAAATCCTCTTCCTAAACCCTCTCTCTCTCTCTCTTCGTATCACTCTCTCTCTAGGCGAACCAAACCCTTCTCCTGTTCCCTCTTCTTCCTCATTTCTTCCTTCGATTTTCATGGCCAGTCCCAAAAATACTTCCCAAATTTCTTCTCCTATGAAATTTCACGTTTAGCCCCTTCGAGTATCGCCTCCAATGTCGCCGTCCCCATGGAGATATCACCTGCGACACTTTCGGCCACACCCTCAACCTCACCATCTTTGAACATTATTGTGTACAATCATCCTCCAATTCCCATTCCTGTAAGCCTTCCTGAAGCTACCCCATCAGTTGAACTCACCTTCGCCCCTCAAAAGAAAACCAAGAAGAGAAAGGCGGTTGATTCCTCTTCATCATTTCGGGGTGGTGTTCGTCGTCAGTCAGAAAGGATCAAGACTTTGTTCAGGTCCAAGATACCTTCCAACACGGCTGATGATCCTGTCAATGTGGAGGATAGTTCTAGTTCTTCGCCTAATATTTCGTCCGAGGACAATTTGGACCCAATCTTTAAAGAGACTAAGGAGCCCTCATCATCTTCTGATGAGGATGAGGAAGCATGGATGGATGATGAAGAAACTCTAGCTGAAGCTCAGTCCCGAATTGTCAAGAAACAGAAAATTTCTGCCAGTGTCGCCCCAAGTGTTGCCAATCCAATGCAACACCTGAAGCAACACCTGCTGCCAAGTCCAAAGCCCAGTCAAGTTCACCCTCATATTCTCCCATTTCCTGGCCTCATCTAAACACCCCTACTCCCTCTCAAGATTCCAAATCAGATTATGAGTCTTTTGGGTATTACGAACGTCGATTTCTTTTCGAGAAATTTTATAGTGAATCAAGCTTAAATAAGTGGGTTCAAGATTCTGAGAAAAAGATTCTGAATGAAAGAAATATGTTTGTGACTCAGTTCAAGGAGTTAGGAGTGTACCAATTTTTAGAGGACATGATTTTTTGCCTACGGTGACTAAAGTGTCATCGTATATTGAAAGTGCGGTTAGAAATTTTTATGCTCATCTTAGGGAGGATATTGATGATAGGAATACCCCTCATTTTGGAAAGATCTTTGTTAGGGGCAATATTTATGATTTTAATCCCTTGATCATCAACAAATTATTCGGCCTACCTAATGTTGAAGATGAGAGTTTGGAAGTTGAACCAAATGCCTTAGCCACCTTTTTGACTGGAGGGAGAATCACTGTTTGGACCGAACATTTTAAATCTACTCATCTTACTTCTTTGTTTAGCGTGCTTCACAAAATTTGTATAACAAATTGTCTACCTACGGCCAATGAAAACACGGTGACATTCGAGCAAGCCACTTTGTTGTACAAACTAGGCAAGAAACAAAGAGTCAACTTTGGGAGATTAGTGTTTGTTCACCTAGCTGCATGGGCCAAGAAAAGAAAAACCTCCTCCTTCATTTTTCCTTCCCTTATTTATAATGTTCTTATGTACCAAAACCTCAAGCCTTGAAATGCCGATAATATCTCTGAGAAGCCTGTCTTTTACAGAATTAGCAAACTCTTTACATAAGGTGATAGGCACTGAGATTTGCCATGGGTTTTGGTTACAGATGCTCCTCCTTTGGCTGCCCCTGCTTCAAGTGTCGACCCAAGTGTCGCCCCTGAAATTGGCAACACTTCAGGCAACACTGCTCCTGTAATGATTGATACTGCTATGGTTCTTAATTTTTTCAATAGTCAGGTGAAGCACATTGACTCAGTGATACAGGGGTGGCTGGACATGCGTACTGATATAATGAAAATGGTGGATATGATTTCTTCCAAAATAGGGGGAGATCAATCAAGGCCAAGGCGTGATGATGGAGCGGATGGAGATGGAGCTGGACCAAGTGGCACAGCTGAGGGGGGTGAAGGAGCTGAAAATGCAGGTTGAAGGTGGTTGGTTCGAATGGTACTTGATTTTGGTGGTTTGGTAACAAAAACAATGTTATTTATTTTTATTTGGTTTGTTATGCTTAAACAATTTTAATTTCTATTTTTTTTCTTTGTTTCGGCTGTAATTTTCTTAAAACTTTGGTGGATGATTTTTGCTAAATGGTTGGATGGTTGTTTTCAAGATTTTAATAATTATTTTGTTTAGTTATTAATTTTGTATTAAGGGGGAGATAATTCGAAATTATGAGATGTCATTTGCCTGAAGGTTGATGTTGCCACTCTTGTGAGTGTGATTCTTTGATTGAAAAATATTTTCAAAATATTGCCTGAAGGTTGATGTTGCCTCTATTAAATCACGTTACATTTTTTGATTTGTTTTGTTAAGTTTGACTAACTGTTTTATAAAGATCATCACATTGGTATTTTGTGAAGAAATCAGTAACTAAGAGGGAGATTGTTAATGTTAAAGCATGTGTTGCCATGAATGTTGTCCCAAGTGTTGCAAACCAGTGTTGCCACTAGTGTTGCCACAAGTGTTGCCATTTGGATTTGGCAATACTGAAATAGTTACTGTATTTTTCACAAATAAAAATGTGAAAATTAATGTTTAATTAACAGTAGTTAGTCTGCTTAAAATGGGCTTAAAAGATCAACAGAAACTGCCCAGGCGTGATTCACGAAGAAGAGGAGAAAATTAAAAAAATAAACATGTGTTTATTTGTTTAATTAATGACCAAGCAAAAAGAGATTTTATTTAGCTATTCAGGGGGAGAACAAGTCAGAGTACAAGGCATCTACAGCTGAGAGGTACAAGCAAGAGAAGCAAGAGAAGACTAAGTCTGCTCTCAAGTGTTGCCATTCAAGTGTTGGCAACACTCAGTCCGACACTCGAGAATTTCATATAGATTTTCATATTTTTGTGAGGTTTTGAGTGTTCATTTTCAGAGAGAGTTCTTTTATATGTTGTTCCTTATGTTAATGATTGTTTATCATTAAGGAACTTCTTCGACCTTGTATTGAATTCATATTATTAATAGAAATGTCTTACCCTCCTGGCACCCATCAAGTTATATATTTATATAACTTGATAAAAATTATATTCTTGTGTATTGTTTTAATTCTTCCGCTGCAAATTAGATTTATTTCTATTTATTTGTGTTTTTCTAGAATTGGTGTGTGTTGTTGTTAGTGTTGCCAACACTAAGGACAACACTTGTGAGTTTCGTCTCACCTTGTGAGTTTCGCCTCACTTGTTCTAAGCCATAGACAATTACACGTACTAACATCAAAAAAAAAAATTACATGTGTAAAAAAAAATAATGACATGTTGCTGAATTATGTTTTTGTTTAAAATATTTTTTTTACATGTTTTAAAATAAATGATGACATGTTGCTGAATTAAGTTTTTGTTTCAAATATTTTTTTTACAAGTGGGACGGAGGTACTAATATATTCAACTCTTTTTCATAAATTATGTTTATGTTTAAAATTTTTTTTATATGTGTTAAAAAAAATATGTCATGAATAATTGCAACAAAATCAAACACAAACTATACAAAATAATTTTAAAAAACTAAAATAACATCAAAAAATAAATATTGTCAAGTTAGTGGCCACATCCCGACCACATAGGAAATCTTACATTAATTCATTAAAACATTTAGGAAATTCATATAAACCAAATGAACTTAAGAGTCACTTAACTTCACTACTTCACTATCCTTAGAAAATACCTGCAAAACAAATGAGTTTAACATTATTTACTATATGATTCCAACAATTCAGCAAAAATACTTGATGGGGCGGGATTCTGCTCACCAGCTTTCCCTTTATTATTTTCAACCCGCTCCATTTGTTCCCGCCTCCGGGTACTCCTGATTGCCGAATCGGTCTCAGAAGTATGCACCTCGCCTTCCCGCGCAGTCCCCGATCAGGCCTGGTGGGTATTCTTCTGATTGGGGGTCTCCAGCACCGGATTCTGGGTAACCTTCGCCTGAGCAGTCTTTTCTTGCACCATTCCGATCACTTTCTGGGCTCACAATCCAAATACTAACCAAACCAAACACCAACAGACACCTGCAGTAGGCCTGGAGACAGATTTCTGGGCTAAGAAACACGAAACTTACGAACAGAGAAAACCCTAACACCCCCAACACCTTCGAACAAAACACAGAAATCCAACAAACTCTTGCCAATCAACCAAAAGAAGAAAATTCAAGTCCCGACAACGGAACCAACTGATGCTGCCATCCAAAAAACAATGGTTGCACAGGATCTGAAAATGACAGGATGCCTCGGTTGTTCTTCCTTCGACTTGATCCCTACACACATGCACACACGTGAACTAGGCCGGGGGTGGCTCCGGCGAAACCCCTCTGGCGTGAGAGTAAGATTAGTGGTTCACTAAAATGGTAAATATGGAAATCCTAGAGAGAGAGAGCTTAGAGAGGAGAGAGAGAGAGACATACCCATGCAAATGAGCCATTTCCCTAGTTTATACTCCCAAGCCCCCATGTGCCTTGCACATGGGGGACACTTGTCAATCATCTATCAAGGGTCCTCAACCAACCTCAAATTAGTAGGATTTCATTGTTCACCTTGTCAAATCAAGCTACAGTTAATTGCTTTGTCGGGATGCGGGATCACGCTTCACGTAAGCCGCAGGCAACAATCGCCCACCGAGCGGCCACGTACTTAGTGCGACCAACCTTAACTACATCGGTCACGCTGCTTCCCGCCCTCACTTATCGCTGTTCGTTCGTTTCTTCAGGGTATCAACCTCGTCCTACTTACTCCTATATATCGCAGTGCGGGGTCGACTTATCTCGCACGCCTCTTCCCGCCCCTGGGCCCTCCTCACGGCCCTCAGATACATATTTGACCCATTTCTACAAGCACTAGGCCCATTTAGGGATGCTGGGCCTACTTGCTCACTTGGGCCCAATTCTATTTTCCAATATCGCATCAGATTTGCTTGACCGGAGTAGTAGAAGATGAACCTGATGGGGCGGCCTGAGGTGAAGGAGGGGTAGGGGTCGCTGGAGAGGGCAACGTTGCCCGGGGATGGAGAAGGAAAGGGATCACCGGTGGAGGGAAGGTAGAGAGAGTGATTGTGTGCGTGTATGTGACTGTGTGTGGGAGGGGAAGGATGGGTTTTATTTGGGGTGTAGTAGTTCGGTCATTTATGTAGAGTATAAATCACTACTACATTTCTGACCTAATGTAACGCATCTAATGCAACGACAGAGCTAATGTAACGCATCTAATGCAACGCCAGAGCTAATGTAACGAGTCTAATGCAACGACAGAGCTAATGTAACGGCACATTTTGATTAATGCAACGACTTTGATCTTAGCGTTACATTAGATTTTTTGGCATTACATTAGATTATTCTAATGTAACGGCTAAATTACTAATGCAACGCCCTCTTTCTAATGCAACGACTTAGTTAGGAATGCAACGCCCTCTGTAAAGTCAAATGAACTACTACTACTACCACCACTACTACCACTACTACTACCACCACCACCACCACCACCACCAATACCACAATCACCACTACTACCACTACCAGTACTACCATTACTACTACTACTACTACTACTACCACCACCACCAACACCACTACTACCACTACCACTACCACTACCGTCACTACTACCACTACCAGTACCACCACCACCACCACTACTACCACTACCACTACCACCACTACTACCACCACCACTACTACCACCACCACTACTACTACTATCAGTACCACTACTACTACCAATACCACTACTACTACCACCACTACTACTACCACCACTACTACTACTACCACCACTACTACCACAACTACTACCACTACTACTACTACCACTACCACCACCACCACCACCACCACCACAACCACCACTACTACTACTACCGACCACCACCACCACAACCACCCCAACTACTACCACTACTACTACCACCACCACCACCACCACCACCACCACAACCATCGCTACTACTACCACCACTGCTACTACCACTACTACCACTACCACCACCACAACCACCACTACTACTACCACCACTACTACCACCACTGCTACCACTACCACCACCTCCACCATCACCACCACTACTATCACTACCACTACCACTACCACTACCACCACCACCACCACCACCACCACTACTACCACTACCACCACTACTACGCCCACCACTACTACTACCACCACCACTACTACTACTATCAATATCACTACTACTACCAGTACCACTACTACTACCACCACTACTATCACTACAACCACTACTACCACAACTACTACCACTACTACTACTACCACTACCACTACCACCACCACCCCCATAACCATCACTACTACTACCACCACTACCACCACAACCACCACCACCACCACCACCACAACCACAACCACTCCAACTACTACCACTACTACCACTACTACTACCACTACTACTGCCACCACTACTACTACCACTACTATCACTACCACCACCACCACAACCATCGCTACTACTACTACCACTACTACTACCACTACCACCACCACAACCACCACTACTACCACTACCATTACCACCACCACCACCACCACGACTACCACTAATATCATTACCACCAGTACTACCATTACTACCACTACCACTACTACTACCACCACCACCAATACCACTACCACCACTACTACTACCACCACTACTACCACTACCACCGTTACTACCACTACCACCGTTACTACCACTACTACTACTACTACTACCACTAATACCACCACCACTACTACTACCATCACTACTACTACTACCACTACTATTACTACTACCACCACTACTACCACTACCACTACCAGTAATAGCATTTACTTCTAACAATTTTTGAATAAAAAAGTTAATTTTTTAATAGTTTTTTGAAAAAACAGTTAACTTTTTAACAGTTTATGTTAAGTTTTATACTGTATATATTAACTCTTTTTTTTCAATTTTTTTTTGGATAAAGAATACTATTTTAGACTTACTACATACATTTTTTGCAAAAAATTATATAAAAAAAGTTATGAATTTTGAAAGAAATAAAACTTAACTTTTTTAAAAGATCCTTTTCATAAGTTACTTGGAGTTGCATTATAACCTTCTAATGCAGTATGGCGGGCTATTAAATTTAATTTCCCTCTTTAAAAAAAAACATTGCATAGACTACAACGTTTTTTTATAAACGTTGTGAAACCTCCACATTGATTTCAAATTGATAAAGACAAAAAAAAAATACAAAAAAGAAAAAGAAAAAGAAAAAGAAAAAGAAAAAGAAAAAGAAAATAATAGAAAACATGGGCGGGCATTTTCCCGCACTCCTTCACCCAAAAAATTCAATTGCGCCTTCCCAAATCGCCAATTCCCCCAAATCACATTTCATCTTCTTTATCTCAACAACCATGGCTGAGAGAGGCGTCAGATTACTTCCATGATCGCTTCCATCTCCATCACTAACAAGAAACGTTCGCACATTGTCGTCAAGCTGTTTAATTTCCGATGTCGACGGTGGCGGAGTCTCGACGATTTCATCTCCACTCGAACGCTTCATTCGGCCAGTGAATTCTCTGTCATTGCCGATATGGTGAAGCAAATTGAGCCGTTGGATATACAGAAATTCCAAGGGCGTTTCTGATTCCGCTAAGGATTCTATGAAACAGACTATCTCTACTATGTTAGGCTTTCTCCCCTCGGATCAATTCTCTGTTACTGTTAGGGTTTCAAAACGTCCGCTTGATCGTCTATTGGCTTCTTCCATTATTACAGGGTATTAGACGGAGATGTGGCTCATAGGATTAAAGCAGGTTGGTTGAAGTGGAAGAATGCTACAGGGTTTCTATGTGATCGCGGCATGCCCAATAGATTAAAGGGAAAATTCTAGTGCACGGCAATTAGGCCGGCATTGCTTTACGGCACCGAATGTTGGGCCGTGAAACAGTGTCACGTGCATAAGATGAATGTGGCGGAGATGCGTATGCTTTGATGGATGTGCGGTCATACAAGAAAGGATCGGTTGGGGAATGAGGTGATCAGAGGTAAAATAGGAGTTGCGCCCATTGAGGATAAAATGAGGGAAAATCGTCTACGGTGGTTTGGACATGTGAGAAGGAGACCGAGTGATGCACCGGTTAGGAGGCCGGAACAGTGGAGAAATGATAAAATGGCGAGGGGTAGGGGAAGACCCAAACAAACTTGGATTAGAGTAATTGAAAATGATATGAATTTACTTGGAGTGGATGAAAGTATGGTGTTGAAGAGGCCGGAGTGGAGGGCAAAAATCCATGTGGGGGTTGATTTTTTTATTTTTTATTTTTATTTATTTATATATTTATTTATTATTTTATTTGTATTTTATTTTATTTTTTATTTTATTTTATTTTTTTATTTTTTATTTTTTTAATTTTTTTAATTTAATTTTTTAATTTATTTTTTTTCACGATAACATATGAGGATTCATGCTAGCCGACCCCAAATTATTTTGGGACTAAGGCTTTGTTGTTGTTGTTGTTGTTGTATTAGCCTTACTAGTTAATTGACACTACGCTTTTATTTTGGTATATATTTGTAAATTGTTGCACGAAAAATGATTAGATTGGTGCACTGTTTAGGTATACTCTGTGGAATGCTGAGTACAGGGTTTCTCTGATGAGAAATTTCGATTTGTCCCCGGATGCTTTAAAAAGACCAAACTTCTGCGAACAGAACAAGTTCTTGGAAGAAAATCTGGAGGAGACTGATGATAAGAGTGTTGAGGCTGGGATTGATTGCAATGGGGAAGATTTGGTGAAATTGAATCAGCAAATCAGTCTAGAAAAATTGTCACCTGAAGCTTTGGAGTACATTCAACTGTTAGAATCAGAGTTATCTGCTGTCAAGGAGGTAACTTTTCTATTCACTTTCTCACTCTTCATCTTTTTTTATAAACGTTTTAAACCTCCACATTGTTTTATGTTTGATTTTGGTTGTTTGGTGTGTGAATTGTGCTGATTAAGTTATTTTGTGATTGACGCTGACTTCTTTTGATGTTGCTTACAATGAATTTATAGTTTGTTTCTGTTTGATTTTGGTTGTTTGGTGTGTGAATTGTGCTGATTAAGTTATTTTATAAACGTTTTAAACCTCCACATTGTTTTCTGTTTGATTTTGATTTTGGTTTACCTGCTTTTGTACATTTAAATGCAATTGGTGCATTATTGATCTTTGTAGATTCTAATTTAATTGGAGTTCTTCAAAACCATGATTGGCTTTCAATGAATTTATAAATTGTTTCGCTGCCTTCATTTTGAAGATGGTTTTCTTAGGATAATTAAAACTAACAAAAAAAGTGGGACTAACTTTCCCAGACGAAGGGAGTATCTAAAATGCCCCTTCAAGGAAAAACTAACTTTCCTGTACACCAAGTGAATTATTGGACTTCGCTACTGAAGCAGAGTTGGACATCAATTGTTTTTATGCTGATGGTTCGTTGCTCTTTTCTCAAACGCAAATGCTTTGCAGATCACCGTCTGGGTTAGCAGTATTTCTTTCCATGCATATGCTGATATCAGTTTTGAGAGCACATCTGATGTAAGTATTTAATAAGTATACTAGGCTTCAGTGTGTTTATATCACAATGATATATTTCATTAGTATATACTCTTTTTTTCATCTAATTGCTTGTTCATGGTTGTTTTCTGCATAACTATAAATAGGCTGGCAAAGGGATCACAGATCTGAAATCTTCCCTGCAGGTGATTGATGAGCACCCATATTTATCTATTCATCACTCACTCTCTATATTCATCACTCACTGCATTGGTCAAGTATTAGAATGCTGGGACAAGGAAAAGAAAGAAATGGTTGCTATCAAAATAGTTCGAGGTATTAAAAAATATCGTGAGGCGGCTATGATTGAAATTGATGTTCTGCAACAGCTTGGAAAGCATGACAAGGGTGGCAACCGGTGAGTGATATGCTAAAGGGTTTCTTACTATTCTGTTATTTTTATCTCGATTTTTTTTTTCTCTTAAAGTTGTGTCGTGGTTAAAGTGGATTATTCCTTGCAGTTGTGTGCAATTAAGGAACTGGTTTGACTATCGTAACCATATCTGTATTGTAAGTATATAAAAATTGATATGGTGGATTCATTTCCCCAATTTAACAAATATTATGGGAGTTAAGATCTCTCGATGGATTTAAATGGTTTTAACAGGTATTTGAGAAGCTTGGGCCAAGCTTATACGATTTTCTACGCAAAAACAATTATCGCTCATTTCCCATTGATCTAGTCTGCAAGATTGGCAGACAACTCTTGGAGTGTGTAGCATGTGTGTAGTAATTGCTTATGCTAGCTTCTCTTATTTTCTATTTTTTTTCTTCTTTGTATTGAGTCTATTGACTGCCTTCTCTGCAAGGTACTTGCTAAAAGCTTTAACTTGCATTTCAAAACCTTTTTTCACCCTGGAGATCACTAGGGCATTTTAAACATGCTTCTGCTTGTAACTTGCGTTTTCGGTGCATTTAGCATTTAATACTTTTTGTTCAATTATTTTTAATTAATTGTTTTCTTCTATTGTTTAAAATTTTCAGTTATGCATGATATACAGCTCGTTCACACTGATTTGAAACCTGAGAACATTCTTCTCGTGTCTCCGGAGTATATCAAAGTACTTGACTACAAGGTATGAATTGACCTATGAGTTTTGGGCTTGATAAGTTTACTCTTTTTTGCTCTGACTCTGATATCTTGATGAGCATATGGTTTGATTTGATGAGCATATGATTTGATTGAATCTTATGTTTCTTTAACAGGGTTCTTCACGGTCACCTAAAAATGTAGAAGTGGGTAGCTGCATATCATATGAGTTGACACCACTTGCTTTCTTTTGTAGTTCTAATCCTCTATGTTTTAACTTGTAGGTACATGGTGAGCTAAATGGATATGAAGAATAATCAATGAGATGGTGGAGCCTAATGCAACGATTTTTAGTGTTGCATTAGCTCAAAAATGTAGTAGTGCTTGTTAGGTTTTTACCACTTATATTATGTAATCAGTATGTGTCGATCGATGACACGTTGTCATGTGTACATATATATATTATGTATCTTTTGAGAATGAAGTTTGTCAATACATGTTAATTATCATATCAATTAATTTTTTGTATAATATTTTTTTTATTATTTAATTGTATATATATTACTATTAGTAATCAATATTAATACATAACAACAGCCGTTACATTAGGTGTGCATCTGCTTTTTGGCGTTACATTAGGTATTCAACTATTTTTTAAATTGGCGTTGCATTAGGTACTCATCTACTTTTTGGCGTTGCATTAGGTGTTCATATAGTTTTAATAGGTGTTCATATAGTTTTAAAATTGGTGTTGCATCAGGTATTCACCTAATGCAACGCCAAAGCTCTGGCGTTACATTAGCTTACTATGTCGTTGCATAAGACCTAATGCAACGCAAGAGAATGCAACGGCCATTTGGCATTACATTAGGCCTAATGTAACGGTTTTTGGGCCCTAATGCGACGAAAATTAGCGTTACATTAGGTCAAAAATGTAGTAGTGAATGGTTTCAGGACCATTTGGTAATATTGATTTCAAACACTGGACTAATTGGTTGACTTTCAAAATGCTTGTCTATGATGGTGGATTGGATTAGGGTGTAGGATCGAACGGTAATTTCCCATAAAGAAAAACGTTAAATTTGAGATTATTATTATCCCCGAAAAGCCGAATATAGTAAAAACAAACCCTAAAATGAAACTTGTACACTAAGCTATACGTTGCGTAGCTTCTTTGAGAAGATGAAGCTCGTCCATATCTGAACGGTCAGCTGTCAATACCCATTACATGTCGGCTTCTAATCTCCTTTCTTAACGTTATATTACGTCTATTATTTTATGGCCATTATTCTCTACAATCGTCTCTAATTCTAATACTTGCAATCTTTTATAAACGCAATCAAGTTCAGAAAATATTGGATTCTCTTGATAAAATTTGAATTTAATCAAAATTAATTATTTTCATAAAAAATTAAAAGTTATTATACAGGCAATATTAAAAATACTATTACTACCAATTAGTCTCTTGATTTCAAAATGAATGTTTGAAATTTTTTAAATTTGTTCCTGATCAAAAATATTCATTCGGAAAGGAAAGAGTAAACTTATGAAAGATAATTAGGTTTTTATATTATTTTTTTAATCAATGTTTAATTGAATTTACAATCAAAATCGAAGTACGTTATCTTTTTTGATGGAGGGAGAAGCTTGGATTTTTTTTTTTCAAAATATAGGTTTTAAAATTTTAAATACCAAAATAACTTTCACCAAAACTTATGTATCATAATAGCATTTTTTTGGAGTTCCGGGTTTGGCAAAATCGAAATTAAGTTCAAAGCCGGTATTGTCAATTCCAGATTTAAGGTTTGAAAGTTTCGTGTAGCTAGGAAACTTGGATCACGCAATAGGCAAAGGATGTGAGTACAGATGTGTCTCACAACTGTCCACACATCCACAGATAATGCAGCGGAATAAAACAATTAAATGTAAATAAAATGCAATAACTCAAGAGTTATTTACGCTTACTGATCTGTGTGATCAGCAAACTAGGCTTACGCCCAAAAACTTTTCACTATAAAAACTTTTGTTTCTTACAAAAACAAATAAGTGAAAAACTAAAATATGAAAATACTAAACAAGTTCTAATCACCTTCTACGATATGAACAACTCCCCTTTCCCAAGTAGGATCTATTCAATCAGAAGTAAAACAAGAGAACTTTATGAAAACCTAGATGTGAGTTACGGATGTAAGCTCACAACCTAAAAACAACAATGTCGAACCGTGAAGAACAAAGGTATTTTTCTCTGAAATAAATCTCTAAAGCTCTATCTTCTCTTGTGCTGATCCCTTATATTTATAGGCACCTTGGAGAAGATCTTCACGAATCCAAACTCTTCCTTATGTGAGAATTCAATTCCTACAAGGAAACATAAAGCACACTCACAAGGAAATCAAATATTAGTAGGTTAGTCCTAATATAAAACTATGTACATAAATAAAAGATATTTACTTTATTTACAAAGTCCTTTTCAAAGTAGGATAGTTATGAATCTTTCCATGAAAGCATAAAATTAACTTACCAAAAATTCCTCTTTGATTCGAAATAGGAAACAACTTATTTCCTAAACTAAAATCCTTTTCACAATAGGACAATATAAATCTTTCCATGAAAGTCCCAAAATCAAATCACCAAATATGCGATATTGATTCGAATAAGGAAACACATTGTTTCCTAAAAAAGCTCACGCTTTCAATCTCCCCCTATTTTGGACTTTCTGGTCAAAACTAAAGATTTATGATTTAATTACTATGACCAACATTTTCAGATTCGAAAACTCCCCCTGAATGGATGTGTGTGCAGATGTGTCAACACATTCACACAAAACTGCATAGAACAAGTCAGTACCAAAAATTGCAGTTCAACAAATATAGACTAAAGCAGCCATTCAGCAAAGTATTTAGGGATTTACAGATCAAGACTAAAACTAACAAATAACTAAAACGAATATTAAAAGCAATTAAAAAATATTAAAAACAAATATTAAAAGCAATTAAAAATATTAAAAACAAATATTAAAAGCAAACCTGTTGATGTTTCATTCACAAGTAAGAACAAACATTAAAACTCCCCCTGAGTTTAAGCATCAACTGAAACATCAGCAGCAGCAGCAAAGACAACATCAGAATCATTCCATCAGAATCATTCTCATCCTTTTTCTTCTTCTCCCCCTTTTTGACTAGAAAGTGAAGTCACCCATTTATGGAGATCCACCTTCAAAAACCTGTAAGGTTCTTGGCATGTGTCTGGGAGGCAAACAGTTGAGCATTGAGGGCAACAACTGTAACAATTTATGCATCAAAGGCTTCCACGATTGCATCAAAAGAATCTGCAGATGTGTGACAAGATGTGGCCACATCCTGACGCACATCCACAACTTCAGCTCCATTGATTCTGCAGATTGATTAGACAGACAGAGAGAGAAATATATGGTGTGTGTGTGTGAGAGAGAAAGTACGAGGACAGGGAGCAAGAATTACAGAAGATTTAAGGCGATGTGACAAGGGTTGAGCCACAAAAAAATACTCACAACTCCCCCTATCCTACTCAAACAAAGATTCCTTTCTCAAACAGGACTCAAAATTGCAGCAAAAACAGAAAGAGCCCACAACGGTTGTAAAGCCCTTTTGAAATTTCCACACACACAGCGAATCACGAAAAGAATAGGGATTAAAATAAATCAAAATTTTGTCAAAGTTTTATGGTAACAAAGAATCACTTCAGCCATATCTTTTTCAACAAAATTCCTTTAAAATTGTCCTTCCTTTTTTTAAAAAAACGGATTGATACACACCTTTTTCTTTCATGGGAGATATTGGAGATCAAAAACATGTTAAATCAAAGAATAAATTAAGAATGAAAATAAATTAACTAGCATATTTACAAAGCTCCTATATGTCCTAAAAAATGCAGTATGCCTAGCATGATGCAAACACACAGGTGATGGAAAAATTCTCAGCTTATGGATGTGGCATAGGATGTGAGTCACATATTGGGACACATTTAGATCACAAAAAGTCAATGAGCAGTAATCCAATCTGCACAGCCTCTAGGATGCATCCACCAATTTTTTGTTGTGGATTTTTGCAATGTGAGTAGCTTTCACTTTACTTGATCCCAAAGATAGCCCTTTTTCCCAATGATCTTATCAAGTTTGACTTCAAGATTTCTTATGAAAATCACTTGATCACAATGGTATGGCTTCATACTAAGGGTGAAGCAGCTGTTTCTCACACATTTTTTTATTTATTTATTTTTTTTTATTATTTTTTTTTTTTAGCACCCACTGTGAGATACCTAGGAAGGTTATATCAAGTCACCAAAAGGTAACATGAACAGGAAGTGCTCACAATTAAGTGATCAAAAATAGTGTCAAGATGAAGACTCACAAGTGACCACACTGAGAAATTTCGTGCTAATGCATGATATTTTTGGATTTTTCTTTTTATGATTTTTTTTTTCAGTTAAACTAATCTACAGATGTGTTAGAGGATGTGAGACACATCTGGTCTCACAACCTTAGATATCACACAAGCCAAGAGACTTCCTCAAGGAGGAAAATCTCTCCAAATCTAATGCCTTTGTAAATATATCAGCCAATTGATTTTCAGTCCCAACAAATTTCAGACACACAGTTTTTTGTTCTACAAGATCTCTGATGAAATGATGTCTAATATCAATGTGCTTTGTTCTAGAATGTTGGACAGGATTTTTAGATATGTCCAAGGCACTTTTGTTATCACAAAAAGCAGTCAAAATTTTGCTATTTAATCCATAGTCTTTCAGCATTTGATTCATCCAAAGTAACATAGTGCAAAAACTTCCAAGGGCAACATATTTAGCCTTAACTATGAACAAGGAGACATAACTTTTTCTCCTTCTATACCAGGAATCAAGAATGTTATCAAAGTAGGAACATCGAACACACATGTTTTTATCATAAAAATTTTCTGCCCAATCTAAGTTAATGTATCCCACAATCATAGACACAAAGCAGTAATAACATACCTTGGAGTATAAGGATGTATGACTCCATAAAGCATCCAAATAACTGTGATTTACCTTCTCATTCCTTTTGGTTTGCCTTTGATCATGCACTTCACCAATCACTTGAGACGTGGGGTGATTTTTCTGAATTCTGAACAAAATGTCATCTGATCTATCAACAGACCCAACATGGTCTCTTTCAGAATTAGCTTCTCCTTCTGAATCCGAAGAACTGACTTCAGACTCAGTTCTTTGAGTGGATGTGTGTTCAGATGTGGGAACGGTTGTGTTCACATCCGCAGATACATCCTTTTGCACATCTGGACTCACATCTGCCTGTTTTTCCTTTACAGTGCTTTCCGTATCTCCAACACCTATATCAGCAGATTTCCACTCCAGTTGATAACCTGAAATATCATCCTCGACAGTTTTGAGGTTAAAATCAAGTGTATCATCAAATCCAACATCAGAAAAACTTAAACAAGACAAATTGTCACAAAACTTGTAACAATTGTCAGATGATCTTAGACCAGTGAGTACACATGTGTTAGACTTATTAAACACCTCACAAATCTTCTTATCAAACTTCACATATAAGTCATCATCACATAACTGACTTATACTAATGAGATTAGTCCTAAGACCTTCCACATGATATACATTGTGCAATTTTGGGAGACCTTCAACATCTAGGGTTCCTTTCCCAACAATTTTGCCTTGAGCACCACCACCAAAATTAACCTTTCCCCCACTAATTATCTCATAGTCTACTAGAAAAGCTTGATTCCCAGTCATGTGCCTAGAGCACCCACTATCAAAATACCAAGAACCAGAGACACTACTCTTGAGGGAAGAGTAAACAATATTGCAGGTAGCACTTGGTTTGGCCACCCACTGTTTTTCAGTTTTCTTTTTGTGGTGCAGAGGTCTCAGATTACATGGATGTGTGTTCGGATGTGCATACATCTTCTCACACATCTGAGGCTGATTGAAGTGACCAGATTTTTTATCAGCCTTTAGTTTGTAACAGAAGGGTCTAATGTGACCAGGAGCTAGGCAATAATGACAAATGTAGTGCCTTTTCCTAGGTCTTTTCTCACTCAAAAGGACTTTTTCTTTATAAACTTGTTTTTCCACACCTTTTGAAGTAGAAGCCTCACATCCCTCCTTTACAAAATTACCAGTTTCAAAGCCCAGACCAGTTTTGTTACGTTGACCCACAGTAAAAGCTTCTTCCATTTTCATCTTACTTTTATTTAACTTGGTAAAAGTATTTTCAGCTTTTTCACATTCATTTTTGAATTTTTCAAGGTCAACTTCTCTTTTGGACACAAGGACTTCAAGTCTTGCAATAGTATCTTTTTGAACATCATTTTCTTTTAAAAGTATGACTTTTTCATCTTCACAAGCAGCTAATTTATCAGAAAGAGCTTTATTTACCTTAGCAAGTACCTCAATCTTGTCCATACGCTTCATCCAATCAGCATGTAGTTCCTTATAGGTTGCAAAGAGTTCCTCATAGGGAATGTCCCTATCTTCATCATCTGAATCTCCTTTTACAGAGAAACAGTTAAAGGTCTGCTCGGATGTGAGTTCGGATGTGTACACATCTGTATCCACATCCGTCTCCAGATCAACTTCAGAAAATTCTTCTTCATTTGTATCTGCAGTATAAGCATTAAAAGCAGGACAGAGGAAGATTCAAACGCAGAGATGTTAGCAAATACTTCATCATCCTCACTATCACTCGAAGCAGTAGTGTAACTAATTCCCCTTTTCTTAAGTATGTTAGCACACTCATAAGCAAAGTGACCAAAGCCACAACATGCTCTACATTGCACATAATCAGAGGATTTCTTGTTATCGAAACGTTTATTTTTTAACCCCTCATCAGGATTATCTTCTTGTTTCTCTAAATCCTGAGAGTTCCTTTTAGGAAACTTGTTTCTCCTTTTGTTTTTCAAAATAGAATTGAACTTCTTGGTGATTACATCCACATCATCTTCCTCAAGATTAGATTCATTAATTTCAGAGGAAAGGTCAGCTATTTCCTTTGGAATGGCTGCAGAACTTTTAAGGGCAATACCTATTGCCTTGTTCTTTTGTTGAGCCTCAAGATTGAGCTCAAAAACAGTTAGAATACCAACAATTTTATCTAAACCTACTGTGTTGGTGTCGTTGGTTTCTTCAATAACAGCCACCTTAATGTTAAACCTTTCGGGCAAAGTCCTTAAGATTTTGCTGACTAATCTCGCATTCGAAATTGACTCTCCTAGGCTAGTGCATTCATTGGAGATTTCATGGATCTTAGCAGCATAGGAAACGATATCTTCAGTCTCCTCCATTCTAAGGATTTCAAACCTATCCATTAAAATTCTAAGCCTAGTAGCCTTTACACTTGGTGCTCCTTCACATTGTGTTTGCAAAATATCCCAAGCATCTTTAGCAACACTTTCATTAGTGATAAGCTTGTACATATTCCCAGAAACATGGCTGGAAATAGCACCCATAGCTTTCGAATTATAATTAGCAGAAAGAATTTCTTCAAGAGTCCATTGATCTTCAGGTTTTCTTTCGAAAATAGATTCACCAACACCAGACGCAGGCTTCTTCTCCACAGTAGGAGGTTGCCATGCAACAAGAATACACATCCAAGCCCTTTCATCAATACTTTTGATGTAATTTCGCATCTTGGACTTCCAAAGAGAATAGTTCGTACCATCCAAGACAGGAGGCCTGTTTTGGTGATTTTGGCATTCCATAATGACTACACTTTCTGGATCAACACTCAGTAATATATCGAGAGTTGGCTCTGATACCAATTGAAAGTTTCGTGTAGCTAGGAAACTTGGATCACGCAATAGGCAAAGGATGTGAGTACAGATGTGTCTCACTGTTTGTCCACACATCCACAGATAATGCAGCGGAATAAAACAATTAAATGTAAATAAAATGCAATAACTCAAGAGTTATTTACGCTTACTGATCTGTGTGATCAGCAAACTAGGCTTACGCCCAAAAACTTTTCACTATAAAAACTTTTGTTTCTTACAAAAACAAATAAGTGAAAAACTAAAATATGAAAATACTAAACAAGTTCTAATCACCTTCTACGATATGAACAACTCCCCTTTCCCAAGTAGGATCTATTCAATCAGAAGTAAAACAAGAGAACTTTATGAAAACCTAGATGTGAGTTACGGATGTAAGCTCACAACCTAAAAACAACAATGTCGAACCGTGAAGAACAAAGGTATTTTTCTCTGAAATAAATCTCTAAAGCTCTATCTTCTCTTGTGCTGATCCCTTATATTTATAGGCACCTTGGAGAAGATCTTCACGAATCCAAACTCTTCCTTATGTGAGAATTCAATTCCTACAAGGAAACATAAAGCACACTCACAAGGAAATCAAATATTAGTAGGTTAGTCCTAATATAAAACTATGTACATAAATAAAAGATATTTACTTTATTTACAAAGTCCTTTTCAAAGTAGGATAGTTATGAATCTTTCCATGAAAGCATAAAATTAACTTACCAAAAATTCCTCTTTGATTCGAAATAGGAAACAACTTATTTCCTAAACTAAAATCCTTTTCACAATAGGACAATATAAATCTTTCCATGAAAGTCCCAAAATCAAATCACCAAATATGCGATATTGATTCGAATAAGGAAACACATTGTTTCCTAAAAAAGCTCACGCTTTCAAGGTTTTTTTTTTTAAACTGATTAATCGTTTTTTTTTAATAAAAAATATAAAGCCGGTAGTGACAAAATCGGGATTAAATTTAAAGTTAAGTCCGGGTTTGTCAATACCGGATTTAAGGTTTTTTTTTTTAAACAGATTAATCGTTTATTTTTTAAATAATAAATGTAGAGCCGGTTGTGACAATACCGGGAATGAATTTAAAGTTAAAGCCGGTACTGTCGAAACCGGATTTAAGTTAATTTTTTTTTTTTTAAATTGATCCGGGTAGTCACGGGTACGGGTGAGAGAAAAAGTTAAAAAAGAAAAATAAAAAAAAAGGGAGAAGGGCTCTGGAAAGAAAAGGAGAAAGAGAAAGAAAAAATAGAGAAGAAGAATGAGAGGTTTTGGAAAGAGAAAGGAGAAAGAGAAAGAAGAAATAGAGAAGAAGAAGGAGAGGAAGAAATTTCTTCTTAATTTTTTAAAATTGTAAGTTAAATTTCCTTCTTTCTTTCTTTTTCTTTGCGTGTATACATTTTTTTAAATTTAATGTTAAAATTATTACGATTTGTTGTTAAAAACTATTATGAAAAAATAGGAAAGAACAAAGAGAGTTGTTAATATAAATATTTAAGGATTGCTTGTATACTCCCTCCGTGTCGGGTCAATGGATACTTATTTTCTTTTTGAGTCATCTCACGTGATTGGAGACTGCCCAAAATGGAAAGAATGTTGTGAGTGTAATAGTAAAATAGGAGAGAGAATGAGTGGAGGGAATAGTGAAGATTCTTTCCTTTTTCTTAGTTATTGTGCCCAATTTTTTGGTGTCCATTGACCCGATACGGAGGGAGTATATTTTTATGATATGAAGAAATAGGGAAGAACAAATAGAGTTCTTATTATAAATATTTAATGATCGCTTGTATATATTTTTATGATTTATTGCTAAAATTATTATTATTTATGGGTTCAATTGTTGAATATTAAGAAATTAATCATTATAAATAGTATTTCTGTGTTCAATTAATTTTATTTTTGATTTTTAGAAATTTGACAATAGTATTTGTGTGTTTCAGATGAATCGACAAGAACTTGGTATGTTTGTTCATCCCGGACCAATAGACTCGTTTGTATTAACCAGACAGTCATCAAATCGATCAGAAAATATTTGGAATGGAGAAGAGTTTTCCAAATTTCAATGTAGACGTGGTACACATCTTCTTGAAAAATTGGATTTTAGGATATAAACAAAACTTAATAATCTAGGCTTTTTGAGGTATACTCACTCCGTCCCACGTGAATACAAACTTATTTCCTTTTTGATCCGTCCCACGTGAATACAAACTGCTCAAAATGGAAATAAATTTATTATTTTATATTCACCCTACCCCACCCACTCATTCTCTCTCTTCATTTCCTACCACACAATTTATTCAACCAACTCCACTCATTCTCTCTCTTCATTTCCTACCACACATTTTCATTATCTTAATAATACTTCTTAATTATTGTGCCCAAGAAATTGATTTGTAATCACATGGGACGGAGGGAGTATAAATTAGGTCATATTAAAAGAGATGATAATCACCCTTCAGCATGTTGCTAGCTTATGTGGCCTTCCCGTAGAAGGACATCATGTGATTGGTACAGAAACGCATATGACACCTGCGCAATGGAAACAATTATGCGTAGAGTTGCTTAGTTTTGAACCATCTGACTCGGACCTTAAAGGTGAAAGTATAAAAGTGAAATCGATTTTTGAAAATTTCACTTATATAATGACTTTGAGAATCTCCCCGGGAACGCCACCGATGAGTTGGTTACCTTGTACACTCGAGCACATATTTTTCTATGTTTGGGGTCATATCTTTTAGCTGATTCGAGTGATAGAAAGATTAAGTTGATATACCTCCCACTGCTCAGGAACGTTAACTCCATTAGTTCATACAGTTGGAGCAGTGCATCATTGACCTTTTTATGTAGATAATTGTATCAAGCAACGAACCCCAAATCATGTGGGTATGCTGGGTTTTTGTTCTTCCCTATTTCTTCATAATACTCCCTCCGTCCCACACCAAGGTTCTTTGGTGTGGATTTCACGCTTCTTAAGAATTTTTTTTGAAAGTGGGTAGAAGATTAGAGGAGAGAGAATGTAAAAGTTAAATGTATGATTGGAAATAATAGTTAATGATTGGTTTTTTTGAAAGTGTGTAGAAGATTAGAGGAGAGAGAATGTAAAAGTTAATTGTTGAATAGAGAATATTAGTTAATGATTGATTTTTTTGTAAATATGTTAACTTTATAAGGGTATAATGAATGGTTTTTTTGTAAATATATTAAATTATAAGGGTATAAATATATTCAAAACTTGCCATTTATGGAAGAAAACCTTGAAGTGAAACGGAACAAAAAGGAAAGTAGGAACCTTGAAGTGGGACGAAAGGAGTAGTTTTTAACAATAAATCATAATAATTTTAACAATAAATTAAAAAAATGTATACAAGGCAAAGAAAAAAAAAAGGAAAATTAACTTACAATTTTAAGAAATTAAGAAGAAATTCCTCATCTTCTTCTTCTCTATTTCTTCTTTCTCTTTCGCCTTTTTCTTCTCTATTTTTTCTTTCTCTTTCTCCTTCTCTTCTCTTTCCAGAGCCCTTCTCCCTTTCTTTTATTTTCCTTTTTAACTTTTTCTCTCACCCGTGACTACCCCGATCAATTTAAAAAAAAAAAAAATTAACTTAAAGCCGATTTTGACAGTACCGGCTTTAACTTTAAATTCTATCCCGGTATTGTCACTACCGGCTCTACATTTTTTATTTAAAAAAAAAAATCTTAAATCCGGTATTGACAAACCCGGATTTAACTTTAAATCTAATCCCGGTTTTGTCACTATCGACTTTATATTTTTTATTAAAAAAAAACGATTAATCAGTTTAAAAAAAAAACCTTAATTCCGGTATTGACAAAACCGGCTTTGAACTTAATTCCTGTTTTGCCAAACCCGAAACTCCAAAAAAATGCTATTATGATACATAAATTTTGGTAAAAATTATTTTGATATTTAAAATTTTAAAAAGCTATATTTTGAAAAAAAATTCGAGAAGCTTGTGTAATAGACCTTGTTTATTTACTATTTACATTGAAAGAATGGAAATGGCTTAACATTGATTCATTTAAGTTCCTTTTTTTTTTTTTTTTTTTGTGGGGTGGGGGTGGGGGAGATATTTGTTATTTTATGTGCTTCTTCCTCTTCTTCCTCTGTTTCATAACAAATAACAAATGTTACAATTTTTTCATTTGGCCGTGCTAAAACAAATACTTTCTCCTTCCCACAACAAGTGACACACTTTGCCATTTTGGGCGTCCCACTGATAAGTCACACTTCCTAAAATGAAAACTTTTTAATACTTCCTTACTTATGGGACCCACTTGTCATACTCACAACACTTCCTTATTGCCACTGTGACTTGCCCCCATAACATTATCAGTCAGTGTTTCACCCTATCAATTGACTGACTGATGCTGTCCAGTAATAACGGTTGGGCCTGGCCCAAATCTATTAGCGAGAAAGTAACCAGTAAGCCCAAAAGTGGGATACGACCCAAGAAGGAGATGAGATTACAGATGACCCAAAGAGGATCACAGGAATGCGAGACAGGAAATATCCCGCTAATATCATTAAGAAGGGGGAAAACCAAGATAGTAAATAGCGACATATTATGAGGAAAAGCCGGCGATAAAGATTTAAGGCGAGACATGATGGTAAGGCAAGACATGAGGGCGAGGCGAGACATGATAGTAAGTGACCTTATCCGGCGAGAAAGGGATCCCAGTTGATGTTCACCAGAGGCGACATATAAATATCTACCAAGTGGGACCCATTAGACGGTTATGCATTGGGATTGATGATCACGTGTTGAGGGTTTACTTTATAAAGGACCAATGATGTGGTGACACGTGGCAGGAGGCATGAAATGTGAGGATGTCACATACAAGGCACGAGGGTAAGGGGTATAAATAAGATGGGAAAGCTTCATTCCAAGGTACGTCCATTTGATACACACACAGCCACTTTGAATATTGTTAGTTTACCCTTTTATCAAGCAAACACTTATCCTCACGCCGGAGGAAGCTTACGCCGGAGCCGCCCGGCTTAGTTAACGTTTGAGTGTGTGCGAGATCGGTCGGAGAAGAAGAGGCCGGAGATATCGAGGTTAGACTACAACGGTGAAGTTCTTTGTTGAGGAAGATCACAGCAACATCAATTGGTTCCGTTGCGGGACACTGTTTCTCTTCAAGGATTGAAGTTTCGTCGGCGGTGGCTTGAGATCGAGGAGCTACATTACCGAGATTGTGAAGGTGGGTCGTGTTGTGAACGACTCAAGCGGCATATTGAATTTACCGGTTGAGTTGACGTTACTGGCAATTTGTAAGAGGAATTTTGTTGTTCTTATTGTTGGTGGAAGCGATTGGCGTTTGTTTTGTTGTTAGAATCAATTGGTGTTTTTGGTTTGAATAGTTGGAGAGGATAATTTTGTTTAAGCGGGTTGGCGTAGATTCTGTTTTCTAGAGTATTTGTAGGAGTTGCGTTGAATTCAAATTGTTTGGGTTTGGTTGTGGAGGTTTGAAGTTGGAATTTGTGATTTTGTTTTGTTTCGAATAGCTTTGATTTGGGTATTTTTGGTGGTAAGCGGTAGTTGAAGTCTTTGTTAAAAGATTTTTGGAAAGCTTTGGTGTTGAAGTAAGGTTTTATTGTTAGGTTTTTTATTGTTGTTTCTGGGTTTCTGAGCAAGATCTTCAAATCTTCATAAGATTTGCAGATTTTCGTGGTTGAAGTTCATAAGTTTGATTACGTAAGTGGAAAGAATGTCAACACCAGATAAGAATATGGTAGTGGGCCAGAAGACTATAGCGGGAAGGAACATTGTCACTCCAATTTCTGGGTTTGGGAATATAGGTATGGGTGGAGCGAGAGATACTTCTTCCTCGCAGCAAGTAATCCCGGAAGAAATGGAGCGAGATACTGGTGACGAGAGAGAGAGAAATGTGATGCCGCCATCACAAGAGGAGGAAGTAGAAAATGAGGAAGAAAGTTTGAGGATCCATAATACTTTGATCTTGCAATTGATTGAAAACAACAAGCGGCTAAGGGCAATGAAGAAGAAGCCTACTCCAATCCCGCAGGGATTTTTAACGGCGACAGTAGAAGGAGATAGGGGAGCAAATAAGGAGGTAATTGTAGTGAATGATGAGCAAGAAAAGGAAGTAGAGCCTGAGAAGCCAAAAGAAGCAGAAGCGAGAATAGAAGGGTCACAAAAAAGAAAGGCGGGAGAGTACATGGAAAATGGAAGAAAGATTAAGGTTTATCATTGGCCACACACTTCCCAAGTGTCGTCCCTCTATTGTGAAGAAGAAGATGGTGATACTGCGTCGAATGATGCAGAAGAGGGCGAGAAAGAGGTGAGAAGTTTCAAAGATATTGAGAAACCCAAGGCGGTAGAAAAGGGGAAGGGTATATGAGTTAGTCGTTTTGGAGAAGAAGACGTTTTCAAGAAGCAGATGGCCGAGATGGCAAGGAGATTGGCAGAGCTGGAAAGGGGTGGTGTAGTTGATAATGAGAAGGACTCTTTTGTCGCTCCGTTTGCTAGATATATCCAGGAAGGTGAGCCAGCTCCAGATTTTCGTTTACCCGCTCTATCCAAATATGCAGGAGTCACCACCGCCAGAACTCATGTAGCGGGATTTGAGGTCACAATGGCAATTTTGACAAAGGATGATGCTTTATTGTGTAAGACTTTTGCTAGCACCTTGGAACTTCAGGCTTTGGATTGGTTTGTGCAGCAGCCCGTTAATTCCATATTGGGGTACCAAGACTTCAAGAGAAAGTTTTTGGCGAGATTTGGATCAGTGGGAGCTCAACCAGTAGTGCTGCAGGAGTTGATTGGGATTAAACAAAAGACGGGAGAAGGCCTTGTTACGTACACCAACAGATTTTTGCTAATTGCCAATCAAATTGCTGAGATTGATCCCAAATATGTGATAATGATGTATATGTCGGGTCTGCTATCCGAATCATTCAGGAGGGAATTAAGGATGAGATTACCTGCGACTTTGAGCGAGTTACATGAGAGGGTTAAGGCGTATTGTGGTGGCGAGGATATTGATGAAGGAGCTTCTAACACTGGAAAGAAAAGTGTTAAGGATAGGATTGAGTATGTAAAGGAAGGGAATGCCGCTCAACAAGGAGGTCGAGGGAATCCCGCTGGCGGTAGAGGGGGAGGTCGCATTGGAGGTCGCAATGGAGGGCAAAATGGAGGTCGTGGAGTTAGGAGGATTGTAAGGTTTACAAGGTTTACTGCTACACCAAGTGAAATTCTGCGGGCTGTTGATTTGCCACCACCTTTTGAAATGAATGATCTCGGGAGGATTAACATGAATCAATATTGTAATTATCATCGGGACAGGGGTCATGAGACTGACAATTGTTATAATTTGAAAAGAGTAATTCAAAAGAAGGTTGAAAGGGGTGAGCTGCAAGAGTATGTATGGCAAGAGACAAATGGGGCGGCTCAAGGAGGAAACGGTAACAGGAATGAAATTTTGGTGATTCACGAGCCCACAAGCATTACTTGCTTAAGTAATCAGATAATGTCGCTATCCCATACTTGTCACATTCCCGCCTATCCACCCAGTGAAGAAAGGATGATCAGTTTTTCAAGGCGAGAGTTGGCTTTAACGCCAAGTCATGGATGCCAACCGATTGTAATCTCAATCGCCCCGGGGAACAGTATTTTACATCGGGTTTTAGTAGATTCTGGAGCAAGCCAAAATATTCTCTATTATGATGCTTTTAAAAAGATGCGATATACAGAGGCCAATTTGGTGCCGTATAAAGGTTTTTTGGAAGGATTTACAAACCACACTGTGCGGGTTAAGGGGACGATTTCCTTGGCAGTAGAGATAGGAGAAGATGAGAAGGTGAGAAATCGCACCGTGGAGTTTATGGTTATTGATTTGGTGTCACCTTATAATGCTATTGTGGGCATTCCCTTTATGCAAAGCTTTGAGATGGTGGTATCTATCCCGCATCAGCGGGTCAAGTTTCCTACGGCAAAGGGGATAGCATGTTTGAGAAGTGAGGTGAAGGAAGTTATTCAGAAGAAGATTGAAATGCAAACAGCGGCTAGAGCAAGTACAAGTTCACTTTCTACTGCCTTGACTGTGCGGGACGCGAGAATAAATATGATCACCGACTTAGGGGGATGTGAGAGTTGGGAGGAGACAGAAAGTATGAAAAATAAGTCAGCAATCATAATTATTGAGGAAAGAGCAGGGGATGAAGTTATGCAGGAAAGAAGTAATGAGCGAGATGTAGAGACAGAAATGATGCAAGAAAAGTCAGAAAAGAATTTGATGGCTTTGATGGTGATACGCGAGAGATGGCACGATCTAGATCCACGTAATTTGTCAAAATGAAAGAGCCCCGTATTGAAGAAATAGTGGAGTCGGATAGTGAAGAATGTGATGAAGAGATCATGATGGACACCCCGAGAGCATGTCGCTTGGGAGAGAAAAGGGGGAAAGTAGCGGTAAGAGGATAAAGAAATGTGTCGATCGGAGGAAGGCGGCTGAAATGGAAATAGATACATTGCAAATACGGGATGAGCTTGATATTCGGGCGCGGAAGAAGTGGAAGAAGTGATTGTGAATGACGAATACCCGGAAGCGAAAGTTAAAATTGGGAAACAATTGAAAAAGGATGAGCGAGATATGCTTGATTGATTTTGCGGGATAACATTGACGTATTTGCTTGGAAACACGAAGATATGTGCGGAGTTGATGAGAAGGTCGCTTTACACTGTTTAAATGCCGATCCAAATGTAGAGCCTTTTAAGCGAGAAGGTGAGATACTGTCGGCGGAAAAGGAGAAAGCGGTGATTGGAGAAGTGGAAAAGTTATTAAAGGCGGGAATCATTAAAGAGATCACTTATCGGTCGCTAGCTTGCCCGATCATGGTGTTGAAGGCAAACAAGAAGTGGAGGATGTGCATAGACTTCACGAGATTTGAATACGGCATGTCCCAAGGATTGTTATCCTTTGCGAATTGATAGATTGGTGGACTCTATTGCGGGACACAAGGTGTTTAGTTTTATTGATGCTTACTCGGGGTATCATCGGATCAAGATGCTTGAAGAAGACAAGGCTAAAACGGCTTTGAGAACTCCCCTTGGAAATTTTTGCTATAGAATGATGCCTTTTGGCTTGAAGAATCTTTGGGCGACATACCAAAGGATGGTCAACAAGATTTTTAAATCGCAGATTGGAAGGAATGTCGAAGCTTATATTGACGATATGGTAATCAAAACCAAGGGGAGGACCATTTGGCGGATCGGCGAGACTTTTGAGAATTTGAGAAGGAATTCCATGAAGCTTAATCCAAGTAAGTGCACCTTTGGAGTAACGACGGGAAAGTTTTTGGGATTTCTAGTAAATCGCCGCGGGATAGAGGCAAATCCGGAGAAGATCCAGGCGTTAATTGATATGAAGTCACCCAAGACCATTCAAGAAATTCGAGGTTAAACGGTAGGAGTGATAGCTGCAGGACGATTTGTGTCGCGGGCGGCTGAGAAATGTTTGCCGTTCTTCAAAGTATTGAAAGGAGATCAAAAGTTTTCTTGGGATGCAAAGTGTGAAGAAGCGTTTCAGAAGGTAAAGGAGTATTTGGGAAAGCCGCCCATCCTATGTAGCCCAGAAGAAGGAGACCATTTATATGTCTATTTGGCGGCTTCTGATTTAGCAGTGGCAGCGGTATTGATAAAAGAGGATGGTGGCATGCAAAAGACGGTGTATTATGTTTCCAAGGCATTAAGTGAAGTAGAGGCGAGATACTTTAATGCTGAAAAGTTGGCTTATGCTTTGGTGATTGCGACGCGGAAGTTAAGGGCCTATTTCTTATCTCATCACATTCTTGTGTTGACCAATGCGCCCTTGAGGAAGATTTTACAACGGCTGATTCGGCGGGAAGGCTTTTAAAATGGTCGATTGAATTAACGGAGTTTGATATTCAGTTTGAGGCGAGAAAGGCGATTAAGGCTCAGGCTTTGGCGGACTTTATTCTTGAAACTTCATTTACGTATGAGAGGGAGGAGATTGAGACTCAGGGGGCCAAGAAAAGGAAGGCTAAGTCGCAGGACCCTGAGATGGACGAGGAGCGAGAAAGACCAGAAGGGTGTTGGGAACTGTTTGTTGATGGATCCTCAGCTAAAGATAAAGGAGGAGCTGGGATCTCATTAAGTTCGCCAGAAAAGGACTGCATGTACGAGAAGGCCCTGAGGTTTAAGTTTAATATGACAAACAACCAGGCAGAATATGAGGCGTTGGTGGCGGGATTGGAGCTATGCCGAGATATTGGAGTAAAGCAAATAGTTCCTCATTCTGATTCTCAGTTGATCGTCAACCAAGTAAAGGGTAGTTACGGGGTAGTGAGTACAATTTTGGCAAAATATTGTGAAATGGTAAGACAGATTTTGCAGAGCTTTGATTATTGGGAGCTGGTGCAGATTGATAGAGAGAAAAATGAGCGAGCCGACATGTTGAGCAAGGCCGCTTGTGACAAAATAGAGGAATTGCCCAAGAAGGTGATAGTGGAATTTATTGAAGAGCCGGCATTTGACAGGCCGCTGATAATGGAAATTGAAGTGGGCGAAAAAGATTGGATATGCGAAATGAAAGACTATTTGGAAAAGGAAGAGTTGCCTCAAGGAGAAGATAGGGCGAAGATTGTTAGAAAAATGTCGCCAAGGTTTACTATACAGGATGGGATCTTATATCGCAAGTCTTTTTCGCGACCGTTGATGAGATGCGTAGAGCCAGGAAAGGTGGATAATGTTTTGTTCGAAGTACATGAGGGCGTTTGTGGAGGCCATCCAGGAGCAAGAACTTTGGCTAATAAAATCATGTTCCATGGGTATTACTGGCCGACATTGAAGAAAGATGCGGAGGAGTATGTAAGGAGATGTGATCAGTGCCAGCGACATGCTAACATTCCTAGGCAGCCAGCGACAGAGCAGACACCAATTATAGCAGCTTGGCCCTTTGATATGTGGGGGATAGACCTTATAGGACCTTTCCCCAAGGCCAAAGGAGGAGCACAGATGGTGGTGGTAGCTGTTGATTATTTCACTAAATGGACAGAGGCAAGAGCATTAACTTCTACCACTGAAGACCAGATTATCAGATTTGTAACGGAGGAAATCCTATGTCGCCATGGAATGCCGCGGGCAATCATTTTACGATCACGGCCGCAATTTAGGAAAAAGTTTCACGGTTTTTGCGAGAATTTGAATATCAAACATTGGCAGTCCGCAGTGTATAGGCCGCAATGCAACGGACAAGTAGAGGCCGCTAACAAGCAAGTTCTGGAGATTTTGTGTAAGAACTTAGAGAAGAGAGGAGGAGCTTGGTTGGAAGAGTTGTCCACAACTTTATGGTATGTTAGAACGACAGTAAAGGGATCAACTGGCGAGACCGCCTTCGCATTAACTTACGGCTCAGAAGCAATGGCTCCTGCTGAGATGGGTTTGCCTACCCATAGAGTAACTTATTATGACGAGATAATGAATGGCGACAGAAGGTGCTTCGAGCTAGACCTGAGTGATGAGAAGAGGCTTAGAGCGAGAATGAGGATGATTAATTACAAGCAGAGGATGAAGGCACAACACGACAAGCGAGTAAAGAAGAGGTCATTCAGTGTAGGAGATTGGGTGTTGAGAAGCCGTGAAGTTAAAGGCGCGGCAGCGGGATTTGCCAAGCTAGATCCAAAATGGGAAGGTCCCTTCCAGATCGCTAAGATTGTGCGAGAAGGGACTTATCACTTGAAAGAAGAAGGCGGCAAAGATGTCCCGAACGCATGGAGTGTTGATCATTTAAAGAAATATTACCATTGAAGTGATGAGGGTAATTTACTTATTTTATTCTTATGAAAGTCTTTTCATATTCATTTTGATGAATCTATGAACTTTTTAATCATGAAGGAAAGCCATATGTTTTATGATTTTAATAGAAGATATACACGTTGAACTTGTTCTAATACAATGAAAGCATGAAATTTTATTCCTCGTATGTGACTTACATGGATTAAATTTTATAGTTATGTATGATTAGTCGCCAATAACATAGTAGATAAATCGCTTAAGAGTAAAGTTGCCTAAAGACAACTTCACTTTTTCGATGGGAGTATATGTGTATGGTGATATCTCGCTAAAGGTAAGAAGGCAAAGAGTTTTTGATGAATTATCAAAACAATATTTGATGAATTATTGAAACAAATGTATAAATGTTGAAAGTCGACGGACTATAAATGTTGAAAGTCGACGGACTATAAATGTTGAAAGTCGACGGACTATAAATGTTGAAAGTCGACGGACTATAAATGTTGAAAGTCGACGGACTATAAATGTTGAAAGTCGACGGACTATAAATGTTGAAAGTCGACGGACTATAAATGTTGCGAGTCAATGTAAGTCGTGATAAATGATGCGAGTCAATTTATGGATGATGAAAAATGTAAGAGTCTATGGACTATAAAAATGATAGTCTCTGAACTATGAATGAGGAAAAGGTTTATCTCGCATTAAGGGCATGAACATAAGTCGCTATGAAAGATATCATTCTCTCGCTGGAATAACAAAGGAAAGATGAGGCAAAAAGAAGGAAATTATTTTAAGTATGAAACAAAAGAAGATTAAGAAAGGGTTAGAGCCAGCGACAAGATGAGTCGCACAATATGCATTATAAGTAAAGTCGCCTAAAGACGACTTCACTTTTTCGATGGGAGTATATGTGTAGGGTACCTGTCATGCAAAAAGAGATTTTTTGATAAACTATCAAAACAAAAGAGATTTTTTGATAAACTATCAAAAAAATGAATGACGAAATAAGTGAAGCATGAAAATAAAGGGGCAAGCACAAAGGCCGCGAATATACATTGTTTATAGGCTCGCAGGCCCCAAAAGAAAAGAAAGTAAATTGTTTAGACACCATGGCAAGTTACAAAAGTCGTTTGAGGAAAGCTAAATGTTAAAGAGAAGTTAAGCTGAGGCATTGGGATCATCAGTTGGTGTGGCTTGAGTTGAACTTGAAGTCGCGAGGGCAAGAGCTTTAGCGTCATCTAAAAGCTTGTGCTTATGATCGAGTAAGTCGCCCCACAAAGCAAGGGCATTTGGGTTCTTAACAGAAGGAGCAGTCCAAGGCGATTTACCCAATAAAGCATCTTCATCAGCAAGATCTTTAAGCTCTTCAGGAGTGAAAGGAACCAAGGAGTGACCGCGGCGACATACCTCGCTGAAAATGGGCTCTGAGCCCCAATAGGCAAGCTTTTCAATAGTAATGGCCGGAATTTCATCAACATCAGCTGCTGCGGCCCGCATGACTTGAAGGGAAGTCTGGTTTCCAATATCAGAAATGTCATCGGTTAGTTGAGCCACGTCAGCATTAAGAGCAGTAATTTCTGCGGTTTTCCCAGTCAGCTCTTCTTTAAGCCTGGCAATCTCGTCATGTAAAGATTGAGTGTCGGCTGCATGATTTTCCTTTAAAGCTTCATTCTCGCTCCTCAATTTGGCGGTATGCTCCTTAGCAGAGTTGAGTTCATTGGTGGCGGTGGTTGTTCGGTCGAAACCTAACGGTTTATTTTATATCCGCAAGCGCACGGGCTATTGTAATATAGCGGGTGCAAGTACGAGTCGATCCCACAGAGACAGGGTTTACTTAAGGGATATTTTTGTCTTTAGAAAATATAGAAAAGATTGGGGGTAGATAAAACTTGTTTTAGAATAATAGAGAGATCATAAATAGAAAATACTTTTAATTGAAATCTTATAAAATGAAGCATTCTTGGGATTGGAAATCATATGCAAATTCTTATTCATCAAATTGTCATTGTCTTAAATAAAAGGTTTTCATAAAAAGCAAGGATGGTATGTTAGGCCTATGCTATTTCGGGCTAGGACAATAGCGTTTGTATTCTTCACTAATTATGTCCTAACCGTTTGAGAAATCCGTTTATGTTTGCCCCGCCCGTCACAAACGGGCATTCCGCCATCTCTAGCTGACCATAATTAGTAAGAATCCATTAAGGACGGAAGTCAACATACTTTCCATTAAAGGAACATCCCTAGGCCATTGAACTTCTCTCGTGATCAATGAACCTAGTTTCTTTATATGGTTCCGTCAATCGAGATTCTCCGCTAGGTACTTCTCTCAATTGACTGAATCATACAAATTGGATATCGCCAATAAGTAAGGCATTTAGAGAATGATATAAAGAGATTGTTTTAGATGAAGAAAGAAGACAAGACTAAACATTTTTAGATGATGAATAAGCATGCTTCTGAGTTTCCAACCCCAAGAATATGGGGGATTACTCACAAGCCATTAAATGTATAAGCAATAATAAAAGTTGAGTAAGAAATACTTATGGAAGTAGAAGACAATTGCTGAGAATAAAGCTTCACTTTTATTTCCTTCAAAGTAACTCCAAGAACAATGACTTTGATCTTCAAATTCCTTTGGAAAAATTGTTATCACAAGTGTTGTACTTTTTATCTATCTAATATCAGTAGTTTCTCTCTAATAAATCGTATGTAAGACTGATTACAAGGGTCCTATTTATAAATGGAAGGAGACTCTTCAATTGGGTGCCATCAAAAGGTGCCTTTACATCTGCAGTCACGACTTGCACGGCCGTGTCAAGGATTTTGCACGGCCGTGTCCTCTTTGGCGCGTATTTGGATTTGAATTTGAAGATTTGCACGGCCGCTCCATATATAGCCGCACGGCCGCTCCGGTTTGGCACGGCCAGTCACTTGGTGCTCGGCCACTCCACGGGCCAAGATGGCCGGCCACGGCCTATGATGCACGGCCGCTCCCGGTTTCTTTGCACGGCCGCTCCGAATGGTTTTCAGCTTGGAGTGCTTATTTTGCTTAGTGTTCCTCCATCCTTTCGGACCAATTAGCCCAAGTATCCTTTAGTCATAAAATGACCATAAAACCTGTCTAGAAATGTATAAAATATACCAAAAACGTAAAATCTAATAAAATAGCAAAAGTAAGTAAAAATACTAAAAAAACTAAATAAAAAGTGATGATTTATTTGTGTAAAAGTATATAAAAACTAGGATAATTGACTATATAATAGTCACTTATCAGTGGTGAGATCAGATTTAGTGGTATTAAGATCAGTCAGGGTACGATCAAGTTGATCTTGGGAAGTAGCCAGGTCGGACTTTAATTTGTCGCGCTCTTCCTCCAAGTTTTTGATGGTGGTTTCTCGCCGAGTGACCCTGCCCTTGAGAATGTCTTTGTCGCGCTTCAAGATTTGGTTTGTAGCCTTTAAGCTCGTAGATTCATTATCGAGACGAGTATTTTGCTCGCTCATACCCATGATAGAAGATCCAAGCTGAAAAAGGTAACAAAGGAAAGTTAAAAAGTAACTGAAAATAAAGGAAATGTTAATAAAGGGAAAAAAGAGCAACGTACCAATGAAAAATAGAGTCCACTCGACAAGCGGCGTGATCGGGATCCATGTGGGCGACACGTTGAACTTGAAGTTGGTCGCTAGCTCGGATCAAAGCAGAGCTACCCAACATGCAATCCTCCGCGCTGCGAGTTTCTTCAATCAGTCCCTTTATATGGGGGACTTTAGCAATCTCCTTACTTAGCTCAAAAAGCCCGGCGAAATCAGTAGGTTTTGAAAAGTTTTCTTGAAGCCAGCTGGGTTGAGGAAGAGTGGACGAAGTGTTTGGGTCGCGAGGAGTGGGAGGAGAGCTGGAAATGTTGGTAAGGTCGCAAACTTCCGTCTCGCGGGAAGGAGGAATCACAGTTTGATTGGGCTCGTCGTTGTGGACTTCCAAAGAAGGAGAATTAATTGGGACAGATTCAGATGGGGAAATCTCGACATTTTCTGGCAAAGGGGCGGTATTAGTGAGCGGAATGACATTGGGAGCGATATTGATATTAGAAGTCAGTGAGGTAGAGATTGGCGGGATAATAGCTTCAGTAGATGGAGAAGTTGAAACAATGGCAGGATTAGGCGGGATGACTTCTTGTGGAGGTGGGGCGATGCTTGTTGATACGGAAGCAATTCTCTTTTGTCGCTTGGCTCGAGCAGCAGCATTAGTAGGCCTAGCTCTGCTTTTGGCTGTGTTCTGGGACTTTTCTAATGCTATTTCTTCTGTGTCTTTGCCATCGCGAGATATGGGCAAGGGAAGATTTGCAGGAAGGGCGGCATGAGCAGCGTCGCGAGCACTTGCAAGACCTTTCCGTCTATTGTCGGTTTCAAGGTTGGCAGCTTGACGACTTTCCATTGATTTCGCTCTGTGATCTAGAAAAAAGAAAAAGGAGGATAAGAGTTAGAAAAATGACAATATGAATTAAATATGAGAAAGAGCCAAGTTCAAGAAGGAACATACAAAGAACAGTATTCATGGCGGAACAGTGATGAGTACCCTTGCAGGACTGGCACTCATAAGCATACTTATTTCCTGTATGTCGCTCCCACCCATCAAAGTGAGCATGGCTTATGGGAACTCGCGGTTGAACGCGGGGCAAGTTGTCAGCAATGCCCACTTGGTTGAGCAATCCTCTATCTCGTAAAATGCCTCTCCAAGCAATGAGAGGTTGGGGAGTACTAACAGGAGAATTTTCAGGACGAGTGGCTAAGGCGCGAATGGCGGCAATAAGGGCGTTGTCTCCAACCACGGGCGCAGATTTTGACTCAATCTGAGGATTTATAGGGTAAAGGTCGGCGGGATGAGACCACCCCACACGAGAAATAATGAAAAGAGGATCGTCCATCCAGTCATGAACTTTTGTAGGAAGGGGAGTAAGGACCTTGGGACCTCTTTGGTATTGTAGAGAAAGACGGGTTTCAACTACATCATCTTCAAGTTGGCTGGTTTGTTTATAGCCTATGAATAAAGTAAGTAAGGCAGTAATAGAGGGTTCTTTGCGAAGGAGCGACAAATGACAATAAAGCGCGTAATGATTCTAAGGGCATTGGGATGAATTTCGGTGATCGGGGCTTGGGCTTTGAATAAGATTTCGCAAAGGAAAGGATCAAGAGGAATTCTAAGTCCTTTGATTGGTGGGAAAGGGAAAACTACTATACCATCACGCATTTCTCTTAAATGGGCGAGAGATAGGTCGCCTTGATATTCGAAATTTGGTAAATGGAACTATCTATGTGGTATGATACGTGCCAATCAGTAATGGGATTGGGAATGAGGAAGCTGCTATACGGGTGCGAGTGATGATCCCGCCTCGGCATGGGCGGGATTGGTAAAGAGGGTACCTTCGATCAAGTGGAGATTTTGAACTCTTGAAGAAGAGGGATTCTTTGGGAAGCCGCCGCGGAGAAGAAGCCGTTTGATCAGTCATCTCGCAGGATTCACTGGAAGAAGAAGAAGAAAGGACTGATTTATAATGCATCCTACGCTTGGAAAAAGGATCAGCGACACAATGGGATTCAGATGAGTCGCTTAAATTGGGTTCATACTTGTCCTTGATAAATCGAACTAATTCTGTGTGTGAAGTAAAAATACGGGACATAGAAATTTGAAGGTGAAAGAAAGAAGCGGCCTTGGATTTCGAGAGAGTCGATTATCGAAGGATCCACCCAATTCTCAACAAGTAGCCTAATTATGTCGGCCTTGGGCAATCTCGCCCAAGTGGTTCGCAGGCGTCTATATAGACCGCCTGAAACCTGGCATATACCGTATCTAACCCGCCTAGCACAAGTTTTATATCTAGCCATGAAGGGTAGTTTGGGAAAAATTTTATGGGGTGAAGGAATAACAAGATTCAAATAATTGGGACAAAAATATGGAAATCAAAACTAAGGGTTTAAAAGAATATGAAGGGTTTTGAAAAAATTACCTGATGATGAGTAAAATCTGGGTCGGGAAAGATGAAGAGTCACCGGAAAAGATGAACAGGCGTCGGAAAAGAAGGTAGAATCCTGAGGATCGAGAAATAATGCACCAAATCACTGCCCAGATGGTTAGAAATGAACAGAAGAAAGGTCAAGAAACAATTTTGGGGAGAAAATCGTTGAATGAACGGTGAAAATGAAGAAGAACAGTCGGAATCAAGGTTGGGGTTCGTCGGAGTTTGTAAGAGTTCAAGTGAGGATGAAGAAGAGTAAAAAGGGGAATGGCGGAAGTAATTTGGTATTTATATGAGAGAGGGTTTCAAGGAAATGATTGATGTGAAGTTTGGGAAAAATTTTAAATTTTCCCTCACAATTTGGCACAATTCCCAAATGACGGCCCGTTAAAATCTAAAAGGATACCCTGAAAGGGACACGTGTAGGGATGGAGATTTCAATGGTAGCTTCTTGAAGAAGGATTTATGTGTCGCAGACTAAGGAGGCAGTAAACATAAAGTTTTTGGCGAGACCATAAATGAATCTCGCCATAAACTTAGGGGCTTCTGATGCTGTCCAGTAATAACGGTTGGGCCTGGCCCAAATCTATTAGCGAGAAAGTAACCAGTAAGCCCAAAAGTGGGATACGACCCAAGAAGGAGATGAGATTACAGGTGACCCAAAGAGGATCATAGGAATGCGAGACAGGAAATATCCCGCTAATATCATTAAGAAGGGGGAAAACCAAGATAGTAAATAGCGACATATTATGAGAAAAAGCCGGCGATAAAGATTTAAGGCGAGACATGATGGTAAGGCAAGACATGAGGGCGAGGCGAGACATGATAGTAAGTGACCTTATCCGGCGAGAAAGGGATCCCAGTTGATGTTCACCAGAGGCGACATATAAATATCTACCAAGTGGGACCCATTAGACGGTTATGCATTGGGATTGATGATCACGTGTTGAGGGTTTACTTTATAAAGGACCAATGATGTGGTGACACGTGGCAGGAGGCATGAAATGTGAGGATGTCACATGCAAGGCACGAGGGTAAGGGGTATAAATAAGATGGGAAAGCTTCATTCCAAGGTACGTCCATTTGATACACACACAGCCACTTTGAATATTGTTAGTTTACCCTTTTATCAAGCAAACACTTATCCTCACGCCGGAGGGGCTTACGCCGGAGCCGCCCCCGGCTTAGTTAACGTTTGAGTGTGTGCAGATCAGTCGGAGAAGAAGGAGCCGGAGATATCGAGGTTAGACTACAACGGTGAAGTTGCTGTTGAGGAAGATCCTGGCAACATCACTGACCTAGGTCAATTCTTATTAGTGTGTTTTCATTTTGTGCACACACTTTGAATTGTATCTGGATTGGCATCCGGTAAGTGGCATGTAACTCGATTGGTATAGATTTTCCTCTTCGATTTGAGTCTATTTTAGGTAATCCATGATCGAAAAGATTATTCCTAGATATGGTTTGGAGAAATATTACCTTTCGAATGACCAAGTGGTGCACAAAGGAGAGAGAGAGAGAGAGAGAGAGAGAGAGAGAGAGAGAGAGAGAGAGAGAGAGAGAGAGAGAGAGAGAGAGGAATATCCATTGCTTGAAATGAGAAGTCTACTTGAAGAAATGCATTTGATTGAAGGAGTATAACTAATGTACAAGTTTGGTGCAATATATAGTCTCTTTCTCTGTGTTTGTTACTTTCACTTTTGTTAGAATGTATACATACCTACCAAAACAAACAATTCTTACCTGGCTTTAAGGATACTCTAGTTTGACATTGAAGCTAAATCTAAACCAGTTCTCAGGCTAAAACATTTCCTCAACACTCGTGGTTTAATTCCTATCTTGGGTTTTAGGGTCCTTAGGAGTCTCCCGGGGCACATCCGTGCAGTTAAGGAAGCAGCACTGCTGGGCTTGCAACCTCAGTGTGGGGAGTTCAAATCTTGACAGGAGCACTGGAGCAGCCATTTGGTGTTGTAAAAGTGATGTAATTGCCTCGGCAGGAGCAGCCATTTGATGTTGTAAGAGTGTAAATGTCTTGTAGGAGGGCTCCCTTGGGGCCAAGAGTATAAGGGGTGATGCCACCTTGGCTGCATAGGGCACATCCCGGGATTTACCTCAACCAGCATACTGAGGGATCGGTATCTAGTGGTCCAGGATTGATCCGGTGAAGCTGAGGAACCTGAATAATCAAAAAAAAATAAAAAAAAATTGAGATTTATTTGATTCACATGAAACGTATCAAAAAAAATTAATTTGTAACTTTGATGCTAAAATAGAGGACGTCTCAATCCGAGTTCCTGACTGCAGGCAGCAAAACCTTTTTAGCATGTGGCAGTAATACTAAAATTATAAAGTACTCCCTCCGTTCCGTTAATATTCGCACATTTTTTTTTTTGGCGTCCCGCTAATATTCGCACACTCCCAAAAAGGAAACTTTATATTAATAAAATATTCACCCTACCCCACTCATTCTCTCTCCTACATTATTTTAATACTCACAACACCATTATAATTTATTATTCCCCCCACTCATTCTCTCTCCATTCATTCTTTTACACTCACAACACTTTATTAAAATATCATACTCCCTCCGTCCCGCTAATATTAGCACACTTTCTTTTTTGGGCGTCCCGCTAATATCCGCACACTCCCAAAAAGGAAACTTTATATTAATAAAATATTCACCCAACCCCACTCATTCTCTCTCCTACATTATTTTAATACTCACAACACCATTATAATTTATTATACCCTCCACTCATTCTCTCTCCATTCATTCTTTTACACTCACAACATTTTATTAAAATATCATATTCCTTAATTCCCGCGCAAACAGTGTTTGTGCTAATACTAATGGGACGGAGGGAGTATTCCTTAATTCCCGCGCAAACAGTGTTAGTTCGGATATTAGCGGGACGGAGGGAGTACATTTTATTCATTTTGGTGCAGGCTACACCTAAGCAAAACCCAACTTGACGTCCAAGCAACCTTCTTTCTCTCTCCTCCTAGCTAGAAATATCCCAAAAACATACTCCCTCCGTCCCACTTCACTTGGCACTAATTTCCATTTTGGGTCGTCCCACTTCACTTGGCACTGCCCAAAATGGAAAAGAATATTCACTATTCCCTCCACTCATTCTCTCTCCTACTTCACTTTTACACTCACAACATTCTCTCTCCTAACTATTCCTCCCACTCATTCTCTCTCCTATTTAATTCTTCATACTCACAACATTTAACTTTTTCTCTTTCTTACACCACTTTTCCTTAATTCCTACACCCAAAAAGTTGGTGCCAAGTGAACCGGGACGGAGGGAGTATTTATATTTTCCACAAACAACCAAAATTCCATCCTCTTTATTTCTCTCTCTTCTTGAAATTCATAACTATGTTTCTTTTTCTTTTGTAAGTCAGGCAATATCAAAAACCCAATTCAAATTCAAGAAAATAAATAAAAAGATTTAATTTAACTCAAGAAACGTGGAGGGTTTAAAAGAGAGAATTTTCTTTTTGGTTCTGCCTCCTTGTCCTTGTTCCTTTCCATCTAGTTCAAGTATCAATCTTTCTTTATTGCTTGATTTTGTTCTGTTGAATCGAACCATATTTAGGTGGATCGAGTCGAGTTGATGTGAAGGAGAGGGGATGAATGAAATGCAGCAGCAGCAGCAGCAACAAAGCAAAGCAACATATCTGATGACATTTTCCAATGACCAAAATACCCTCCGGGACCGGGACTTCTCCTTAGTCTCCACTTCTTCAAATCATCAAAACATTGATCATCGTATCGAAGAAGAAGGATCGGAGAAATTCCATGAAATATCTAATTCCGTTTCTTGCCCTTCTTGTGGTCACAACATACCCCTCTCCCTTCATGATCAGGTACTTATCAATTTCCTTATATGTTTATTGTTTGTGTCTTTTATTAATTTTCTATTTTGGTTGTTAATTAATAATAATAATAATATATTATGTTACATGTACTTAGGCTGGAGTTGATGATTTGGCAGAGTTACCAGCAGGAGTAAAGTTTGATCCAAGTGACCAAGAAATTCTTCAACATTTGAAAGCAAAGGTGTTACTTGATACTCCGAAGCTACATCCATTGATCGATCAATTCATTCCTACTATTGACGGGGATAATGGAATCTGTTATACCCACCCTCAAAAATTGCCAGGTAATTAAGACTATTACCAATTCTTTTCTCCTTCTCCTTACTGATCTATAGTTTTTATTTGTCGGCAAGAATTTTTAGTGAGTTATGGTAAACAGTCTTACAATTTAATGGCAAGCCTGGATGATGTGAGTTTTGTTGGAAATAAATGTCTCTTTGTTTTTGTCCGTCCCAGACTCCCAAAATAGGGTTGTCTTTTTTTAAAAAAATAAGCAGATTTAGTTCAATTTTTGGAATGATACATCCTTAAAACATTTGACATGTCAAACACGGACATTTATTTTGGGATGGAGGGTGTAATTCGTAATGAATGATCATAGGAGTGAATAGTTTACTGCAATTATCTTAACAATTTTTAAATTAGTGATTTTTTTTTTTTTTTGACGATATCCCAAGTTAGAAGGAAACGGATCGAATACTGAACCTTATAGAATATGAGGGTTGGCTTTAACACTTGGCCACTCCTTTGAGGACTTAATTAGTGATATGTTGATAACTACAAACCTTAGGTTATATTGTAGTTTTCTGCATTTGGTTAGAACATTGAGACCTGTTTTTTTCGCTTAAAAGTTAAAAAAAATAAAAAAAAAAAATGGTATACTTGTATTTTATTTTTCTAAACTAAAGGCAGTTAAAATTGTCAAGGGATTCAAATGACCACATTTGCATAATGTGGCTTCGCCACCGATGACAGCCGAGAATTCATTTGCAGCGTTCACACTGCAAATTGGACCGCTGTACTAGCAGGCACAGCGGATTGAATTACTAATTAATTACTAGAATATTTTCTGGCTGGCAACTAGTTCTCATTCTTACAGAAACCTAGTTGATGCTCATAAATCTGGATGATTGAATGTTTTCCTTTTGTTTTGTTGAATATACATCTAACATCTAGTAGTTATTCTCCAGAATCACCATCTTTCTCCCATATATTCATAACTTATATAATTAATTTGTTGTCGTATATTATACTACTCCCTCCATACCATAAATTTTGCAATTTATCCGTTAACTTTTTTAGGAACGTGCTTTGCTTGTTAGTACGTTGTTTATACCACAGTAATATTGTTCTAAGACTATATATATTTATTTTTTAATTCAGAAATGTGACACCGTGAAGCATAGATAATTATTATTTGGGATGATTGCTAATGATTCTTGGGTGTTCTAAGAAGGAATGACTTGCAAAGGAGGCAATTCTTCCTCTTTTCTTTTTTCATCCAACTCTAACTAGGGTGCAAACTTGAGCCATAGAGCTTTAGGCCATCTCGTATACTTGATTACTCCAACTATGTTCTAATTAATGTATCCCACTTCACTAAATTGGTATCATTGCCAACAATCATAAAATGGTATTAAGCCATTTGTGGTTGCGTAAGTGTGCGTTTAATATTACATAACATGATTCAAAAAAGTTAACTGCAAATGATTGCGTAAACTGTAAAAAGCTGCATTTTGATTAATAATTGGTTTTGCAGGAGTTAGCAAGGACGGCCAAGTTCGTCATTTCTTCCATAGACCTTCAAAGGCATACACAACAGGGACAAGAAAAAGAAGAAAAGTCCACACAGATGCAGATGCAGATGGAGGAGAAACCAGATGGCACAAAACAGGCAAAACTAGGCCAGTTATGATAAATGGCACAGTCAAAGGGTACAAGAAAATACTAGTTCTTTACACAAACTTTGGCAGGCAAAGAAAACCCGAGAAAACGAATTGGGTCATGCATCAATATCACCTAGGTGATAATGAAGAAGAAAAAGAGGGGGAATTAGTGGTTTCTAAAATATTCTACCAAACACAGCCTAGACAATGTGGTTCAGGAGCCAAAGAAAGCATCAGGGATGATATCGTAAAAAATCCTGTGATTAAGAATACAAGTTTGATTGAGTACTATAATAATTCTCCTTTCGCATCCTATAATGCTGGGAGCGAGATTAATAGAGAAAGCCAACCTCCAAATTTTGTCGTTCAAGGTGATGGGTCGTCGTTTTTTACTTTACCTACTGATGGAAGCAAAGGAAAATGATGAAAATAGGTGAAGGGGAGCCATTGTTGTTGTGTAATACTGAAGTAAGTTATAAGGTATAGAGTTTTGACAAGTAGGTGCAAATAAATGGTGGTTCTTTTAGAGAAAGAGCTAGCTAGCCAGTATAATTTTTTACTAATTTGATTTGAGAAAACTGTTTGTTTGTAACATTGATTTTTATGGTAGGTCTTCTATTTCTTTTGTTCATTGAAATTTGGAAGATAGGGAACTTTATGTATTGACTCTGAAAATGTGCAGAAATAATCATTGATTAAGTTATTCAGGGTTGCCAAAGAGTTCAAGATGCTTGTGTCACTCTTGTAATAATTTAATACATTCATTAATGAAAAAAAGACATTTATTCAGAGTCTCGACAAGCTCAAGCGGCATTCGATATCCCTTTTAAGACGAAATATTAAAGGTTCAAATTTCACCAAATGTAATTCCTAACACTTTCAAGTGAAACTTTTATAATAACTAAGCCATTTATTAAATTATTAATAACAAATTAATTTAAAATAAGAAATAGGCTCAATCTATGAATGTGGCAAAATCTAAATTCATTAGAGAGTTGAAGTAAAAAGAGCAAATTAATCTCCAAAGGCCCAATTAATATTCTGATTACAGAACAATAGGCCAATTTTCAATGAACCCACTATTTTTTTTTTATTTCATCACTGAACTTTTTCACTTTTTACTATATCATCACTTATTCCATCAAATCGTCAAAAACCTAAAGTAAGTTAGTCAGGCAACCTCACGTGACTAACTTAGGATAAGTTTTTGATGACTTTGTTAACATATGCTTGTATAATGTGGCGAGGGTTTCCCCCCTTAAACCTAGTCCGTAGACACATAAGCATAAATTAACAAAGTTATCAAAAACCTAACCAAAGTTAGTCATATGAGGTTGCATAGCTAACTTTTGTATGATTTTTAATGATTTAATGGACGAAACGGTGAAATTGAACAGGTTCAATGGTGACATTTAAAAAAACAAAAATAGTGGGGACAATGGACATTGGCCTATAGTTGACCGAAATACTCCTTCCGTCAGATATGCTGAAAACTAAAAAATTGAGCACATGAATTAAATGAATTAAGGAAAAGTAGGAGATAGAAGTAGTGGTAGGAGATGTTTGTGAGTATGAAAAATAAAATATGAGAGAGAATGAGTATGAGGAACAATAAATTGATTTATTTTGCGAGTATAAAAGTAAAATAAAAGAGAAAATAAATGGCAGGAATAATTAATGTAAAAATTTTGCCATTTTGAACAGTTTCACGTGGGACATACAAAAATGAAACAAGTCTCCACTCACGTGGGCTCGGAGTATTAGTTTGGCCATCTCAATATCCTTTCCACCAATAAGGAAAAACAAAAGTTCTGTCCCAATAGGATTCCTGTTAGAATTGGGTCCTCATCCCCTTAAAAGGCCTTGTTAAGGGGTGAGGTTAACCAACCTTATATAGTGGATCATTTTTATTCTTCAAGTTGATGTGGGATCCCCTCACGTGTAGGCCGGTAACTTGGCACTACACGTGGACTTCAAACCCAACACGGGCACCCAACACGGGTTAACTTAAGCCCAACATCAACTTTGGTCAGCTCTGATACCATGTTAGAATTGGGTCCTCATCCCCTTAAAAGGCCTTGTTAAGGGGTGAGGTTAACCAACCTTATATAGTGGATCATTTTTATTCTCCAAATTGATGTGGGATACATGGGACTTCAACAATTCCACTAGTTTATCAAGAAGTTGTTTTCTCCGTAAATTTTCTTCATATTGGACTGTTCATATTTTCTCTGCGTATATCGTGTAATAGCATTGGAGAATTTGAGTTAGGTTTCTGAGAATTAATTAGGACTTTATGTAAAATAGAAATTTTAGTTCAGCTAGACAACTCTATTGCTTATCAATACTATCAAGAAAGAAACCCTAAATATTCTTCTTCTCCGTATCTTCTATAGTTCAAGAATCATAGATTGATCAGAGGTACAATATGGATCAAACAGAAGAAGAAGGAAAAGTAAACAAGATCATATGAATCAATTACCCGATGAATTACTCCTTGAGTGTTGGCTAGGATTGAATTCCGTTCTTTATCTCTTATTCCATAGAGCTTACATTGTATTAGTCTTAGGAAACAAATTTCGGCTTTGTGTAATTCTTTTTATAAAGTGATAAAGTCTTGCCTAAGAAACATCCTCAAGTTATATAATTTATATAACTTAAGAAAAACAATTTTGGTGTTATTATTCCGCTGCAATCTCTTTTACAAAATTGTTTTTATTTTCGAAGTGTGTGTGTGATATCCCAAGTGCTATCGTTGATGCTGTTATCACCTTGGATATCACTTGTAATTCTGGCCGTGACAATTTCAATTGGTATCAGAGCAGGTCACTAGACGTTACTAAGTGCTTGGTCTAGGTATCATGGCTTTTGATCCTGCAAATTCAAACAAAAAATGTCTTCCTGTTTTAGATGGGTCGAATTATTCATATTGGAAGATCCGTCTTCGCTCGCATATCAAATCAATTGATCTTCGAGCGTGGCGATCTGTAGTTAATGGATATTCTCTTCCACTATTACCTCGAGATGAGGACGGTGATATTCAGGTTAAACCTTAAGCCGAGTGGACTAATGAAGAGATTACCCTTGCTAACTACAATGAGAAGGCTCTTAATGCTATTTTTGAGTGGGTTGACATGCACATTTTTAAACTTGTTCAAAATAGTTTCACAGCTAAGGAAGCTTGGGATATTTTACAAAGGTTTTGTGAAGGTGATTCTAGTGTGCGCGAAAACAAACTTAGAGGTCTTACTAGCAAATTTGAAAGGTTGAGAATGGGTAAAAATGATACCATTTTCTCTTATTTTGAAAAAATTGTTTGACATTTCTAATGAGTGTCAACTTTTAGGTGAACCTTTTACGAATAAACAATTGGTTTCAAAAGCTATTAGAACTCTCCCTGAGTATTTTAATATGAAGGTTTCATTTATAGAAGAGGCTCACAACCTTTCTACTATGGACATCAATTTCTTAATGAGTATTTTAAAAAATTTTGAGTCAAATCTTGCTGAGCAAAGTGAAGCTTCTAAAGGCAAGAGTGTTGCTTTAAAAGTTCAATCTTCTAGTCTATCAACTGATGAGGATGACGAAATTTTTGAGGAATTAGGTGAAGATGCTAGTGTTGCCTCGCTTGCTAGGAAATATAACTCTATGTTAAAGAAGTTTAACAAAGAAAATGTGCAGGTGAAGGCTAAAGAGGAACAAATCAAGGTGTACAATTCCATGTCGAAAAGGACATTTACATCTACTCAGAAAGGTGGTCCCATAAGAAGAGCATCATCAGATCAATCTAGATCTGATCCGAAGTATCTTGAGTCGATATAATGTCATGCGTGCTCTGGGTGGGTTCACTACTCAAACGAGTGTGCAAACACTCTAAGGAAGATGGGTAAGAACCTATGGGTATCCCTCACTGACAATGAAGATGAGGAGATCAAACAATCTGAAGATTCAGATCAAACAGCAATGGTGGTCACAAATTGTGACTCGGACACTGACAGTGATACCTCAAGTGACATCCAAACTGTGATAGCACCTGAGAATCTGAGATATCATCCGACGGGTATAATAATTTTTGTTTAACAAATGTTGTTTGTTTTGTGGGTTCTGTTAACATGGATGCAGGTAGTTCACAAGAAGGTGAACAAAGTAAAGAGTTCAGAAAGGGTGAACTCATTTGCGGTCTTAAGGATGTTTGCAAAGAATTGGTAGACGAATGGAAGAAAAAGAACAAGAAGGTGGTGTCTATATCCAAATAAGTTCAAAATCTGACTGATGGCTTGACTAGGTTGGAAGTTCAACTCACAAAGAAGAATGTGGAGCTGGACAAAGTCAAGGCCAAGCTTACTCTAGCCGAGGTCACATTTAAGAAACTCAAGACGAGTTCTTCCAAACTGGATGAAATCCTTGGGTTGAGCAAACCACGCAAGGCAGGTATGGGTTTTCAAGAGTCTTTAAATGCTATTACATCTACTTTGGCTAATAAGGAAGATAAAATAGTTTTTGTTAAAGAAAGAGATAATGTTGAACTATTGTCTTCTGATAAGTCTTCTGACAAAGTGAAAGTTTGTAACTATTGTTACTCTACTGGACATTTGAAAAATGATTGTAAAACATTTTTAAAGAAACAGTCCAGTTCATCTGTGCTACCTGAAGTGTTGCCTAGCACGTCAGATATCACTTGCAGTCAGAAGGGATATTATCGAAGTAGGAAAGCATGGAAACCTAAGTCTAACCTGAGATGTGATGTTGTCTACACTGCCTTAAAAACTAATGTTGAAGGTTTATGGTATTTTGATAGTGGTTGTTCACGTCACATGACGGAAACAAAAATGTTTTTAAAGGACTATGAACCTATTCAAGGTGGTAGTGTAACTTATGGTGGTGGTGGCAAGAGTAATATAGTAGGAAAAGGCATTTTGATATACCTAGATTTCCTGCTTTGAAAAATGTTTTGCATGTTGATGGACTAGTAACTAATTTAATTAGTATTAGCCAACTTTGTGGTGACAATCTTGAAGTGAAATTCAATAAAAACACTTGTGAAGTTTTTGATTGTACCAATAACTGTGTTATTTCAGGTACTAGGTCAAGTAATCACTGTTATCTTGTTGAGGAAAACAAGTGTGTCATTCTGTGAGAGTTGATGATGCTACATTGTGGCATCAAAAGTTGGGTCATGTACATTTTCGTAACATTGTAAAACACATTAAGGCTGAAGCTATAAGTGGTATACCTAGTCTGGACATAAGTAAGAAAATCATATGTGAAGATTGTCTCAAAGGTAAACAGACACGTGTTGCCCATAGTGCTACCCAACATCATGAGGAGTACTCTGGAACAACCCACTGTTTCCAACTTGTGCATATGGATTTAATGGGTCCAGTTGAGGTAGAAAGTTTAGGAGGTAAGAGATATACTTTTGTCATAGTTGATAATTTTTCAAGATTTACTTGGGTGTATTTTTTGAAAGAAAAATCAGAAACTTTTGAAAAGTTTAAGATCTTACATGCTAAAATCAAAAACATGTTTTGTGCTCTTATCATGCGAATAATGTCTGATCATGGAAAGGAGTTTGATAATTATTTGTTTTCAACCTTTTGTGAATTAAAAGGAATTCAACATGAATTTTCTGCTCCTAAAACACCTCAACAAAATGGTGTGGCTGAAAGAAAAAATAGGACCTTACTTGAAATGGCCCGTGTGATATTGAATTTCAAAAAGATTTTGGGCTGAGGCCTTAAACACGGCTTGCCACACGGCCAATAGAGTTTTTCTAAGACCCGGTACTACAGTGACACCTTATGAAATTTTGAATGGTAGGATACCAAAAGTTCATTACTTTCATATGTTTGGGTATGTATGTTTTGTTCTAAATGATCGGGATTACTTAGCCAAATTTGACTCTAAAAGTGATAAGGCTATATTTCTTGGGTATGCTCGGGATAATAGTCGAGCATATAGGGTTTATAACCTTAGGTTAAAGACAATACAAGAATCAGTTAACGTTGTTTTTGATGACTTAGCAAGTGTTACAGGTGATGGAGTGCAGGAATCTCCATTGATATTGCTGAAAGAGCTGGAGGAACAAAGTAAAGCAAGTGATACCACGGGTGCTGACCAGAATGTTGCCACTTAAGGGATATCATCTCCAGTATCACCTGAAGCCTGTCCAGCAACTGAGAATGACGAACAGGCTGATGATAATACTGATGTGCATGGAGATTTAAGAAGGGATCCACCAGCTAGGATCAGAAGAGATCATCCTTCTTCTCAGATTATTGGAGAAGAAAATGAAGGGGTACGAACAAGAAACAATGAGCCTTTTAGTAACCGTGAAATTGTGAGGTATGTGTGTATGTCCACCACATACCATAAGGTAAAATATTCCTGTTTTGTTTCCTCTTTAGAACCCAAATATATTTCTGAAGCTTTAAAAGATAATTTTTGGATATATGCCATGCAAGAGGAACTTGAACAATTTGCTCGTAACAAAGTTTGGTGTTTAGTACCACGTCCCATTAACACTAATGTAATTGGTACAAAATGGATTTTCAAAAAATAAATCGGATGAGCAAGGAAATATTGTTCGGAACAAAGCCCTTCTCATGGCTCAAGGTTACACACAAATTAAAGGTGTTGACTTTGACGAGACCTTTGCTCCAGTAGCTCGAACTGAGTCCATAAGACTCCTCTTGGCAATAGCTTGTTATCTAAAAATTACCTTCTTTCAAATGGATGTTAAAGCTGCCTTTTTAAATGGTTATTTAAAAGAAGAAATTTATGTTGAACAACCAAAAGGATTTGAAGATCCTCATCTACCAAACCACATATATAGACTTGATAAAACCTTATATGGCTTGAAACAAGCTCCACGTGCGTGGTATGGTCGCTTAACCTCTTTCTTACTTGAATATGGTTTTACAAGAGGTGAAGCAGATATGACTTTATTCATTCTAAGGCATGGAAAAGAAACAGTCATTGTTCAAATCTATGTTGATGACATAGTCTATTTCTCTACTTCTCAAACTTGCTTAAAATATTTTGTAGAGGCTATGACGTCAACATTTGAAATGAGCATGATTGGTGAGTTAACATTCTTCTTAGGCTTGCAGGTGAAACAATCTAGTAAAGGGATATTTATCTCTCAAAGCAAGTATGCTAAAAGCTTAGTGAAACGGTTTGGGTTGGAGGGGGCAAAGAGCTCTAAGATTCCTATGTGTTCATCTCTTAAACTTGATAGAGACCAAGTAGGTGGGGATGTTGATCCTACTTTATATCGTTCCATAATAGGTAGCCTTCTCTATCTCACTTCTAGTCGTCCTGATATCATGTTTAGTGTGTGCGTCTGTGCACGTTATCAAGCCAATCCTAAAGTCTCCCACCTTAATTCAGTCAAAAAAATAATTAAATATGTTTCGGGAACAAGTGAATTAGGAATTTGGTTTAGTAAGGATACTAACACCAATTTGGTAGGCTTTAGCAACTCAAATTGGGCGGGGAATATGGATGATAGGAAGAGTACTTGTGGGGGGTGTTTTTACTTGGGTAACAATTTAGTTTCATGGTATAGTCGTAAACAAAACTGTGTCTCTCTTTCCACGGCTGAATCTGAGTATGTTGCAGCTGGTAGTTGTTGCTCACAACTTATTTGGCTAAAACATATGCTAGATGATTATGGTCTAGAGAGTAATTCATTGACTATGTACTGTGATAACTTGAGTGCTATCAACATTTCAAAAAACCTTGTTCAGCATTCCCGTACTAAGCACATAGATATACGTCATCATTTTCTTAGAGATATGGTAGATAAAGGCCTAATTAACATTGATCATATTGATACTAAGTATCAACTGACTAACATCTTTACCAAAGCCTTAGACCATGGGAGATTTTCTAGCTTGAAAAGATCTCTTGGTCTTTGTAATCTCTAAGTCTGTTTGTCAGTGCTATCCCAGGTGATGTTATCACTCAGGGTAACACTTGTATATTAGTGTATTTTTTTGTTTATTTTAAAAAGTGTTTTTTTATATTTTTTAATCTGGTTGGCTTAGTTCTGACCGTGACACATGCTAACCTTTTTGTTATGGTAGGTTATCACCTAGGTTAACATGTTTGATATCATTCTCTTTCATATGCTTAAAGTGACGAAGTCACTAATGTTGTGTTGTGATAAATAAAAGGCAAAGAGGCAATTATTTTTCATACTATTCTCTCGAGCTCGGGGCACGGCGTTCGCTGCGACAATGTACTCTTGCCAATAAGAATGTATGAGGTGGTCTATGCTTAGTATTAGGGACGCTACTACAGTGTACCCTACTTGAAAGGCATAAATCACTTTATCTTTACACTTGAAATAAAACTCGGGGCACGGAGCTCGTTACTACGATGATACCTTGTTTAAATAAGTGTATTGATCTTTTATAACAAGCAATGTACTTAAAAGAATAGGCTTGTTATGCCTAAAGTGCATGAAAATTGCTCAGCTTATTATGCCTGAAGTGCTTAAGAATAAGGCAAAGCTTGTTATACCTGAAATGCTTGAAAATGAATATTTTATCAAGGGATGTTTATCTTATATGTTACTCTATGTGTTACCATCGTTGCCTTAACACATTAGTGTGTGCTATATTAGTTTTTTTTATCTTATTTTCGAAATTGTTGATTAATTTTTTAAAATCTGAAAGTCTTCTTAACTAAAGAGTTTACCATTTTAAAAACGTCTTTAACAAGTTTCTTTTATCTTTAGTAAACTTGGTTGAGTAACTAACCCATAATTGTTTTTATTTTGTGCTGTTAATTCTCGGGTAAAGTTACAATATTATGTTTACTCATTTTTTATTTTTTTCGTTTTACTTAAAATATATATATATATATATATATATATATTTTGTTAACAGCCATTTAGGTGTTTTGGTTTGTTGGGGTTAAATAAAATGAGTGGTGAGTAGATAGGTTTAGATTACAAGGGAGTTTTTAATTAGTGGTTGTTAAGAGATTTGAGGGTTTAAGTGTTTGACTAGACTAGGGTTTAAGATGTCTAATCAATTTAAACCTTTGTTCCCTATCCACTGCTTCCTCTTTAATCTCCCTATTTTCTCTCTAAATTCCTTTTATCCTTCTAACCGTCTCTCTCTCCCTATTTTTAAATCCCTTTTAGCGTCGTCTCTCTCCTAACCTAGGTCAAAATACGCCTCAAAATTTCCCAAAATTCGTCCATGGCTTCTCCATCCAAGACAACCAACGAAACCTCAAACACCGACCAAATGGACATCTCTCCTAGCATTGCACCTAGTGCAGCCTCTCGTGCAGCCATGGAGACTTCACTCATGATTAAACCAGTCTCTTCTCCTCCCATTATGGCCGTAGTTCCAGCTGCTTCCCCTGTTTCATCCTTTGAACAAGGTATTCTCAAGATTACTCTCATCCCATCCGAACCTAAAGAGAAGAGGAAAAGGAAAGCTCCCTCAGCCAAATTGTCTCCTCAAGTAGCAAAGAGGAGGTTCCTCCAACCGAATGAGGTCAATCAGGTCCAAAGCTATATCAAATACCACCTGTGATCCAGTTGAAGTTTCAGAAAGTTTCTTGGAAATGTCATCATCTCATATGAGTGACGAGAATTTTGATGTTAACAAGGAGAAGGAACCTTCTGTGGACTCGTTTGATGATTGGGTGAATGCTGAAGAGGAGGAAACTTTGTCTGATTTTCAGAAGAAAAAGGGCAAGGGCAAAGGTTCAGTGAGTGCTACCAAGGGTGCTACCAAAAGCAAAAGCAGGATATCATCTGAGGTAACACCTGCCCCCTCTTCTGTTCCTTTGAAATTTTTCCTAGTGATAATGAGCTATTTGGTGATGAGTTTATTAGGAATGAGGAAGATAATGCTTTTTCAAAACCTTTTCTTACTTTAGAATTTTATAAGAGGGAAAACACAGAGTTTTGGCTTAACAATTTAAGTAAGAAATTGTTAAAAGAAAAGCATGTTGATGAGAACCAACTGGAAAAGGATGGGATGGTTCAGTTTTAAAGGACATGAATTTCTTTAAGGCAAATAACCATGCCTCAGTTTTTGTTGAGAGTGTGGTGAGAAATTTTTTTGCTAACCTACATGCTCATTTGGATAATGAAGGGTCAAATAAATTTGGGAAAGTCTCTGTGCGGGGTAAGGTTTATTCTTTTACTCCAGCCATTATTCACAAGGTTCTAGGACTCTCAAATGTAGATGATGAGAGCATTAGGGTTAATAAGGATGAAATGGTTAAGTTCCTCGCCCACAACAAAATACAGTCCTGGCCTTTAAAGGAAAAGCTTCATGCTTCTAGGCTTTCCTCTCTGTACTCCATGCTTCACAAACTTTGCATTTTCAATTGGCTCCCTACTACAAATAAACCTATTGTTACCTTGGAGCATGCTAATATTTTGTACAGATTGGGCAAAAATCATAGGATTAACTTTGGAAGATTAGTGTTCAAACACTTAGCTTCATGGGATAGAAAGAAAAAAATGAACATTACCTTTTTCCCCTATCTTTCTCTGATCTTCAAAATTTTGATCTTTCAATCCTTGCCTATTGAAGCCTCTGATACTTTCACTTCTGAACCTAATTATTATACCATTGATCCCCAACTGAAGAAAGGTAACAGGTATACAAAGGACCTTCCATGGAAAAAATCTGATAAAACTGTTGGTTCTGCTTCTGTTCTTCCTGGTACTATCTCACGTGATATCCCAAGTACTTCCCCAGGTGTTGCCCCTAATACTTTTGCATGAACTGATGCTGAAAGTATTCTATCTAATATGATCAATCTTCTGGGCAACACTTCTCCATCAATCCCAAATACTATAGTGCTGAATTTCTTGCACAAGCAGTCAAGTGCAATTAGAGAATTAGTTAATGGGTGGGTCAAGCTTAAACAGGCAACTGATACTTTTATTGATGAAATTTCTTCCCAAACAGGGGGAGGATGTGCTGCTGCTACAGCTACTGGAGCTGGTGCTACTGTAGGTGCTACCACCAGTGCTGGCCCAAGTGATGGTAGAGGTAATAGGGATTGAGATCAGGAGGAAGAAGAAGAAGAGGAGTTTGAAGAAGAATTGAAGAAGAAAGCTGAATACCTGAAGGTTGTTGAACCTGAAGGTTGATGTTGCTACTACTGTGTTGGTGGATTTGATTTGGTGTTCTAAACAATTTCTTTTTAATTGGGGATGTGGTTCTCTAAACAATTTACTTTTTATTTTGTTTATGTTGGTTGCAAAAACCCTTTAGATGGTCTGTTTTAAAACATTAATATGTTAGGTAGTTTTTGTTTGGATGATATTTTGGTACAATGGTTTATGGTTTTTATTTTTAACTTAGTTTATTTCAAAAACTTTTTATGTTCGAAATAAATTAGTTTCTTTTGATAAATCATTGTTTAGATTGGCTCCTTGATTTAGGGGGAGTTAATTTTTGTGGAGATGTTATAGTTTGTTTCTATGCTCTATTTTTGGACTGATTAAATTGCAGGTAAGCAGCACATTAGGTTTGAGAAGAAATATCCAACTAAGGGGGAGATTGTTGGTGTAAAACGCAGGTGATATCCTGAATGATTTCCCAGATTTCAGATGATATCTCAGATGATTTCCTGTGCTGGAATTTATATAGTTGTACATTTCTTGATTATTAATTTATGTACTAATGTGCTAATATAATCTATATAGTATATGTTGTATGTCCATAATTCAGGTTTCAATATGATTGGAGAATGAGCTAGAAGCGTGGAGGACTTTAGAAAAGAAAGATTTATGCACAAATAACATTTTATGCATAAACCGTTCCAAGAGCTACTTTGTGTCAACAACATTAAAAACGTGGGAAGACTTATTCAAAGGAGTTGTTGCTGATTCAAAGAGAGTACAAGATTGAGAAAGCTTGGGAGTACAAGGCGTTGAAGCATGGACCTGGAGATCAAGCACACGGTTGTTATAATTGAGGAAGGTGGGCGCTTGAATTGAGGAATACACCAACCACTTTCCCACTCTCCCTCAACGTCCAAGACAGCCCCAAGGCTAATTATTTGAGTAGCCTTCAAGTAATTGAAGACTATAAATATGCTTGGAAGGATTCATTTGAAGATATGCCAATTACATACATCACACCTTCAAAGCATTTAGAGATAGAGTTCTTTGTGGTTCGTTTCATTCATCCTCCCTTATAATTTCGCACTTGATTACATTGGTATCAAGTTGTGTGTTGGCTAGGATTGGATTTCGTTCTTTATCTCTTGTTCCATAGAGCTTACCTTGTATTAGTCTTAGGGAACAAATTTCGGCTTTATGTTATTCTTTTTATAAAGTGATAAAGTCTTGCCTAAGAGGCATCCTCAAGTTATATAATTTATATAACTTGAGAAAAATAATTTTGGTGTTATTATTCCACTGCAATTTCTTTTACAAAATTGTTTTTATTTTCGAAGTGTGTGTGTGCTATCCCAAGTGCTATCGTTAGTGTTGTTATCACCTAGGATATCACTTGTGATTCTAGTCGTGACAGTTTCAATATTGCATATTTCTAACCATGCAGGATTTTCTAATCCTGCACAAAATCTGTCGTGATCAGGCCCAATTTGCCTAAGGGCGTGGTCGCCCCCTCCTGGCGCGCGATCGTCCAAAAATGGCAGAAGATCCGTGCGATCGCTCCATATTCATGACGAGGTCGCTCCCTAGGCCTGAATGGGCGTGTCTTGGCAAGTCGCATGGCCGTGTCACCGGAATTACTAAATTGTTTGTTTAATCCCCTAATTTGTCATTTCCAAGTTAGATGGCATCAAACCCAACAAATCTCCACCTTGAAATCTAACCTCCCGATCACAAAACTAGAGCTCTCCCCTCTGCCTCAGATGTGTTATGCCAAACACCAAACTTGTCCTCCGAACAACCAAAATGTGTATACCAAAATTTTGCCCCTACAAGCAAACAGACATGTCTTCCAGACACCCCAATTGTGCTTCGCCAAGCTCAGAACGTATATGTTGGTGTTATGCCCTAGGGTTATAACTATTTTGACTCATAGTTAATACCGTTATGTAATCGTCTTTACCGTTTATAATTGAGAATGTTTATTTGAGTATTATATGTTCTTCATGTTTATTATAATATTTTGTGTCTTAGTTATTGTGAATAACTAGTATAAGTAGGTAATAGATAATCATATAGATGATTATATGCATGGGGATGCACATTACACTTATGGGTACTTGTTAGAGAACAAGGTACTGGACCGACCCATCTATGAGATTTATGACATGGTCTATGGTGATATATGTCATGATTAAATCTCATGATAGTCGTGTCATTAAAATCCTTAGAACCTGAGATATCATCGTCTTCAACATGATGAACGTTTTGTTTGATGTAGTCTAACACTATCTTTAATAGGATAGCAATAAGGGTTATGTTGGCACGACTAGATTCTTGTAGGGAAGAATGATAAGTCAAGATGAGATTTGTCCCTTGTTAAGAGAGATGTATGCTTGGGCCCCTCGATGAATAGTGTTGATGAAATGTGTGGCCACGCTCAAGAGATTTGATGGAGATCAAATGCACTTGTACTATCAACATATTTGGAGTCGAGAAAGAATTGAAAAATATAAGTTGATGTGGACCATGACTTATGTTCAATATGACATCGTGAGACAAAGGGATTGTGACAATGATCTATCAAGGAATCAAGCTTTAATGTTATATTTAATTGGGTGAACATAATGGCTTACTAGAGACCACTTATGTCTTGTGAGGTTGATGTTTCAACTCACTACCAACATAGAATATAATTCCCAAAGGGTCACACAAAGAACGGATTGAAAATTGCTCAAAATCTGGAAATTGGAGATTGTCAAGACTCATGACCAGGAGCACGACTCGTGCCTTCTATCAGCACGAGTGAATTCCTGGGCACGATTCGTGCCACGTCTTGGAAAGGGTAGATACGACTCGTGGTCTTTTGGCACGACTCGTGACCTTTGCTGAAAAGTCCATTTTTGGCTTGGATTAGGGTTTTTCTCCCTAAGTGTTAGGGATATTTATAAAGTATAAATAGCCCCCTTTAGCTCAGCCAAGACACACAAATTTTAGGGCTTGAGAAACACAAATATCTTGATTTTGATTACGAATCAAAGATCAAAACACCCTAGATTCAATTTCATATTAGCCATAGATTGTTGAAAAGAGTTTCAACAATCGGGGATCATCTAGCAATCCAACAAGATTCGATCTTGATTCGTTCACGTGTAGATTACCGATAGAGGGTGATTGCTTTATCACCTAAATCTTGGAACTTATGTTGTTGATTCATCACAAGGAAGAAGATCAAAGTTTCGTCTACGATTCAAGGTGGATTACGAATATGTATACGAAAGACAAAATCGCAACAAGAGGTTAGTAAATCTATATTCATAGTTTTAATCTATTCATGTTAGACAGATTAATGTCTAGGATTTTGTGTTTTTGTTAAATCTTTCGCTGCGCTTGTAACCCCAAAACCCAACAGGGGTATCAGAGCCGCGTTTAATTATGATTAGGTTAAATTGGCATGCTAGATATAATTGGATTATATGCTTTAACATGCTTGATGACATAGATTGATGATTTTATGTGTATTGTTTTATGAAAACAATTATATGCGATATAACCTGATTATGTACACATAAGTTTCATATACAACCATGCGATGTTTGTTGCTATATGGAAAAACCTTCTTAAATGTTTAAGTTTTAGGCCACCCCTTGATTAGAACACTTGAGAAATATTCGGGTATTTTGATGTAGTTTTGACTCAGTTGGGTGCATCATTATATCTTAATATGGATCGAGATGAGATAAATGGTTGATGTAGTTTCGACTCGATTGGGTGCATCGTTCTATGTGTCTCATACGTTTGAAAAAGGTTAAACTTATTTGGTGCTTTCAAAAGAGTTTTGACCCAAGGCATAGATGAGATTAAAACATGTGTTGACATAAGATGCCTAGAATCTCATAAAAGATCTAAGAGTCATATATGATATGATTGATAACTGTTATCTACCTAAATAGCTTGATTTTGGCATTGACTCAGTTAAACCAAAATTCAGTGAAATATGGATCTTAGCCCATTATAATTATACGATACATGCTTGTATTTGAAGGTGTATAATTTAGTGGAAGTATTTATGAAATACATTATTTGTCTCTTATATGGTAAATGTTTTGACACTTATATGTGCTCATATTGCTTGTATATCTTATTGTAGAATGGCATCTCACAATAATCAACCCTTGTCGCAAGTGATCCGTTCTTGAGAAGGACAAGCTCGAAGAGAACAGTACAAACTATTCTGATTGGATCACAAGCTTAAGAATTGTTCTTAGGCAAGAGAAAAAAATTTATGTTCTTGACGAACCCGTTCCTGCAGAACCCACTACTAATGCTGCAAGGGCAGATAAGGAGCAACATAAGAAACATGTTGATGATTCTAATGATGTTACTTGCCTTATGCTTGCCACCATGTGTAAGGCTCTTTATAAGGACCTTGAAAACATGGAAGCAGCTTTTGACCTAGCAGAGCGCTTAAAGGAAATGTTCCAAGTGCAAGCTAAGCAAGAGAGGTATGATGTGGTGAAGGCTCTTAATGCATGCAAGATGCAAGAGGCGCAGTCGGTAGGTCCTCATGTCCTTAAGATGAAAGGATATATTGAGCACCTTGATAGGCTTGGGTATCCTATGAGTTTGGAACTCGCAACGGATACGATATTGAATTCATTGCTTGAAAGTTATGGTCATTTCAGTATGAACTATAACATGAGTGGAATAGAGAAAAATATGTCAGAATTGCATGCGATGCTTAAGACTGCAGAGAAAATATCAAGAAGCCTAGTACCGCAAATGTGTTAATGGTTAACAAAGGAAAAGGGTTCAAAAAGGAAGGCAAAGAAGGTAAAGCAGAGGTTGCTAAGCCTAAGGCAAAAGTTGCCAATGCCGAAGAGGCAAAACCCAAAGTGTCTCAAAAGGATGCAATTTGCTACCATTGTCAAGAGGTTGGTCATTGGAAGCGAAATTGCAAGGCTTATAAGGAAGGCCTATAAAAGCGAAGAAGGGCAATACGATTGCTACTGATTCAGGTATCTATATGATAGATATTTTCCTTTCTATTTTTAGTTCATGGGTATTGGATATCGGATGTGGATCTCACATTTGTTTAAATGTGCAGGGACTAAAGAATAGAAAACTACTCAAAGAAGGTTATGTAGACCTATGTGTGGGAAATGGAGCAAGAGTTGCTGCATTAGCCGTAGGGACTTATGAAGTCACTTTACCTAGTGGACTAGTACTTGTTTTGAACAATTGTTATTACGTTCCGGATTTGAGTATGAATATTATTTATGTTTCTTGTTTGGATAATGAAGGATATAGGTTTCTTATTGAGAATTAGAACTTTTTCTATTTATTTAAATGATATGCTTTATTATATTGCAAATTCATTTAATGGCATTTATATCATTCATCTTGAGAAACAAAATGATGTTGAAGATATCTATGATGTAAATAAGAAATCTAAATCGAATTATGTGAACAACACATTCATGTGGGATTGCCGGCTTGTTCATATAAATGAGAAACATATATCTAAACTCCATAAGGATGGACTTTTAGATTCACATGATTATGAATCATATGAGATATGCGAATCTTGTTTATTGGAAAAATGACCAAACCACCCTACACTAAGAGTAGTGGAAGGGCTAGTGACTTATTGGTCCTAGTACATACAAATGTATGTGGACCATTAAGTAGCATTGATAGAGGAGGATTTTGGTATTTCATTACATTCACTGATGACTTATCTAGATATGGCTATGTCTATCTGATGAAGTCCAAAAGTGAATCATTTGAGATATTTAGAATATTTGAAAAAACTATTAAAGTACTTCGATCCGATCGAGGTGGTGAATATTTAAGCCAAGAGTTTGACAGTCATCTCAAAAACTGTGGAATAGTTTCAGAGTTGACTCCACCCGAAACACCACAATGGAATGGTGTGTCTGAGAGGAGGAATAGAACCTTGTTGGACATGGTTCGTTCCATGATGACTCAAGTTGACCTTCCTATTTCCTTTTGGGGACATGCATTAGAGACTATTGTTTTCACACTGAACAGAGTCTGTAACGACCCTAACCCTAGGCACTAATTTAACATCATATTGTGTGCTTCTAATATTATTGTTAATATTATGTGTTCATTCTTATATCTTTGATTTCTTATATTAGGATGAGATAATTGATAAAAATTAAATAAAGTCCATGGGAAAAGTATAATAATTTATAATAAATAAAATATGAGTAGTTAGGCTTTAGTTTGTGTAGGGGAGAGAAATAAAATGTTGAAAGCTTTTAAAAATGTGGTATGGGGGACCATACCTTTCTCTTTATTTTTCCCTCACCTCCCCTCAATATCCGGCCCCCCCTTCCCCTTTACCATTTATATACTCCATCTCCCTCCTTCTCCTCCTTGACTTTCTCTCTCAATCCATGGAACCTCCATTGATGAAGCTTCACCTCCCAAGACTCCTACCAAGTTCAATCCTTCACCATTTTTAGATCCGAGAGTACTTTTGTAATCGGGAGACCAAGAGGAGTTCATCAAGCTAAGAAAGTCCTAAATCCATCTCCTATTCTAAAGTGAGTTATTATGACCCTTCTCTTCTTTAAATGTTTATGAGAGATTTATTGTTGTTATTGTTGTAAAAATGCTTATTGGATGCTTTGGAAACTTTCTTGAAATGGAGGAATTGATTTAGGTCATAAGGAAATGTGGTTGTTCTTAGAAGTGTTAAAGAATGAAAGAAATGGGTGGAATTAGTTTAGAATGTTTTGGAGTCCTCTTTGAAGTTGAGAAATGGGTAAATAACATAGGATGATGTTATGGTTCATGGAAGTGAATTTGGAGTATAAGAAATGGGTGATATTAGTTTAGAAGATTTAATTTAAAATGTGTTATTAAAATGGGTTGAAAATCTTGTGGTGAATGATTTGGATTTATATTATTTTGGGGTTTAAATGATTTAGGATGAAAAATGGTAAAGTTGGAGATCCTCCTGGCATTCTTGAATATTGGGTTAGAATAAAAGAAAAGGAAATGAAACTTGGTAGAAGAGATGAAATCTGGGGGAGTCTGATTTAGCACTTGGGCGGTCGCCCAAGAGGGCATGAGCGGCCGCCCATGCTGCCAGAACAAGAGTGCCTTAGGAAAACCTCTTGGGCAGTCGCCCAAGAGGAGTTGAGCGGTCGCCCAAGAGGGCAGCAACTTGGGAGTTCTTTAGAACCACTTGGGCGGTCGCCCAAGTGGCCTGGGCGGTCGCCCACCATGCCAGATCCTCCTTAGTCTCTTTTCTTATTGATTTACCAACAACCTAGTGACATGACTCTTAACCATTATGAATTAGTGGAACCTAATCCAAACCAGGTATGAATTAACCCTTTTACACTTAAGTTATATTAGAACACTTAAGAGCACCTTAATTGGGTTTAAATGGAACTAAGGAAGCACTTTAAATACGACTCAGGAATTGATTCGACAATCTTGTTTGGACACTTATTAAATGTGACTTCCATTTGGGTAAAGTGAACTTGGGTTCTTATAGAGATCATGTATTACTGAATAATGTCTAAGTAAGGATAATTATTGATGCTTTGTTATCATACTTGAGTACATATTCATGACTTGTATTATATTTAGTGTATTACATAAATGCTGCACTCTGATTATTGGTTGAACATGAGTATATTTTACCATGTGACTATATTGCTTATTTATGCATAGTGTGTTAAAGAAATGTTGCACTATGATGTTGGTTGAGCATGAGTATATTTTACCATGTTGCTATGTTGTTTATCCCCTTTGTGGATTATATTTCAAGTATCTACTATGTGCTTGATAATGTGTGAGTCAGCTGACATTGGGGGTATAACATAATACGATCAATTATGGAAGTGTGACCTAATGTGATCGGATTATGTTATATCTGTGGCCGTCCCCTCCTGTGGCCACAGGATGGGGTATAGCATCTGTATTGAGCCAAAAGCCTTACAGAGTTGCTACTGTCTTATTTGGTTCCACGAAAACGGGTCTTATAAGACGTGAGTATTGCTTAAGCAGCTCACTGTAAGATTGGAGTATTATTATACCCAATGTTGTACGACTATTGTTCAGACGGGAAAAGGTAAACCAAGGTAATGTAAGGTGTTTACAGCTTTTCCAATGTGTTATATGCGACTTGTTATGTGTTGCATTTTATTTGGCATATTGCTGCATTCATAATAGCTTGCTGAGATTTATTCTCACCCCTCTCCCTTTAATGTTTTTTAGATTCCGAGACAAAGGCGGACCGCCAAGAAGTAAGGGCGGTGAGGAGTTTGGAAGTAATATTTTGGGACTTGTGGGGGTATGATTAGGTTGGCGTAGAAAGGGTATTTTGGTATAATTTATTTAATGAGTTGTATTTATAAACTTTAATTTTATGTTATAACCAATGTCTTTTTGTAACTAAAATAGTTTCTTACTTTCAAAGTTAGTCAACTATTTCTCCATTGTGAAAAGGTGTAGAGTCATTTTGAAATGATTATAGCAATTATATTTATGTTTGAAAGTTAAATAAAAGTTTTAAAAGATTAGGAAAAATTGGGTTGGTTTGAGGACGCTCCAGCTCGGGACACGTGTAGGTTCCGGGTCGGGGTCCTCACAGTTGGTATCAGAGCTCGATTAGAGTTCTCGGGTAGAGTCTAGCTGAGTGAGAGTGTGCGATAACTTACGTCGAGTGTTTAATGCAGGAGTTTGTTCAATGACAGAAAATAATAATGACCAACCAAAGGATCAAGGTAATGTGAGCAATATGGAGAGATAGATTCCTCCACGATCATTTGAGGTATATTACCTGTCTCCGGAGTTAGGGGTCATACTTTTATAAATCCCCGTTCATTTCGTTCTCATGTGGCATTACATTTCGTTTTTTATTTGCATAAATGGCCCGAGAGTTGCCTTATGTGCTGGAGGTTCTACTCCTATGGGAGAGTACCTCGAATCATTCTTGTTTATCATGGTGGTTGTGATGTGTCCATATGTGGGCATGTATTGCCGGTGGATTTGGTCGAGTTACCAATCCGTGAATCCTCGATATATTAACCTGAATTAATTGAGTAGTTGTTGTGTCTGAGGAGGACTGTCGCAAGAAGCGAGTCTCCTTATCTACGTTTGATTTACCTCCATGTGTAATTGAGGCGGATAAATTATTAATTGCTGTTATGTCATATATGCGTAAATGTCGAAAGTATGATCTAAAGAATGTGAAGGTTATTTGAGTTATGTGTTATATTTGAGTAAAGGACACTTGAATTATCTCATGTACCGGTGGTAAATGAATTTGTGAACTCTTAGTAGAGGTTAGGTATATGGCCTAATTAAGAGTGGTTTATGGTTGTATAATTGCATGAGTATTTAGTCATTGGTGTCTCATGGTGGAGACTAGATATATGAGACTAGTATTGAAAGTGATAGTCTAAGTGGGATAATAGGGTTTATAAGATATCACGAGTACGAATCCTTATAGAACTGACATATATTTGCCGTATGTGCTGTAAGTATATCCTCTAAGAAAAGATTGATTGTATTACTGCTACTAATTTGAGTAGGAAATCAGATATTCTTGTAGGTGATATCACCCTATAAGTTGACTAAGTAGTGTTTTTCATGTGAGTTTCAAAAATGGGTTCTCATCAGGTATCATACCAGGATATTGAAGCTTTGAGTTGAGATAAGGTACTATTTTAGTATTCGGATTCCTAGATAGAGGACACTATTTGGGATGACGGACTTGATGATTCATCTTGGGAAAGTATTTGATAAAGAAGATAATTAGCTTAGCGACACTCCGTAAGGATAAATTAGTACTATATTTAGAAAAGATGATACTTGGTGGTTATTTATAGATTATAGAGATCTCAAATTGGTAACTGTAAGAAATAAGTATTCGTTATCACTTGTTGATGATTTGCATGACTGATTTTAGAAACTAGTAGGATACTCAATGGTTATTAGTTGAATTTCGGGTGTTACAATTTCAGTGAATATTTGTTCTAAGGATATACTTAAGACAACATTTGTATTTAACATGACCATTTTGAATTGTGGTTGTGTATTAGTTATGGAGGGGTAAATAGGGTAAATGTGAAGAAGTACAATAGATGTAGTTATTGGTGACTTATAGGACCAACTTCAGGAATTGGTAAAATATGCATATGGTTTGTTTTGAGAGATGATTATCATTAGTTGAGAAAATAAAATGAGGATAAATCTTATTGGAAGACAGGATACTTTAGGATGATTTCACCGTATAGGTTGACTTAGTTGCGTGACTCATATAAGGGATTGATGTGATGTTCGAAAGAAATTGACATTATACGGGTTTTGAGTTGTTGATGGTTATAGGGAGGTAAGTTAGATTATACCGTAATGTTTAATTGAAATTTGGGAATGATTGATCTATGTGAGTTCCAATTATATTTTCTTATTTAGAAATTATGGTATTCGATTGGGAACTAGATGTTTACAATATGTTGTTGCTAAGTACAATACCAATATCAAAGGTAGGGAATAGATGACTCAAATTAAGTAAAGGTGTTGAATATTCAACTTGAAGAATTATTGAATTGAGGATGCTTTGCCAAGTTTATAATCTTAATGAATGTTTTAGTGTTATTTATCGGAGATAGTAATAAGTATTACGAGATTGTGTCTTCTTATAAGGAATTCAACTAAGTAAAAATATTATGAGTGGTGGCTACACTATAAATAGAAGTCAAACAAGAATATTATGTTAGAATTGTTTTAAATGTGCTTTAAAACTTTGGATTGTATATTGAACTTCGGTATGAGCAATTGTGCCCTTCGGAAATAGTTGATTTAATAAGGTCAGTAAACCGTTTTTGTGTACATTAAAATCTGTGAGTAATTTAACTATCTACCACTGGTATGGGACGGTTGTAGATAATTAAATCACTCGAGTTATTTTGTTAGCTTATGAATCTTTTGAAATTTCTTAAATTGTGAGTGGTTTAGTTAATTAAAACTGGTATGGGCCGGTTTTAAATAAATAAACCATTCGGGTCTCTTTGAATCTCTTTTTATATTATCCTTTGGAATTCTGAAAGGCGTTGTAATTTTTAGAAAGACTTGGTATCCTAAAGATATAAATTGTACAGAAGCAAGTAGAAAAGCAACCTAGTTCCCCTATAATGATTAATTGTATTCAAGTTTTGGTCCGAGAAATGATTTGATAAATGTGGGGTTATTATTGTGTCGGTTACAGTAGACTCGGTTTTTGTTTTGGAATTGGACCGGCTCCGTTGTGGGCGGCCAACCATTCAATTTGAATATTGATTTGTCACTAGGCCTGAACATAATTGAAACATTGAATTGTGATAATAGAATATTGACGTTAGAAGAATTATTAAAATATTTAGAGTTCTAGGTTGAACTTGAGAGTTTTATCACTATAGATTTTGTGATTAAGTTACATTGGAAGTAAAGAAGGGTATGTTATTTTGTTATAGAAAGTTGAATTATATTTTCTACTCGTTATATATATAGCTTGATGAGATGTTATTAATAAAGTCCTCACATATGTTAGGGGATAGTTCGATTGTATAAAACCCATAGTGTTAAATGGATTGGATAGACATCGTTCGGGAAGGTCCTTTTGGGAAGGTAGGAATGCTATTATTTTGAGGAATCATTACTTATGGTTGATGATATGCTACGGGCATGAACAATGGATGTTAGTAGTCAATAGGACGTATGGTTACCAGTGGTTAAGTGCGTATAATAATAGTTATCATTCTAACATTCAGATAAAACCGTATGAGGCATAGTTTGGGAAGAAATATCGATCTCTAATTTGTTGGGGTGAGTTTGGAGAAGCAAGGCCTAAGGTAAATTGGCGCCAAAGTTCGTTAATCCATTTGAAGCTTTAGAAAAGGTTGGTGATTTGACTTATAGACTGGCTTGAAAAAGCTTATAGAGTATTTGAAGTTTTAATGTGATATTGTAATGGATTTGGTGACATAAGTTGTAATACTTTTATTTATTTATATTTTCATTGAGATCGTGAAAATTCGCGTTAGTGATAATTGTATAGTATGCTTGGGTCATTAAGTGGTAATATCATATTATTAATGGAATTAGAATTTTTTTTTTCTTTTGGAAAGAATCACAACATTGAAGAGACTATTTGGGAATTGAAGTTTGAGGTATACATGTAACCGAGGCGGGTTGATCAGTTAGGTAAGTGACAGTCAAATTCGGGACGAATTTTCTTTAAGGGGGAGTGAGTGTAACGACCCTAACCCTAGGCACTAATTTAACATCATATTGTGTGCTTCTAATATTATTGTTAATATTATGTGTTCATTCTTATATCTTTGATTTCTTATATTAGGATGAGATAATTGAGAAAAATTAAATAAAGTCCATGGGAAAAGTATAATAATTTATAATAAATAAAATATGAGTAGTTAGGCTTTAGTTTGTGTAGGGGAGAGAAATAAAATGTTGAAAGCTTTTAAAAATGTGGTATGGGGGACCATACCTTTCTCTTTATTTTTCCCTCACCTCCCCTCAATATCCGGCCCCCCCCTTCCCCTTTACCATTTATATACTCCATCTCCCTCCTTCTCCTCCTTGACTTTCTCTCTCAATCCATGGAACCTCCATTGATGAAGCTTCACCTCCCAAGACTCCTACCAAGTTCAATCCTTCACCATTTTTAGATCCGAGAGTACTTTTGTAATCGGGAGACCAAGAGGAGTTCATCAAGCTAAGAAAGTCCTAAATCCATCTCCTATTCTAAAGTGAGTTATTATGACCCTTCTCTTCTTTAAATGTTCATGAGAGATTTATTGTTGTTATTGTTGTAAAAATGCTTATTGGATGCTTTGGAAACTTTCTTGAAATGGAGGAATTGATTTAGGTCATAAGGAAATGTGGTTGTTCTTAGAAGTGTTAAAGAATGAAAGAAATGGGTGGAATTAGTTTAGAATGTTTTGGAGTCCTCTTTGAAGTTGAGAAATGGGTAAATAACATAGGATGATGTTATGGTTCATGGAAGTGAATTTGGAGTATAAGAAATGGGTGATATTAGTTTAGAAGATTTAATTTAAAATGTGTTATTAAAATGGGTTGAAAATCTTGTGGTGAATGATTTGGATTTATATTATTTTGGGGTTTAAATGATTTAGGATGAAAAATGGTAAAGTTGGAGATCCTCCCTGGCATTCTTGAATATTGGGTTAGAATAAAAGAAAAGGAAATGAAACTTGGTAGAAGAGATGAAATGCAGGGAGTCGATTTAGCACTTGGGCGGTCGCCCAAGAGGGCATGAGCGGCCGCCCATGCCGCGTAACAAGAGTGCCTTAGGAAAACCTCTTGGGCGGTCGCCCAAGAGGAGTTGAGCGGTCGCCCAAGAGGGCAAAAGAACTTTGGGAGTTCTTTAGAACCACTTGGGCGGTCGCCCAGTGGCCCTGGGCGGTCGCCCACCATGCCAGATCCTCCTTAGTCTCTTTTCTTATTGATTTACCAACAACCTAGTGACATGACTCTTAACCATTATGAATTAGTGGAACCTAATCCAAACCAGGTATGAATTAACCCTTTTACACTTAAGTTATATTAGAACACTTAAGAGCACCTTAATTGGGTTTAAATGGAACTAAGGAAGCACTTTAAATACGACTCAGGAATTGATTCGACAATCTTGTTTGGACACTTATTAAATGTGACTTCCATTTGGGTAAAGTGAACTTGGGTTCTTATAGAGATCATGTATTACTGAATAATGTCTAAGTAAGGATAATTATTGATGCTTTGTTATCATACTTGAGTACATATTCATGACTTGTATTATATTTAGTGTATTACATAAATGCTGCACTCTGATTATTGGTTGAACATGAGTATATTTTACCATGTGACTATATTGCTTATTTATGCATAGTGTGTTAAAGAAATGTTGCACTATGATGTTGGTTGAGCATGAGTATATTTTACCATGTTGCTATGTTGTTTATCCCCTTTGTGGATTATATTTCAAGTATCTACTATGTGCTTGATAATGTGTGAGTCAGCTGACATTGGGGGTATAACATAATACGATCAATTATGGAAGTGTGACCTAATGTGATCGGATTATGTTATATCTGTGGCCGTCCCCTCCTGTGGCCACAGAATGGGGTATAGCATCTGTATTGAGCCAAAAGCCTTACAGAGTTGCTACTGTCTTATTTGGTTCCCTGAAAAACGGGTCTTATAAGACGTGAGTATTGCTTAAGCAGCTCACTGTAAGATTGGAGTATTATTATACCCAATGTTGTACGACTATTGTTCAGACGGGAAAAGGTAAACCAAGGTAATGTAAGGTGTTTACAGCTTTTCCAATGTGTTATATGCGACTTGTTATGTGTTGCATTTTATTTGACATATTGCTGCATTCATAATAGCTTGCTGAGATTTATTCTCACCCCTCTCCCTTTAATGTTTTTTAGATTCCGAGACAGGCGGACCGGCCAAGTAAGGGCGGTGAGGAGTTTGGAAGTAATATTTTGGGACTTGTGGGGGTATGATTAGGTTGGCGTAGAAAGGGTATTTTGGTATAATTTATTTAATGAGTTGTATTTATAAACTTTAATTTTATGTTATAACCAATGTCTTTTTGTAACTAAAATAGTTTCTTACTTTCAAAGTTAGTCAACTATTTCTCCATTGTGAAAAAGTGTAGAGTCATTTTGAAATGATTATAGCAATTATATTTATGTTTGAAAGTTAAATAAAAGTTTTAAAAGATTAGGAAAAATTGGGTTGGTTTGAGGACGCTTCAGCTCGGGACACGTGTAGGTTCCGGGTCGGGGTCCTCATAGAGTCCCTACTAAATCGGCTCCTAAGACCCCACATGAGATGTGGCATGGAAGAAAACCAAATTTGTCTTTCATGAAGATTTGGGGTTGCGAAGCTTATGTGAAGAGACTTGTCTCCTATAAGTTAGCACAAAAATCTAACAAAGTTATTTTCGTTGGTTATCCTAAGGAAACTAAAGGATATTACTTTTACAACCGCAATGAGAACAAAGTGTTTGTTGCTCAATATGGTACTTTTCTTGAGAAACAGTTTCTCAATAAAGAATCTAGTGGGAGTAAAATTAATCTTGAAGAAGTTCGAGAGCCCGAAGATAACATTGAACTAAGAGTAAAGACAGAACCAAGTTCGCAAGGAGTTGTGGAACCGGTTCAAGATGCACAAGTCTATCATAGATCGGATAGGTTACGATTCGAACCCGAGAGATATGGATTTCTCGTATCGAAAAGTAATGAAGTGGAAGTCATTGAGAATGAAGAACCTACTTCTTATCAAGAGGCGATGTCCACTCATGATTCAGATAAATGGCTAGGAGCCATAGAATCCAAATTATAATCCATTAATGATAATCAAGTTTGGAACTTGATTGATCCACCTGAAGGTGTAAAAACCATAGGGTTCAAGTGGGTCTTCAAGAAAAAGACCGACATGGATGGGAAGTTGGATACTTACAAGGCTAGGCTTGTAGCAAAGGGATATAGGCAAATTCATGGTGTTGACTTTGATAAAACCTTTTCGCCAGTTGCAATGCTTAAGTCTGTTAGGATTGTAATTGCCATAGCCGCATATTACGACTATGAGATATGGCAAATGGATGTTAAAACAGCTTTCCTAAATGGGAAGCTACTTGAGGATATGTATATGACACAGCTTGAAGGGTTTATCGATCCAAGAAATTCTAATAAATTATGCAAGTTGCAAAGATCCATATATGGGTTGAAGCAAGCTTCTAGGAGTTGGAATCTTCGTTTTGATGAATCGATCAAAGAGTTTGGCTTCATCAAAAACGAAGATGAACCATGTGTATAAATGAAGTTCAGTGGGAGCGGAGTACAATTTCTAATATTGTATGTCGATGATATCTTACTCATTGGAAACGACATTCCAGCACTTAAGATTGTCAAGTCTTGGTTAGGAAAGTCTTTCTCAATGAAAGATATGGGTGAAGCCGCCTACATCCTTGGCATCAAGATCTATAGAGATAGATATAAAAGGATGATTGGTTTGAGTCAAAGTACTTAGATTGACAAAGTTTTTAGAAGATCCAAGATGGAAAATTCTAAGAGAGGAAATTTGCCAATGGGTCATGGTGTTACTCTTAGCAAGACTCAGACTCCTAAGACAACTGGTGAGCGAAAGAGAATGAATGAGATTCCATACGCTTCGGCTATTGGATCTATCATGTATGCCATGATTTGTACTAGACCTGATGTCTCGTATGCTCTAAGCAGACGACTCGATACCAATCTGATCCTGGTGAAATCCATTGGATGGCAGTTAAGAGAATCCTTAAGTACTTAAGAAGGACTAAGGATGCGTTATTGGTCTTTGGAGGGATGGAAGATGATATTATTGTAAAAGGTTACACAGGCGCAAGCTTCCAAACTGACAAAGATGATTTTTGATCGCAATCAGGGTTTGTGTTTATGATTAACGGAGGTGCGATTTGTTGGAAGAGTTCCAAGCAGAGTACCATAGCCGATTCTACAACTGAGGCCGAATATATAGCGGCATCCGATGCAGCTAAAGAGGCCGTTTGGATCAAGAAGTTCATTAGTTATTTGGAAGTCGTTCCAAGTATCACTAATCTGGTGGAACTTTATTGTGAAAATAATGGTGCCATTGCGCAAGCAAAGGAACCAAGGTCACATCAACGATCCAAACACATACTTAGACGTTTCCACCTCATTCGAGAATTCATAGAAAGAGGAGACATTAAGATATGCAAAGTTTCAACCGACGATAACATAGGAGATTGGTTATATGATACATATGATATTGGGCCTTAGTGCAAGTGGGAGATTGTTGGTATTATGCCCTAGGCGTATAACTATTTTGACTCATAGTTAATACCGTTATGTAATCATCTTTACCGTTTATAATAGAGAATGATTATTTGAGTATTATATGTTTTACATGTTTATTATAATATTCTGTGTCCCTAGTTATTGTGAATAACTAGTATAAGTAGGTAATTGATAATCATAGAGATGATTATATGCATGGGGATGCACATTACACTTATGGGTACTTGTTAGAGAAGAAGGTACTGGACCGACCCATCTATGAGATTTATGACATGGTCTATGGTCATATATGTCATGATTAAATCTCATGATAGTCGTGTCATTAGAATCCCTAGAACTTGAGATTATCATCGTCTTCCACATGATGAACGTTTTGTTTGATGTAGTCTAACACTATCTTTAATAGGATAGCAATAAGGGATATGTTCGCACAACTGGATTCTTGTAGGGAAGAATGATAAGTCAAGATGGGATTTGTCCCTTGTTATGAGATATGTCTGCTTGGGCCCCTCGATGAATAGTGTTGATGAAATGTGTGGCCACACTCAAGAGATTTGATAGAGATCAAATGCACTTGGGTTATCAACATATTCGGAGTCGAGAATGCATTGAACAATATAAGTTGACGTGGATCATGACTTATATTCAATATGACATCGTGAAACTAAGGGATTGTGACAATGATTTATCAAGGAATCAAGATTTGATGTTATATTTAAGTGGGTGGACATAATGGCTTGCTAGAGACCACTTATGTCTTGTGAGGTTGATGTTTCAACTCACTACCAATATAAAATATAATTCCTAAAGGGTCACACACAAAGAACAGATTGAAAATGGCTCAAAATTTGGAAATTGGAGATTGTCACGACTCGTGACCAGGAGCACGACTCATGCCAAGGAGCACGACTCAAGACCAGGAGCACGACTCGTGCCTTCTATCAGCACGAGTGAATTCCTAGGCACGATTCGTGCCACGACTAGGAAAGGGTAGATACGACTCGTGGTCTTTTGGAACGACTCATGATCATGAATCGTGCCCATAGGCACGACTCGTGCCCTTAGCTGAAAAGTCCATTTTTGGCTTTGATTAGGGTTTTTCTCCCTAAGTGTTAGGGATATTTATAAAGTATAAATAGCCCCCTTTTGCTCAGCCAAGACACACGAATTTTAGGGCTTGAGAAACACAAATCTCTTGATTTTGATTATGAATCAAAGATCAAAACTCCCTAGATTCAATTCCATATTAGCCATAGATTATTGAAAAGAGTTTCAACAATCGGGGATCATCTAGCAATCTAACAAGATTCGATCTTGGTTCGTTCACATATGGATTACCGAATATCACCAACTTACGTTGTTGATTCATCACAAGGTAGAACAAGGAAGAAGATCAAAGTTTCGTCTACGATTTAAGGTGGATTACGAATACGTATACGAAAGACAAAATCGCAACAAGAGGTTAGTAAATCTATATTCATAGTTTTAATCTATCCATGTTAGACGGATTCATGGCTAGGGTTTTGTGTTTTTTGTTAAATCTTTTGATGCGCTTGTAACCCCAAAACCCAACAGTATATTCAAGACACCCAAATGTACCCCCCTAAACACCCATATTGTGCTTTGCCGAGCATACCAATGTATCTACAAGACACCCAAATATGCCACTTCAGTTGATAAATGACTATTTTATAGTCATTTATATTCTAGTTTTTGCATCATTTAAATAAGTTTTAGTTCATTTCTGGAAGGCCTTGCTCGGCCGAGCACCACCCTTGACTTGGCCGAGCAGATGACATCAGAATGGAGTCTTTTCTCGAAGGCCTTGCTCGGCCTAACACCACCCTTGACTGGGTTGAGCACCTACTATTCAGTCAAAGAGGTGCCTTTTCAAGATAGCTTTTGGAATAAGCTTCTTGAAGAGTCTCAACTCTTGGCTCTTATGCCTATTAATAAACATTGTTAGGGCCACTTTTAGACATCCAGATATCCAGGAACATTGAAAACATACTCTAGTATAGATTTGTATTTCATAACTTCAATTATTCTCAAATCATTCCATACTTTTATGAGTTTATTGAGTGTTCTTGACATACTATTTTGAAGATTGAAGTAATACAAGTATTGAAGATTTCTTTCCAACCACTGTCTCTCTTTTAATTATAAGAATAAGTATCTCTATCATTTATCTATTATTTCATGTTTTATATTTATTTTCTTGTCTTTATAATTTCAATAGCTAGTGAGTAATCCCCCTAATTCTTGAGGTTGGAGACTCGGCAATTATGTGTTTAGCTTTATAATTCATGTTTCTCTTCTTCTTCACCATGTCAAATCAATTCTCTTCTTATTTTTCTTAACGCTTACAGTAGGGATACATCCTTATTTGTATGATTTTAGTTAATCAAAAGATGGACTTAGCGGTTAATCTTGATTAAAGGAACCATATGATTGAACTGGGTATCATTAATCACGAGAGTAGTTTAATGGCCTAGGAATGATCCTATAGTGGAAAATACGTGGGATTAAAATGAACTATAATGGATTTTTACTAATGTACGAAACCCTCGAGAGATAGGCCGTGTTAGCATTAAAATAGGTGTGCTAGGCCTTGATCGTTAGTAGTTAGCACAACTTAGCGTATCATCCTTGATTTATGACATGAATAATATATAAAAGCATGATTTATTTGATGATTGAATATTGTTTAATTTCCAATCCCGAGAATATCTTCATCATAAATCATATAGAGTTTATTTCAAAGTTAGAGTAATTTGTATTTGTTTCTAGATATTTGACACAACAATTCTCCCCCAATCATATTTTATTTATTTATTTTGCATAAAATAAAGTATTACATATAGTAACATTGTCCTCGTGGGATTCGACCCGCATTTTCCCCTTTCTATACTACATACACACCGTGCACTTGCGGTATAATAAACTAAGCCGATAGGTTTTGACTTTGACAAGTTTTTGGCACCGTTGTCGGGGATAACAATTTACTACTTAGTATTTGCTTTTAGTTATTTGTATTTTATTGTTTTTATTTTACTTCATTCCTAACAATCCTTCCAAATATCGTTTGTCTTTGATTGCTTCATTCATTAGGTGTAATTTGTGTACATGAAAAGAACCTGGACAACATTCCTTGAAGAATTTGATCCGGAACCCGAGATAACTTTTCACAAAAGACTAAAAAGACTAAAAGAAGTAATAGACAAGAAAATGACGGAAGGAGATCAAACCCCTATTAGAACCTTGAAGGATTTCGTCAATCCTAGTACACCGGGTACTAGGTCACCAATAGTTATCCTGAATGCCAACCCGGATAACTTTGAAATCAAGTTGCAACTAATTCATATAGTTTCAAATAACCAATATAGCGGATCGGCGTTTGAAGACCCCCATCTCCATATACAAACATTCTTGGAGTATTGTGGCACCACCCGAATAAATGGTGTCACACCGGAGGCAATAAGGTTGCGCCTTTTTCCTTTCTCACTAAAGGATAAGGTGAAGCAATGGCTAAACTCGATCCCACCAAACTTTTTAACAATATGGGACCATGTTCAAGAGGCATTCCTTGGACGCTTCTTCCCTCCGAGCAAAACGGCCCAAATACGGACCAAGATTACCAACTTTGGTCAAAGAGGGGACGAAACACTATATGATGCTTGGGAGAGATTCAAGGAACTCCTAAGGATGTGCCCTCACCATGGCCTTGAAAAATGGTTGATAGTGCACACATTTTACAATGGTTTCACGTTCAAAACAAGGAAGACAATTGATGCCGCAGTAGGAGGTGTACTTATGAACAAAGCGGTGTATGAAGCGTATGATTTAATAGAGAACATCACCTTAAACCATTATCAGTGGTCAAACAAGAGGGAGCAACCTCAATGTATCCCAGGTAAGTATAATGTTGATGTTGTTACTCTTTTATCATCAAAAGTTGATATGCTTTTTAAAAAGTTTGAAAACTTGAATGTAAATTTTGTGGCCAACATTAATGTTGTTTGTGAACTATGTGAGTCAAACTCACATAGTACGGAATGTTGTGAATTGCTTGACACTACTTCTAGTGATCAAGTAAATTTTGTTAACTCTTATGGGCAAAAGGGTAGTATGTGTTCAAACACATACAATACCGAATGGAGAAATCACCCCAATTTTTCCTATAAGAGTAATAATATTTTAAGCCCACAATCTTCTACACAACCATCAGGATTTGAACAAAAGAATTTCAACAATAATTCTAATGCTTTTCCTCCCCCTAAATCTAAGTTAGATCTTTTATTATTGAAAATAAAAATGCTCAAGAAAAGACTAACAATGAATTTAGGGAAAACTTCAAGCAATTAAATGCTAGATTTGATAATCTAGCCGCTCAAAATAAAATGCTTGAAAATCAACAAGCTAAACAGGACAACGCTTCGCATAGACCACAAGGGTGTCTTCCCTGTCAACCACAAAGGCCTAATAAGCATGTTAATGTAATAATCACTAGGAGATGTAATGAATTGATAGACTTTAACTCTAGTGAAGAGAATGTTAGTCCAACCCCACCGATGGTTGGGACTAATAAAGATATTAAGAAGGGAACGGAATCCCCTAGGCTTGCTAGAAACTTTGATACACCAATACCATACCCCCAAAGGTTGATCAAAAAAATAAGTAAATAAAGAATACGCCGAGTTTCTAAAAGTTTTGGATTCAATAAATGTTAACATTACATTTTCTGATAACATACAAGAAATGCCCTGTTATGTAATACCTTTAAAATAAATGTTTTCAAGTTAGAGGAAATTAGAAGAATTTGAGAATGTCACTTTGGCGGAAGATGTTAGTGCTATTTTGCAAAAGAAACTTCACACAAAAATTAAGGATCCCTGCACTTTCTCGATTCTTTGTATCATTGGTAGATGTAACTTAGACAATGCAATGCTTGATCTAGGGGCTAGCGTTAGCCTAATGCCATTATCGGTAAATGAGAAGCTAGGTGTGGGGGAACTCAAATCCATCACCATTTTTCTCCAACTGGCGGACCGATTCATACAATATCCAATTGGAATAATGGAGAACATGCCTTGTCGAATAGGGAACCTGATCATCCTTGTCGACTTTGTGCTACTAGAGATAGAAAAAGACCATCTAATTTCGGTCATTTTAGGGATACCATTTCTTGTCACCGCATGGGCAATAATTGATGTAAAAAATGATACTCTCTTTCTAAATGTTGGAAGCGGAAAGGTTGAATTTAAAAGGAAAAACTCGAATCTCGGAACCCTTGCCAAGAAGTCAACACCCTTAAAAATGAGAGCAATGAGGGTGAAAAATCACAATATAAAGATTCGTTCAAAAATTATTTTATAAATGAGGAATCTATAGATTGTAGTAATGATAATGATGTGTTCAACTATTCAGTATATCATAATTCTAATCATGTAGCAAAGAAAGAGAAAACCAATAAAGTGAAGGTACCGGATAGGGGAAGCACGCCAAAATGGCGTACGTGCAAGGATTATAGACAATTAATCCCATCAAAAACAAGTACGGGATGGCACGTATGCATCGATCATAGAGGCTCAATCACTCCAAAAGGCATGCAATGGCGAGTTCTTAAAGATAACAGGCCATCACAGTACCATTTATTGCCCATTTTAATTAAAGGAAAGGGGTCGAGCTAAGGACCTAAAACTAGCATCATCGGGCGGTTAATCGATGAATTATTTAATATTTAATATAATTTTATTTTATTTTCAATTTATTTTTAAGGCATTTTTTTTATTATTATTATTATTATTATTATTGTTATTATTATTATTATTATTATTATTATTATTGTTGTTGTTGTTGTTGTTGTTGTTATTTTCTAATCTTTGTTTTTTAGTATAAAAAAAATCAGTACAGGTGATACTCGGCCAAACACAAGACAACACTCGGCCGAGCAAGGGAAGCCCGAATACACTACATTCTGGAGGCTCATGCTCGTCCGAGTCGAGACTCATGCTCGACCGAGCAGATCGTTTGGAATGACGCACATCTTGGTCAAAGGTCGGGTCTTTCGGGAAAATTCCCAAATATTTCATTCTCTTCACTCTCTCTCTCTCTCTTAAACCCTCTCAAAGCTCCGACCTACATCGCCTCCCACCACCACCACTGTGAGTTTACTCTTTTTCCCACTACGTCCTTGTGACTTTACTCTTTTTCTTTGAAACATTGAGTACAATGTTATTTCAAGTGTAGGGGGAGAATTTATCCGCTTTCTAGTTGCACTTTCTTCATTTAGATGTATGATAGTTAAATTTCTCATGTTTCCATTTTTATGTATGCATTAAATTAGTTGCATATTTCCTTTTATCTTTTAATGCATATTAGATTAGTTGCACGTTTAATTTTTGTATTTGCATGTTTATGTAGAGCATGTCCCTTGAAAAAAAAATTTAAAAACTTACCCCTATGATGATAAAGTTATTTATCCATATACTTGCTGATTGCATTGGAATATTGCCTTTTCCCCTTTTTCATATTTTTCTTTAACTTGAAAAATTGTTAGAAAAAGAGTATAGGAGTATATTTTGGAAGGTAAATGGAAAATCTTGAATTAATATAGCATTAAAAAGACTTTATTAAGAAAAGCATTGTTTTGAGTATAGAACTTTCGGATCATTTAGCATTTGGATACATTTACTTGTGAATTTTGAAATGTATTCTTTAAATGTACATCTCAAGACATTGATTTCTATTCCTTTTAATAGTATTCATACCCGTTATGCACTTTTTGAATCACAACCTTCACAAAAAATAAATAAATAAATAAATAAAAAATCCACCTTGTCATTTCCACTAATCAAGGCTAATCAATATTAACTTAGTATTTATTTATCTTGTAAGGTTATCCACTCAAAAAATCTAAATGAGCAAATCATTAATAGAGTGTGACGACCTAAATCAAGTGATTGCTTTGCCACGTATAAAAAGGATATAATTATTCGCCTTGACATTTTTTCACTATCATTCTCCGCTCCCATTTTGTGATTCAATGTGCATGTCAATCCTATAAGTACTTATGAATTGTGAATAAAGATCATTTCTTTTGAATGGTACATTTCAAGCTTGAACACTTATTCACAAAGCAATCTAAGAGTGAGTTTCATTTTAAGATCAAGTTTGTGATCCAAAAATTAATTTTCTTCACTATATTACGCCTTTGCTTGGTCAAGTTTTATTCATGATATGAGAATTTATAATTTTGGCTTTAGTCCCTAATATCTTCCTAAGATCTCTTCCTAAATACTCCCTCCGTCCACATAGTTACTTCACAGTTACTGTTTGCGCGGGGATTGAGGAAAAAAATAATGATATAAATGTTGTGAGTGTAAAAGTAAAATAGGAGAGAGAATGAGTGGAGGAATAGTAAATTATAATGGTGTTGTGAGTATTAAAATAATGTAGGAGAGAGAATGAGTGGGGTAGGGTTAATATTTTAATGATATAAACTTTCCATTTTAAGTAAAAAAACAAAGTGTGAAGTATGTATTTGGACGCCCAAAATAGAAAGTGTGAAGTAAGTATGTGGACGGAGGGAGTATTCGTTAAGTTATAAAAGATATGCGTGGATAGATATAAGGCGATTTTTCGAGGCAATGAGACTTGTAACGTTTATTTTCTGAGGGGTCTACTATATGTTTCTTCTATTTTGTCATTGAATACTTCTCCATTTCTACTTTTTTATTTTAAACTTGCTTAGGGACAAGCAAGAGTTTAGTGTGGGGGGTTGATAAATAACTATTTTATAGTCATTTTAGTTTAATTTAGCTTATTTATTTACTTGATCTCGCGGATATTATGCTTGGTGGTTTGTTTCGTGGTTAGAGAGCAATTTGGGACATTATTGGTGTAAAACAAACACAAGAAGAGGCTTGTAGAGAAAAAGGATCAAAGGACATCAAGAAAGAATTCTTGAAATAATGAAAAATGCAGAATAAGTCTAAACCAGTTGATGCTCGGTCAAGCACCACCCTTGACTCGGCCGAACAGATGACATCAGAATTGAGTCTTTTCTGGAAGGTCTTGCTCGGACGAGCACCACCCTTGACTCGGCCGAGCACCTGCTGTTCAGTCAAAGAGGTGCATTTTCAAGATAGCTTTTTGGAATAAGCTTTTTGAATAGTCTCAACTCTTAACTCTTATGCCTATTAATAAACTTTGTTAAGACCAGTTTTAGACATCCAGATATATAGGAACATTGTAAACATACTCTAGTATAGATTTGTATTTGATAACATCAATTATTCTCAAATTGCATACTTTTATGAGTGTATTGAGTTTTCTTGAGATAATATTTTGAAGATTGAACTAATAAAAGTATTGAAGATTTATTTCCAACCATTGTCTCTCTTTTAATTATAAGAATAAGTATCTCTATCTTTTATCTATTATTTCATGTTTTATATTTATTTTCTTGTCTTCATAATTTCAATGGCTAGTGAGTAATCCTCCTTGATGCTGCAGGAATTGTGCTTATCAGTAATCCTCCACGTGGCAGGACCAATCACCTGACTTCTTGACCTGAAATCAGAACCCACGACTAGCCGGATGTGTCTCCAGCGAAGACGCTCGGGCGTGAGAGTAAGATAATAGTGTATAGCTCAAAATGTATTGAATAATGAATTCAGATAACAAAATGGCAGTTACCTTTCACTGTTTGGTAGTGATGAAGTATTTATAGGCAATAGTGGTGTATTTTTGGGGAGGCGACATGTGCTCCGAGATTGTAGCGGCGGTTATTGGTCATGAGAACGTGTCTATAACGGCCCCTGATTTGTAGGGATGTGATTATGAGAATTGTTCAACCAAATACGCCGGCAAGTGTCAGGTCGTCACTTGTTGTTTAGGTCGAGGTCGCCATTTGTGGAATGGTTGACCTGACAGGTGGGTAGAGCATGGATCGTACCCATATTAGAGCTTGGATAGTGAGGTCGGACTAAGTTAGGTCGGGACCTGTTAGATCGGACCATGGGCTTAGTCGACTGATACTTGAGATGGGCTTTAGGCCTTGCTCTGATTGGGCCAGGCTCATTGAGAATGTGGGAGTCAAGGCTGTCTGTGATTGGGCTTTACCAGCTTGGCCCAACTCGACACTTTTGGTATGTTCAGTGGCCCCCAACTTTCGAGTTGACTTCGTCGACTTGGAAGTTAAGAAGATCTTTGATGGGAATTACTTTACTCGCAGGTCGCTGCTAGTTTTTGAAGTAGGTCGACAATGATGACGTGGCACCATCCTGGACGTTGGCGATGAACGGTCAGATCGGAACGAGCGCCGTTTTCTTGTCATCATTGCTACTCTGACGCTTGGTAGTCCTTCTCGAAAACCGCCTCGGATTTTAATTCTGGAAAATTAATTTTGAATTTCTTTTCCCTTTCCAAATTTAGGAAAATATAAATACTCAGAATCCCCCTCAGATTCGAATTCTTAACGTCTCCAAACTCTCCTTCTCCGGCGATAATTGCGGAATTGCGGCGGGATTAATTTCAAGCTTGCGTCTTTGTCTACGACTCTCCCTTCTGCAATCAATTGAGGTATTTATCTTGTACTCTTGCATTAGGGCTTTGATTTCTGCTTTGTTTTGATTTCCGCCATGGCTAGGACCTTCAGTAGTGAACCAGGAGCTTGGTACGGGTATTGTACTGTTAATCGTCGTGTATGTAAGCACATAAACGGTGAGTGGAGAGAGATGACCTTGAATGAGTGTGCCTCTATTTTGACCAGGTGGGGATTGAACTTTAGCGAGATAGGGTTACCCCTAGAAATGGGTGTAGGTGAACTGACCATTGACGATTCAAATGTGGTCTCCTTTCATCTTTTCCATGAATTACTCGATCACATTGCCCTGTTTTATGTTAGGGATGTCCATAAACCGTCATTCCTTAGGGATAGGAAAAGTTTCCCGGGGGAGTCTAGGTCGCCCTTAGGTAAATTGCCCCTAGACAGTACTCCTGAACATGATCATAGGTCTGACTCCCCTGTTTCTCCTTCTTCTTGTACAGATATGGCAACTTTGGAGGGGAACACGGCTTCAACCTCTTCCAGTCCTCGGATAGTGGATGCTTTTGGGTCATCTGTGGTGCCTGGGAAGAATGAGAGAGGCTACATCCCTCAAGGGCCATTGCGGGGAAAGAAAAACTTACCCTCTAGGTATGGCTTGATCTGGGATTTCTGTGAGGTAAGTAAGGAAGATTATAGGGTGACCATTTATACTCAGAAGGAGTTTATGAGATTGTTTAGGTCGACATTCACTAAGGACGCCACTAGGGTAGCCTTCTTCTATGGTCAATTCGTAGCCGGCCTCAGGTTGCCTCTTGATCCCTTTATAAACGAATTTTTAGAGTGTGCTAATGCCCTACCCCTTCAGCTTGGAGCCAACACTTGCAGGGTTCTGGTATGCTTTGCGATGGTGTGTAGATTTTTAGGCTATGAGCCTTGTATGAGGGTATTCAAGGAATTTTTCTGTATCAAGTACAGTGGGGATGACCTGAGCATCAGCACCCCCTCTAAACCCAAGTCCCCCAAACTCTTTACCAACCTTCCTAGCAAGCATAGTGGATGGAACTCCCATGTAGTGGTGGTAGAGAGTAGATTAGGATGGGAATTCCCGTTGCCCAACGATGAAACAGAGACCATGGATGAGAGGGACTATTGGGAGCCATCCTGGCATCTTAACTTGTACAAGACTTTGTGTCGATTAGTTGCCAAGAGGCCCATCAGCTGAGAGAGTCTGCTCACCACCAAGTATAATTTCATCCAAGCTGGAATGATGTCTGGAGACGGAGTAGTGGAGCCCCTTATTCCTGTGTTGAGAGGCCAAATATATCCTGACTGGATTACTCATTCTCTGGGTAGATTTGGAGATACGTGTCAACGTTGTAAGAAGACAGAAAACTACTGCAGGGACAACGGGGAGCACGCTGGTGGTAAGATATCCCTGTTCAGTTTTTCCTTACTTGCCCTTCATTAAGTGACTTGTATGTATGAACAATGTGCCTTGGATGAGTTAGTCATAGGCTGGACCTGTAGTTCGTACATAGCTTGCTCATATGTAGGGATCTGCCTGTAGAATAATTAGCTCGTCCATGATTAGCTCGTAGCTTATTAACTCGCGTATAATATGGTCAAATCGCTCATAACAAGCTCGTACATAGAACTTTTGCTCGTATATAGAACTTTTGCTCGTATATAGAACTTTTGCTCGTATGTCGATCTAACACTTTTCTATTTTGATTTTGTTGCAGTTCTAACACCCGACCAAGAAGCTAATATGGGTCGCATCGTTGGCGTCTCTGATAAGAAGAAAGCTAAAAAAGCTCATGGAGCTGCTAATGCTCGAGCTCATAGGCAGAGGGAGGCTGCAGTAAGGACCAGCTTGCTGTCAAAGGATAACATTGGGATGGTGCCAATGGAGGGGGTTGAAGAAGATGACCCTTTGCAGAGCGGTACCCAGTCTGTGGATGCCACTGACGGAGGTGACGAATCCACTAGGTCGGCTAGAGCAAGCCTAAGCTCCGACCCAATCCAGGAGGTTGATGTTGCGACCTCAGGAGCTGATATGGCCGGGGTAAGTCCTCCAAACGTTGTGCTTGTTGAAGATGACATCATGGTGGTAGATGCTGATGACGAACCTCTGAATACGAGGAAGAGGCTGCGCTCTGGAAAAGGGAAATCAGTGTCTTCAAGCCAGATGCCTCCACCAACCTCTCCTCCCCCCACCAAAGAATCCCTTGAGGACCAGATGAGGAGGTTGAGTGATGTCCCTACACTCATAGGAGTCAATAGTTTAAGCCGCCGCTACCCAGACATGAGCCTGGGCCAGGTCGTTGTCAGGAGGGCCATCGATGTCGACCTCCTAGCTCATTTTGCTGATAAGGGGATTACCCCTGAAGAATTCTCTTCTCGTTCTGGGATGATTCAATGCGAGGTAATTTTTCACTTTCTTTTTCATTCTAGTCGTTTGTTATTTTACTCGATCATCTTGAATTACGAGCTAACACTTCTTCGGTCTCTTTGAAATGCAGAACCTCACCATGGTCGAGCAAGTTAAAAGCTCTTGGAGGGCCTCCATTGAGAGAGAAAGGCAAGCCCTTCATGATTATTCCAAAAAGGCTCAGGAGCTTGCGGATATGAAGGAGAAGTATAACGATCTGGACAACTCGTATGACGCCATGGAGATGGTCAAGAAGAAAGCCTTGGTAGATCTTGAAGCTGCTGAGTCCAAGCTCAAGGAGGTGGAGGCGGAGAAGGATGCTGAGAAGAAAGAGCTTGAGAAGGCCAAGACGGAGCTGGCAACAGTTTCCAAACTTCTGAAGGAGAAGGACACCTTCTTGGTCGAGCTGAATGAGGATCATCGGCGAGCACGGGTGAAGTGGCAAGAAGACCTTCAGGCTGCCGTTGCTGTTGCTGCTAAGGATGCTACTGAAGCTGCAGTTGATAAATTTAAGGAGGGAGATGAGTACTACAATGCCATCGTAGCCAAGGCGCAGGACTTTCTGGAGGTCGGCAAGAGACACATGGCGCGTCGAGCACTGGTGGATTCATCAGCCACAGTTACCATCGAGCAATTAGCTCGTTGGTTCTCTGAATCCCAGTACGACATGGCAGCTCGTGGTGGTCACTCGCTCGTTCCCTACCTTGAAAATGATTTGGCTTTCATTGCTCAGGAAGATGAAGATGATGGATGCGAGAAATGGGAAGCTCCCCCAACTGCCGAGAGGAATTTTGATGTGGTTCTGCAAGAGCTTGAGGACGCCGCCACTATGGAAGAAGAAGATGAGCAGGTATTTTCAGAGTCGGGTAAACCTTTAGACCCTCAGCAACAAGGAGAGAATGAGGAAGGTCGAGCTGCTACTGACGACCAAACTGATGCTGGCCTGGACTCTTGATATATTTGATTGTATTGTAATGAACAAGTTCCAAACAATACTTTGCTTTTTTTGTTTTTAAATTTATTTGAATGCCTTGGCCCAATTTTTGGGAGGCATAGAAACATGTAATCATATTTTTGCAAGTCTCAGCCCGCTTTTGGGAGACTTAAACATGTTTAATCTTAGCTGACTTCATATCCTTGTATGTTTCATGCCTTTAATTTCAGCATATATATGTCGAGCTAGATATATTCAGAAATGAGGTTGACTTAAGGTCGAACCTGTTTAGAGATGGCACAGGGTAGAGCTCATTAGAACAAGTTCGACCTTGGATCGGACTTGTTATGAGACTAAAGCTGACTAAGAGTCGGGCTAATTTGTACGAAGTCGACGATGAGTCGGACTTGTTAAAAGACTAAAGCTGACTAAGAATCGAGCTTATAAGAATGAAGTCGACGTTGAGTCGGACCTGTTAAAAGAATAAAGCTGATTAAGAATCGAGCTTACAAGAGCGAAGTCGACGTTGAGTCGGACTTGTTAAAAGAACAAAGCTGATTAAGAATCGAGCTCGTTCAAACTAAGCTGACTGGGAGTCGAGCTTGTTGAAGTGAAGTTGATCAAGATTCGAACTCACTTAGAGGTACAAAGCTGATTAAGAATCGAGCTTATTGCATAGAGTGTAGTACAATGTTTGGTCGAGTAGAACTTGTAATTTCATTGAAGTAAAACATGCTTACATCGAAATAGAAAACTAGAACTAGGACAAACTTTGAGCTTGAAAGTTGGAAACTAGAAGTAATATCTGACGAGGTGAGTGGCGTGCCAAGGATGTTTCAACTCTTCTCCCCCAGGATGAGCTATCATGTAGGTTCCTTCTTTGACGACTCGAGTGACTATGTAGGGACCTTCCCAGTTGGGAGATAGTTTATTCTGCTGAGTTCTCCTTCCCGTTGCTTCGATCTTTCTCAACACATGATCTCCTACTTGAAATGATCTTGCCTTGACCTTCTTGTCGTGGTAACTTTTAGTTCGCTGTTTGTAGTTGACCATTCGAAGGTAGGCTGTATCTCGCTTCTCGTCGATCAAATCCAGGTCGATCAATTTGTTGATATCATTCTGTTCTTGATTGAAGAAAGTCACTCTAGCAGTAGGAAATCTGAGCTCGGCAGGTGCCATGGCTTCTGATCCATATGTGAGAGCAAAAGGGGTTTCCCCCGTAGGCCCCCGAGTGGTTGTACGAACTGCCCAAAGAGCAAGGGGGAGTTCGTCCAGCCAATTATTGCGCCGACCTACGAGTCCTGTCTTGAGCGAAGATAGTACAAGTTTATTCGCTGCCTCAGCTTGCCCGTTGCCTTGGGGATAGGCGACAGAAGATTTCCAATGTTTGATTCCTACTCGATTCATCTCTGCTTCGAAGGTTTGGGAGAACTGTAAACCATTGTCGGACACTATAGCTCGAGGGAAACCAAACCGACACCAAATGAAGTCATGAATGAAGTTGATGGCATTCTCCTCTGTGATACGAGCTAATGGCTTGGCTTCAACCCACTTTGTGAAATAATCGATAGCGACGATCACATACTTGCAATTTCCCCGGGCGGGAGGGAAGGGTCCAATCAAGTCGACACCCCACATGTCAAATGGCCAAGTTGCAATCACTGGTGTCTGCTCGGTGGTAGGCATATGAGGTAAGTTGGCAAACCTTTGGCATTGATCACATTGTTGAACAAAGTTGTGAGTATCAGCTCTCATGTGCGGCCAGTAATACCCCAAAGTGATTAACTTGTCGGCTAGAGTCCTGGCCCCCGGGTGTCCACCACAAATCCCACTGTGTACCTCATGTATCAATAGGGCGACCTCTTGAGGGTGGATGCACTTTAGCAATGGTCGAGTGTAGGATCTTCTGAACAGATTGCCTCCTTGAATAACGTATCTCGGAGCTTTCTTTTTGATTGCTCGAGCTTTCTTCTCGTCGTCAGGCAGCTCGCCACTTTCTATGTACGCCTTCATTTCTTCGATCCAACACTTCTCATAAGCCCAATTTCTTGAAGGATCTTCTTGTTGGGTATGCATGTTTTAACCCTCCTATATTTATATTAGATTTGATTGATACCATAACCTCCTGTCTATTTTAAGGACTTTAGGACCCTATGTAATGAAGCTTAGACTTCAATTTTTTAGTTAAGTCCATTTTATAGATTAGGTTAAATTTAGGCTTGAAGACTGGCACAAGACTCATTGGAATTGAGAGTTGCAGTTCAGAAGTTTCAAACCGCTTCCTTGGAACCGCCCTAGCAAAACCGCCCTTAGCATTTGCCTGGTGGAATCCCTTGTTTGAAACAACTCTTGAACTACTAAATTGCAACCGCCCTTTGATGATGAACCGCTCCTTTGCAGCTCATCATTAACCGCCCTTTTTTGCAACCTCACTGGAGTTACCAACCGCACTTGTCAAACCGCCTGTACTTCAGAACCGCCCCCAATGATTGAGACTTGAAGTGAACCGCTCTTTGACTTTGTGATCCACATCAGCAATATCCAATGTCAACCACCTTATCTTGTCACGTGATTCAAAGTCAGAGAAGATCTGCAAGAATCTTGAAAAGGTGACAGGTGTCCAAACCTCATTGCTTGCAGCTGGAGCATTATCAGCTTTATCTGCAACTACTGTACCAAAGGACAAAAGTGGTTGCTGTGGACCAATAAGAAAGCATCAAGTACTGTCCTTCAACAGCTGTGTCCAACGGCTACATTTTGGATGCTTGGGTATAAATACCCCTAATCTTCACCATTTGAAGATTGCTTGAAAAATTAGAGAAATTGCTGTGTTCATGAGAAGTTGAAGCTCTACCCAGAAATTCTTAGTCTTTTGAATCTTCATCTTCAAACCTCAAGAAATATTCTCAAGCCCAGAAATCAAGCCTTAACACTTTCAAGAATCATTGTGCTCTACATCTCACAGATTTAAAGAGCCTTGATCTTGTTCTCACACACACACCTCATTTGTTCTAATCACATAGATTAAACATTTGAGATACACTGGTTATAGTTTTGGATTTGTTCTTCATAGAAAAGATTTTATTGTACTTTGTAATCTCTCAAATACTTAATATAAAATCTCTCTTAGAAATCCAAGACTAACCATCTTGGTAGTGGACGTAGATCGTTTATCGATTGAACCACTCCAAATATTGTGTTCTTACTTTCTGCATTTTATTTCTTGTGCTTACTAATTATCTACCTTTCTCTCTGTTTGATCTTATATAGTTATCCTTTATTGTGAAATTATGTTTGGAGTTAACATAGTCAAACTACACTTTCAGTTTTACAACTGCTCAGAAAATTGCACTAAAACCGCCTTGCCAAACCGCCTTCTCAAAACCGCATTTTATTACGTATATTCCGCTGTGCATTTTACAACTCTACTTGCAGTTTCTTATACACTGCAAGAGGTTTTGTAAGCAAGAGGTTTAGTTTTTAAAAGAGGGCGAAAAATTTTAAACAGCTATTCACCCCCCCTCTAGCTGTATTTTCACCCTTGTTGCCACCTTTGGGACCAACAAGTGGTATCAGAGCTAACACATTTTAAAACCACTGTTTTTCAAGCTTAACAGCTTGTGTGCCGATTCAATATGGCAACCTCAAAGACAATGACTACTGTTAACTATTCACACATTCCAATGTTGGACGAAGACCACTTTGACATCTGGAAGTGCCGAATGCTTATTCATTTGGAAACCATAGATGAAATGCTGGTGGAGTGCGTGATCAATGGCCCTCTAATTCCTATGAAGGCTAACACTGATGCAACCACCAATGCTGAAACTCCAGAGGTCAAAAAGCCAAAAGATGAGTGGTCGGATGAAGAGAAGAGAATAGTTGCCTTGGACAGCAAGGCTAGGTTCATCATTTCTGGAACCCTTCCCGTATCAACTCTACAGAAAGTGATGTACCTCAAAACCGCAAAGCAGATGTGGGATGCCATAGAGAGCTACCTCGAAGGTGACGAAGAATGCAAGGAAAAGAAATTATACACTGTTGAAAGATCCTACAACAACTTCAACAGAAAATCCAACGAAACCTTGCGTCAAACCTACGATCGCTATGTTGAGGTAGTTAATGCTTGTAGATCTCTTGGTAAAACTTTAACCGATAAGGAAATCAATATGACTTTCCTATCTGCTTTAGGTTCTAGATGGGTAAATAAGGCTACCTCTCTAGAAGACTCCAAAGTATTGGGTACTTGGTCATTAAGTAACTTGTATGCCAATCTTAGAGTCTATGAACTTAAATTAAATCATATTGAAGAGATAGAAGGGAAAACCAAATCGCTTTCTATGTCTGTAGTAGAACATGAAGAGAAACCATCCACATCCAATCAAACCACTGATCCTTCCATATCAACCTCATCACTCATCGAGATGGATGATGATGATTTTGCCATGTTTGTGAAAAGATTCCAAAAATTTAGAAAATCCTCAAAACCTTTCACAAAATCTTTTTCAAAAGGCAAACCTCCTGCAACATTTTCTAGGGCTGCAGATACAAAGAAGAAGAGTGACTTGGTTTGCTACAACTGTAGAAAACCTGGCCACTTTGCATCTGAGTGTCCACAACCTAAATATGAATACATGAAAAAGAAAACTTTTCCTTCGAAATTTTCTCATCGTAAGGGAATGGTTGCTGAGGAGGAAGAGAATTCCAAGGAATTAGCAACTTGGATTGAAACAGATTCTGAGGATGGAAGTGATGATGAAACCGAAGAGGTTAATCTCTGCTTAGTTGCAGACGCTTCTGATGACTCAGATTCTGAATCATTTGAGTTGCATGATATGGAGGAAAAGGAGGTTCTTGCAAAACTTCCAAATTATAAATTGGATGATGATATTAAACTTACTCCTAGCATTAAGCACTACAAGAAAAACAGCTTTTAGCGACGGAAAAATCCGTCGCTAAAAGCCAAAAATCCGTCGCTAAAGGCATTTAGCGACGGATTAGCGACGGAAAAAATCTGTCGCTAAAACCCTTGTCGCTAAATATCAACGACAGATTTTTTGGCTGTCGGTAAAGTAACGACGGATAATTCTGTCGCTAAAACTCAAAAATCCGTCGCTAAATATCGAAGAGGAACAACAAAATTAATGTATTGGCGACATTAATAACGACGGATTTAACGACGGAAATTTCCGTCGCTAAAATTTATTCCAAATTTTCACAATTTTTTTAATTTTTTTAAATTTTCTTTTTTCAATATTTTATATTTTTTATATATCAAATTAGCGACGGATATTTCCGTCGCTAATTTGATATTTTTTATTAAAAAAAAATTATATATATATATATATATATATATATATATATATATATTATTTTTGTAAATATTTTTAACTCAAATTCCTTAAATTTTATTTTTCTCAAATCGACCCACTAGGTTTTATTTTTCTCAAATCAGTCCATTAGATTTTATTTTTCTCAAATCAGTCCCTTGAATTTTATTTTTCTCAAATCAGTCCTTGATATTTTCTAGAGTCACACTTTAGTCCCCTAAACTTCTCTTATACCACAACCACCACCTGCCACCATTCACCACCACTTGGAACAGCAGCTCTAAATCACTTAGCTTACAGCACACAAATTCCTCTCTCTTCTCTCTGTGAGACACACATCACAAACTCACTCATTATAAAAGCATATATAATCACTCTCTCTCTCTCTCTCTCTCTCTCTCTCTCTCTTCCATACACAATCAAACACCCAGAAATTGAAAACCAATCCAGATTCGTTTTCTGGAGACTAAAAAAAAAAAAAACTGAAAAACAACTATGCTAGAACAATCACAAATCCAAAACCAAAAACAAAGCCAAAACAAAATTATCAACCTTCTTCTCAGTCAACACAACCGGCGACGATGACATGGAAAATTCGAGATAAAGCCACAAATCAACGCCGGCCGGTTGGGGAAGAAGAAAGGGGAGAGAGAGACGCAGAGGGGAGAGCTCCGGCAACAACATCATTGCAACCATTAAACCTCCAAAATCGATAAAGTGTCTTCAGAAGAAAACAGAACAGGTGATCGATCTATGAATTTAAAAAAAAATGAAGGGCGTATCTAAAGCTGGGAGGGCGCCGGTGATGTCAAGGAACGATCTAAAGCTGGGGAGGGCGCCGGTGATGTCAAGGAACAGGCCGAATCTACTTGGTCTCAATGGATAGATAAACTCGGCGAGTAAGGCGTAGATGACAGGTCCTGCTGGTGGGATTCCGGTGGGTGGGAGAGAGAGGGAGACGGAGAGAGAAATTGAGGAGGAGGGGAATCTGGGTATGTGGAGAGATAGAGAGACGGAGAGAGAAATTGAAGAGGTATTGGGAAATGAAGAGAGGATTTGGTTTTGTTTTGTGAGAGAATTGAAAATGTGTGAGTAATGAATTTGGACCATTGATTTAATATGAATGGACGGTTGAGATGGTGATCCAAGTGAAATAGTTTGTTAAAATGTGAGCCATTGGATTCAACTTAAATGTGTTATTATAAATGGCTAAGATCTATCCAGGTGAAAGACAATGACTTAATAATAAATGATAATAATGATACTTAGTTTTTTTTTGAAAAAATATTTAATTCATTTAAAATCTAATAAAATTATTTAAAAATAATAATTGTATAATAAATGTAAATGCTTAGTACTACAATAATAATTAGTAATAACATAATAATAATTGATACAAAAAATAATTAATAATAATGATAATTTAAAATATAAAATAATATTATGCCTAATATCAATAATAATAATATTTATTATCAATAATATTTATTAATGAATTATTAATTATATAATTGATTAAATAATTAATATTAATAATAGTACTAATAATAATTAGTAATTTTTATTATTTTCTATTGCCTAGGAAAAAATATTTTAGACTTTTTTTATTAATGAAATTTACAAAAATTTATCTAAAATATTTACATGCTTTTATTTGATTTACCCAAAATTTTAGTTAAAGTAGTATGTCTAATATCAATTGTTTTAAATATTTTTTTTTAAATAATTTTTTTGAAATAGACTTTCTTACTAAAAAAAAAATCTAAAACATTTATCTCTATTCAAAAAAAAAATTAAAAAAAAATAATTATACTTTTAAAATATTAATAATACTTATTAATATACCCTCATACCCTAAACCTCATATACCATAAACCCTAAATCTCATATACCCTGTATGGTATAGGATATAGGGTATAGGGTATACCCTATACCCTATAAGGTATATGATATAGGGTATACCCTATAGGGTATAGGGTATATCCTACAGGGTATAGGGTATACCCTATAGGGTTTAGGGTATAGGGTATAGGGTATACCCTATAGGGTTTAGGGTATAAGATATATCCTATAGGGTATAGTGTATAGGGTATAGGGTATAGGATTTAGGGTATAGGGTATACCCTATAGGGTATAGGGTATAGGGTATAGGGTATAGGGTATAGGGTATAGGGTATAGGATTTAGGGTATAGGGTATACCCTATAGGGTATAGGGTATAGGGTATAGGGTATACCCTATAGGGTATAGGGTATACCCTATATGGTATAGGGTATAGGGTATAGGGTATACCCTATAGGGTATAGTGTATAGGGTATAGGTTATAGGGTATATCCTATAGAGTATAGGGTATAGGGTATAGGCTATAGGGTATACCCTATACCCTATAGGGTATACCCTATAGAGTATACCCTATACCATATAGGGTATAGGGTATAGGGTATAGGGTATAGGGTATAGGGTATAGGGTATACCCTATAGGGTATAGGGTATAAGGTATAGGGTATACCCTATAGGGTATAGAGTATAGGGTATACCCTATAGGGTATAGGGTATAGGGTATAGGGTATACTCTATAGGGTATAGGATATATGGTATAGGGTATATGGTATAGGGTATAGGGTATAGGGTAGACCCTATAGGGTATACATACATATGTGGTATACCACTATAGTGGCATAGGGTATAGGGTATAGGGTATAGGGTATAGGGTATGGGGTATAGTGTATAGGGTATAGGCTATAGGGTATATCACATAGGGTATAGTATAAGTATAGAGGTATACCACATACCTATAAAGTATAGGGTATACCCTATATGGTATAGGATATAGGGTATAGGGTATAACCTATACCCTATAAGGTATATGATATAGGGTATACCACTATAGGGTATAGGGTATATATCTACGAGTATAGGGTATACCCTATAGGTTTAGGGTATAAGGGTATACCACATAGGGTATAGGGTATAGGGTATACCCTATAGGGTTTAGGGTATAAGATATATCCTATAGGGTATAGTGTATAGGGTATAGGGTATAGGATTTAGGGTATAGGGTATAAGGTATAGGGTATAGGGCATAGGGTATACCCTATAGGGCATAGTGTATAGGGTATACCCTATAGGGCATAGGGTATAGGGTATAGGGCATAGGGTATAGGGTATACCCTACATGCCCTATCTCTATAGGCATAAAGTATATGGTATAGGGTATAAGGGTATAGGGTATATGCCACTATGCCTCTATAGAGGCATAGTATGGGCATAGGCATGTATAGGGTATACCCTATGGGGCATAGGGTATAGGGTATATGCCACTATAGGGTATAAGTGGTATATGGCATAGGGCATAGGGTATATGGTTTACCACATAGGGCATAGGGTATAGGGTATACCACTATAGGGGCGTAGGTTATAGGGCATAGGGTATAGGGCATAGGGCATAGGGTATAGGTCATAGGGTATAGGGTATACCCTATAGGGTATAGGGTATACCCTATAGGGTATAGGGGCATGGGTATAGGGTATACCTTATACCACTATACCCACATAGGGTATACCATATAGGATATACCCTATACCCTATACCATATACCTATAGGGTATTGGGTATACTTTAAAGGGTATAGGGTATACCTATATGGTATACCCACTATACCCTATAGGGTATAGGAGTATACCTTATAGGGTATACCCTATAGGTTTTAAATTTAGGGTTAGGGTTTAGGGTTTAGGGTTTAGAGTTTAGGATTTAGGGTTTAGGGTATAGAGTATAGGGACGGGTAAAATTATTTAATTTTTATTTATAAATGTATAGTTTTTTTTTTATTTTTTATGAATATAAATAAGTATTTTGGAAATTTTTTAGTATTGAAGTTTTTTTTCAAAAAGTTATATAAAAAAAGTTAGAAAAAAAAAATAAACAAATGAAAGTATAATAAAGAAATCAGGGACGGGTAAAATTTTTTAATTTTTATTTATAAATGTATAGTTTTTTTTATTTTTTATGAATATAAATAAATATTTTGGACACTTTTTTAGTATTGAAGTTTTTCAAAAAGTTATATAAAATAAGTTAGAAAAAAATAAACAAATGAAAGTATAATAAAGAAATAAGGGACGGGTAAAATTCTTTAATTTTTATTTATAAATGTATATATATATATTTTTTTATGGATATAAATAAATATTTTGGACATTTTTTAGTATTGGAATTTTTTTCAAAAAGTTATATAAAAAAAGTTAGAAAAAACTAAACAAATGAATGTATAATAAAGAAATCGGGGACGGGTAAAATTCTTTAATTTTTATTTATAAATGTATAGTTTTTATTTTTAGTATTGAAGTTTTTTTCAAAAAGTTACATAAAAAAGTTAGAAAAAGTTATTTTTTTTAAAAAGAACAATTTCCGTCGCTAAATCCGTCGGTAATTTATTTTTGTAAAATCCGTCGCTAAATCAATCGGTATTTTAAAAGAAAAAATATTTTTATTTTTTATTATTTAGCGACGAATAATTCCGTCGGTAATTTATTTTTGTTAAATCCGTCGCTAAATCCGTCGCTAATTTTTTTAAAAAAATATTTATTTATTTTTATTTATTTAGCAGAAAAAAATCCGTCGTTAAAAAATTTTGTAATCCGTCGTTAATTTACTGTCGCTAAATCCGTCGCTAAAATGGGCGGGCTTTTTTGGCGCCACTATTGCGACAGTTAGTGGCAGATTCATGTCTGTCGCTAAAATCCGTCGCTAATCCGTCGCTAAATCCGTCGATGGCTGATTTTTTCATTTTATTTGCTTCCGTCGTTAATCCGTCATTTTGTTAGTCGCTAATAGCGACAGAATTTGGTCCGTCGCTAATTTCCGTCGCTATTTCGCAGTTTTCTTGTAGTGAAGATAGGAAATTGTTCGTATTCACGTCCCATTTTCTCATCTAAAACTGCTCCACCTTCAAAAGCTATTCCAAAGAAAATTTTGAAAAAGGTGGTGGAAGAGGTTTCTCCCATGGAACATGAAAAGATGTTCAAGGAAGCTGAAATGATGATCCATCAATTCTCTAATCTTAAGAAAGCCTTAAGCTTAGCTCATGATGAACTTAATGCATACAAGACGGAGAAAAGCGTGATGAGGTCTGAAATTTCTAATCTTAAGGACCAAATCAAACAGATGACTCCTCTTGCTGATCAAAACCGCATCCTTGAAACTAAGGTTGCTGCACTTCAACTCAGGAATGATGACTTGGTAACCCAAATCGACGATCGCCAAAAGATTATTGATTCGTGGCTAAAGTCTCAATCCACCAAGGATAAAATCTTGGACTTCCAAGTTCCTCCTGGAACTAAGGATGGTCTAGGGTTTGGATTTGAGGAAGAGGAGAGGTGTGCATCCTCTAGTGAAAAGGATGAGGAATTTCGGAACTAACTAAAGAAATTCCCAAGGAGAAGCATGCTAAGGAAAGGGTAAAGCAAGACAAGTAAATTATGTCTACCACTAAAGGAAAACAATATGGGAAGAATTACGTGTTAAAACCTAAGAATTACGTGGAAGCACCCGAAGAGGAAATGGCTTATGGAATTGGTAGAATCCCTGCTCCAACCTCTTCGGTGGAAAAGGCGGTTCTAACTCCGTGTCCGACCGCGCTTCTTCTTCGACCGCTCCTCCCGCCTTCAAAAGCAAGAATAGCGTTCCCGAAATACGTGGTCAAACCAAAGCCTGTTCCCTTTGTATCAGCTGGAATGTTAGCTGGAACCGCACCTCCCAAACCGCTTCCTTGTCCCAAACCGCATGGAACTCCTAAGAAGAGTAAGGAGTTAGTAAAACCTCATGATGCTTGTAGTTTTTATAAATGTTCTGTGTGTGATGGTTTAGGTCACAAGGCCGAGAATGCCTTTGCGGTTCACACCCAATGCCAGGAAGAGCAAACCTCCTTCTCAGAGGTGTGTGGGTCGTAAAGCGGTTGCTAACTTCAGACCCAAGGAATAAAGGGGGACCTCGTTCTTAATGTTTACATTTCGGGTCCTCTCGCTTCATGGCTAGTCACTCCAAGGATAATGAATGGTATCTTGACAAAGGTCGCTCAAGACATATGACTGGAGATAGATCATTACTTGAAGATGTCGTTGAAGCAAGTGGTCCATCTGTAACCTTTGGTGACAACAACAAAGGCAAGACCATTGGATATGGTGTTATAAGGAGAGGAAACCTAACTATTGAGAAGGTTTCTCTTGTCGATGGACTCAAGCACAACCTCCTTTCAATTTCTCAATTTTGCGACAAAGGAATGCTTTGCAACTTCACGTCATCAAATTGCTTTATCAAAGACAGCATTTCCGGCGTCACCCTACTCACAGGATTCGTAAGAGTAATATTTACATTATTGATCTAAATTCGCATGTAGTATTACTAATCTCTGTTTTGTAGCTAAGAATGTGAGCGAAAATAGTTGGCTATGGCACAAGAGGTTGAGCCACTTGAACTTCAAGTATCTTGCAAAGATTGGAAGGGAAAACCTCGTTCGTGGTTTACCCAAAGTGGCCGACCACCATCCGAGAAATGCAGTGCATGCCAGCTTGGTAAGCACGCGTCGTCTTTTCACCAAAGCAAGACCGCTCCTTCAACTTCAAGATGCTTACAACTGCTTCACATAGATTTGTTTGGACCCGTAACCACTGCCAAAGATTGGAGGAAATAGATATACCTTAGTGGTGGTGGATGATTATTCAAGATATACGTGGGTTGAGATGATGATTTCCAAAGATGATTGTTATGAGATTCTCACCGCACTCTTTAGACGGCTCCAAACTCAAAAAGAAGATGACATCGTTAGTGTTCGATCGTATAATGGAACAAGAATTTAAGAACAACGGTGTTGCTCGGTATTGTGATGACTATGGGATTGATCACAATTTTTCCACACGGTGTTCCACAACAAAATGGGGTTGTGGAAAGGGAAGAATAGGACGTTGATTGAGGCCGGAAAGACAATGATATCTCGAAGCGAAGCTACCTCAATATATTTTGGGTCAAGCAATCAATACCGCATGCTTCACTCGTAACCGCTCCCTCATCAACAAAACCTATAATAAGACTCCCTATGAGCTTTGGCGAGGAAGAACCCCAACATTGCATTCTTCAAGATCTTTGCCGCAAATGCTTTGTCCTCTACAACGGAAGAGAAAATAGAGGTAAATTCGGAGCCAAGGCCGATGAAGGTATTTTTGTTGGGTATGCTAAACATTCTAAAGCTTTTCGTATTTTCAATAAAACTAGTTTAAAAATAGTAGAGTCTCATCCATGTTACTTTTGATGAGCATTCTCTCCTTGAGCCACATTTGGCTCCAAATGTTGCCGATGATTTTGTTGAGCATAATGAACCAGGTGAACCTCAAACCGCACCCGAACCTCAACCTCAAAATCCAAAGACCCTCAATCGACATTCCCTCAAACCGCACCTTTCAAACCGCACCTGAAGAACCCTCTCCGTATGCAACTCCAAGGGAAGAAGAAGTTGAGAATTCCCTATCCAGCCTTGTTGAACCTCTTCGTCAACTTACATTCCATGACTTATTTGAAGGATCTAACGATGTTCCAATTGAAGATCTTCAAGAAACCTCGGTCCAACCGACTTACCCCGGAGGTTCGTGAAGTCGCAGTCACCCCCTCACAAATGTGATTGGTGATCTGTTTTCAGGTGTTCAAACAAGGAGATCAAAGTATGACGAGCATACATCTCTTTTATCTCAAGTTGAACCCAAGAAGATTGATGAAGCACTCCAAGATTCCAGTTGGGTTGTTGCTATGCAAGAAGAACTCAACCAAGTTTGAAAGATGCAAGGTCTGGACTTTGGTGCCTAGACCTCAGGATCAAGGAGTGATAGGAACCAAGTGGGTATTTAGGAATAAGATGGACGAGAATGGAAGCATCACTAGGAATAAAGCAAGGTTGGTTGCACAAGGATATAGGCAAGAAGAAGGAATTGATTATGATGAAACCTTTGCTCCAGCTTGCAAGATTGGAAGCTATTAGGATTTTCTTAGCCTACGCCTCTTTCAAGCATTTCAAGTTATATCAAATGGATGTTAAGAGTGCATTCCTCAACGGCGAACTACAAGAGACCGTATATGTTGCCCAACCTCCTGGATTTGAAGACTCCAAATTTCCCAATCATGTCTACAAACTCCAAAAAGCTTTGTATGGACTTAAGCAAGCTCCAAGGGCATGGTATGAGACTCTTTCTAAATTTTTACTAGAAAAAGGATTTAAACGCGGTAAAATTGATACAACTCTTTTTATTGCCAAATATAATGAGCATACTTTACTTGTTCAAATTTATGTTGATGATATTATTTTTTGGTTCTACTAATGAGTTACTTTGTAAGCGTTTCGAAAAGCTAATGAAAAGCAAGTTTGAGATGAGCATGATGGGAGAATTAACATTCTTCCTCGGGCTTCAAATCAAGCAATGCGAAGAAGGTATTTTCCTCGCCCAAGCCAAATACACCAAGGAGTTGATAAAGAAGTTTGGATTAGAAAATGCTAAAGCATATGATACTCCAATGGCCACCGGCAATAAGCTAGATAAGGATCTCAAAGGTAAGAAAGTTGATCGGACTTTATATCGAGGTATGATCGGCTCATTACTTTACTTAATCGCTAGTAGGCCCGATATCATGTTTAGTGTCTGTGTATGTGCTCGCTACCAAGCGCATCCTAGAGAAGCACATCTTATTGCGCCAAGCGTATAATCCGCTATTTATCTCGGAACCACTAACCTTGGACTTTGGTATTCCAAAGATTCGAACTTCGACCTTGTAGGTTATTCGGATGCAGATTATGCGGCGAACAATGTACTATTGACGATGTGGGAAAAGCACTAGTGGTACTTGTCATTTCCTCGAAATAGACTAGTTGCTTGGGGCCCGGCAAGAAGCAAGCTTCAGCTTTCGTGTCTACCACAGAGGCCGAGTATATTGCCGCTGGTAGTTGTTCTTTGTCAAATCCTTTGGATGAAGCGGCGGTGGTGGACTATGGAATCCATGAAGGGAATTGCCCTATCATGTGTGACAACACTTCAACAATTTCGCCTCCAACAACCCCGTCATGCATTCCAAGACCAAGCACATTGATATCAAGTATCATTTCCTCAAAGACCATGTGGAGAAGAGGAATATCCATTTAGAGTATGTGGGGACGTATAATCGATTGCCGACATCCTCACCAAGGCTCTTGACTCCAAGAGGTTTTCCTTCCTCGTAGGAGAAATGGGTATGCTTGAACTTAAATGATTCCATACTTTTTATTGACTAACTTGTGTGTTGAGTTTAGGTTGTATTTTTATTGAAAATTTTCAACCTCTCCATTGTTGAACCGCGTTCACTCAAACCGCTTGAGTGGTCAACCGCCTATGTGGTAACCGCGTATTATCAACCGCGTACTTCCAACCGCGTTTTACCAACCGCATAATGCTTCGACCGCTCCATCTTCAACCGCCTTCAACATATGGTATTTTCAAAAACAAATTTTAATTCTTTTCTTAGCTTTAAAGAAGCTAAGCGGTTTTAAAATCTTTTCAACCGCACCGCCACGTGGACCATAGGTAAGTTCTTTTATTTTTTAGTCCACATTTTGACATAAGGGCATTTTTGCAAATGTTTTCCCACGTTATTTCAAAATTTAAATGCATTTAATGCAAAGGGAACATTAGCATTTAAAGCTATCATGTCAGCCGTCATTGGCAAATGAGAAGAAGATGAAAGGGTGCAACAGAGGAATGATTTCTTTTATGGGAAAATCAAATAGTCTTTTCAACTGTCCTTTGTTTGAGATTTTTCTATAAATAAAAACCAACTCTTACAATTTAACCTTTCCAAACTCTGAGCACCGTACCTTTCTTACCAACTTCATCTTCTCTCTCTCTCTAAAAACTTTAAATTTCATAACTTAAAAAAAAAACTTTGATCTTCAATGGCTCCCAAAGCACCATTTTCTGATATGGTATGTATTTCTCAACTTCATCTCTTTATTTTCTGCAAATCTTTAGTTGAATCCGCCATTGATGAACCATGAAGCTTCGAAAACCCTTGTTTGATTTTTGTTCATATTTGCTTCATCTGTTAATCATTTTGAATGATTTCTGTTGGATTTTGCTCGGATTTGTTGTTAGATTTTCTATATGTAATTTATTTTACGATCAACCAATGATTTGAACACTGATTTTGAACTTTAAAATTTTCTTATTCGAAAACCCATTTGAGTGTTCTTGATGTTTCTTAGTGATTCTAAGCAAAGTACGAATTTTTAATGTTATATTGTTAATCTACTGCTCAATGTGATCATTTTGACATGTTATTTGTTGATTTTGGTGAACTTTTGTTGAATCTCTGTTCTTAATGTTCTAAATGTTCTTCGTGTTCATCATATCTTCAACATGACTGTTCATATGCCTTGAATGTTTATCACATGTTTTGGTTCAGTTGATTTTCACACATGTGTTTGTACTTAGAAATTTTTCATAAAATTTTATGCACTACTGTGAATATCAACCGCATGATATTGTTTGGAACCGCCTTGATTGAAATCTCTAGATTCCAACCGCATGCACATTAGAACCGCATGCTACATATATCAACCGCATTCACTTTTTGAACCGCATGCACATTTCTAACCGCATACATCTTAAAACCGCATGCTTGTAAATTTTCTTTTTGCAACCGCATGCTAAGTTTGTTTGAGATATTACTTAGTATATAGGCTGGACACCATAACCTTCCTCTCTAAGCAACTGCTTGCAGTGTGGGATAAACTTGGATTACAATGCCACGTACTAGTAAAGTCTCTTGCATATTTTCAAAGTGTTTTAATTATGTTCACAATTTACTTGAAGTTTGGAGTTCTCAATATTTTCAACCGCATCAATTGCCAACCGCATAAGATGCCCAAACCGCTTGTGAATTGTGAATCACTGTTTGGATCTAAACTCCTTTGCTTCATTTTATAGGATCCTAAATTCTTTATTCCTGGCCATGAGATTAATGAGACTGAGCTCCAAGGAGATGCTCTTGGTAGAGAATTGATCAGAAGACTAACTACCTCTGGAATCCTTCCTCTCTTCAACAAAGGCCAATCTTATATCATTCCGTCCTTTGTGGATCAGTTCTACTCCTCAGCTGTTCTAGGAGACAGAGTATTATCAGATGGCACCAAGATCAAGTGCCTGGTTGGCAGTGTTGAAGGCTTCGATATATCCATTGATCATTTGGATATTAGAAGTACTTATGATTTTCATGTCTCTGGATCCCCTATGGAGGTTGATCGGGAGGTTACGGATGCAACCGCTCTGTCTGATTAATCGACTTCTCTTTTACAGTTATTACAAGAAGAGAGCTAGAAGAGAGTTTGGAGAACTTATGAGCCACTTGGGCTATCTTGTAGGAGTGTACGTATGTGGAAAGGGCGCAACCACAACAACTTCACTTCTTCTCAATGGACTTCTTGTTGTGCCATTTACAATGGTATTAAATTAAATTGGCCCAAGATCTTGATGAAGGAACTGGCTAGTTCCATTGATGCTTATCAATCCGAGTCAAGAATGAGCATCAAAGGTGGAGACCATTCTGCAGGCTCCTAACCGCGTTGTTTACAAGCTATCAACACTTGGAGGATCTCGGACTTTCAACTCCTGAATTATCGGTGCCTATGGGTGAGGGAGACTCTCTTGGAACCGGGGTTTGTCACAATTTCGGATATTCCTTTGGAGATACCCAGTATAAGTTTCTTTATGATGCGATACCCTCAACCCCAAGGAGTTCTATGTTGAAATGTCACACCTGCAACGGTTCTTGCTCTTGGGAAAGCCATTAAGAAAGCCTCAAGGAAGAAGAATCTAGTCCTGGACCCTAAGCCTAAGAAATCTAAAACCGCACCATCTCAAACCGCCGGTCTTTGGTCCAAGTTCTAAGGATAAAGGGAAGATGAATACGAGAGATGAACACGATGAGGAGGAAGAAGAAGAGGAAGCTGGCATTGCCCCTCTCATCAAGAAAGCAAAGATCGTGAAGACCGCCACCGCAAATCTCTCTCGAAGAAGATAAGGTTGCTTTTTACAAAGCAAAAATTGATAAGTTGGAGAGAAGGGCCAGTGAAGAAAGTTGCCAAGGGTAAGCCAACAACTTCTGAACCGCTTGCTACTTCTCAACCGCAAGACCCCAACCGCAACCCCTTCCTCAAACCCAACCGCCTCCCTCTCCAACCATATCTCTGCTCAAACTCCTCCTTCTTCACCCATTCAAACTCAAACCTCTTCTCCAATTCCTACCCAACATATTTCTCCTTCCAAATCCCTTTCTCCCAAACCGCTTTCTCCATCTCCTCTTCCCAAACCGCAACCGCATGGGGAGAATCCCAAGAAAAGGAGGTTCAAGCAAATGGCCAAGAAGACAACTCCTCCAAAGAAACACTATCTTCATACTGTTGCCAAATCAAACATCAAAATTCCTGGTGAAACCTCCTCCTACTTTGATAAATCCTCCTCCAAATCAAATTCATCATCTCCTTCTGAATTTCAAACCCCTCAAAATCAAGCCACCTCGAATCCCAAAGCCTTTACTGAATGGACATCCAAGCCATCAGCAGGCCCAGCCCATTCAACCTCTAGATTTAAATCTCCAACTCCTTCACCTCAAAATTCACCTATACACCAATCATCCCCTCATAACTCAAACCGCACCCAAAAATCCCCTTCTAAATCCCCTATCTCTTCCCCATAAAAATCCAACTCAACTCATTCCAACACAATCTCTTCAACTCCTCCTTCTGCTTCTATCCCTATCCCAACTGCCCCTATCCCAACCGCTCCCATACCAACCGCCCCAATCCCAACCACCCCAATCTCAACCGCCTCTATTCCAACTACCCCACTTTCAACCGCCCCTATCTCAACCGCCCCTATCCCAACCGCCCCTATCTCAATCGCCCCTATCCCAACCGCTCCTATATCAACCGCCCCTTTAACTTTACCTCCAACTTTACCCATCTCAACTCCAACCTCATCTCCCTATACAATTCCTGCCTCACGTATTTTTCAAACCCTCCTTTCCCAAATTCCTTCAACCGCTCCTCCTACCTATTCACAACCGCCCCCTGCCTTCACTTTTATTCCCTCATCATCAACCGCTCCTCCACCCTCTGACTACTCCCAAATCCTTTCCACCCTTCATCTTATTCAGTCCCAACTCCTAATAAACCAAGGCCACATTGTCAAGCTAACCGCTTCCAATGCCTCCCTTGAAGCTTCCAACCGCTCCCTTCAAAAACTTGCTGAATCTCAGTCCCATCTGATTGCCTCTCAAACCCTACAAATGGCTGATCATAAGAACTCCTTAAAGAGTTTTGCCTCGAGACTTGATGCCATTAAGGGGGAGAAGGATATTGCAAACATTGTTAAAGCCTCGCCCGACTCTTGCTTTGAAAATTTCAAGAAGGAGTTATGCGAAGGTATCGTTCAAATCCAATCATTTGGAGACTCGACCTCAAAGAAATGATTTCTCAACTCTCGCCCGCCTCCAAAACCGCCTTTGATTCCCTCCAGTCAATTCCTCAAAACCGCCAATTCCCAACCGCTTCCTACTCAAGATATTCAAACCTCTCTGAATGCGGTTGAGACTAATATTCTTGGTGAAATTGATAGTGTCAAATCCTCGATGGAGGTCAACACCAATTCCTTGAATGATGATCTGGCTGCCAAATTGAATACTATCAAGGATGAATTTAATGACCGCCTTGAAAACATCAAGATAGGATTCACTACTAAACTTGAAGCCACAATAATGAATTAAAATCCTCCATCCAAGTGATCGTTGATCTTGATCCCATGACTGAAGCTATCTCTGCTCGTACCGCAGCCGGTTCAGTGGGGAGATTCACACCTTGTTCAATTCTTTGAACTCCTCCTTTCAAACCTCAATTGGTGAGCTATCTCGATCAAGTGTCCGATAATTCCAAAGTCAGTCTCTCGATGCCAATCTCAAACTTGATGCTCAAGCAAATATCCTAGAGAGATTGGTAACCGCTCAAGGAAGGACCGCGAGATGAGGTGAGAAGAATTAGAAAATCTTTGAAGTCCGAAACCTCTCGCCTCAAATCTTGCAAGGAACCCAGAGATCAACCAACCGCAGCGGCGAAGCAAAGAAGGTGAAGAACCGCACCAACCTTAGAACCGCTTTTGCTCGTAATTTTTAAACTCTTTTGTTGTTGGACCGCACCCTCTTTGTATTTCCTTTAGTCCAACTTTTGTTTTTTGCAACCCTGTAATTTTCTTTCATTCCTTTTTGTAACCGCCTGAGGAATTAATGGAAATTGCATAATGGTTCCAAAAACCTTGTTCATATCAAACTGCTTGTTTGTAGAACAATGAAACCTCATATGGTATTTAAACCTCATTCAAATATTTTCTAACTTAAAAATCACTATTTTGAATTGATGTTTAAACATTCGCCTTAAACCGCACTTTGAACTTAAACTCATATTTCTTAAGTGCACTGAATGCATTTCTCTACTTTCCATATTGTAATTTTTTTTTCTCTTAGAAAGTATAGAAATCTATAGCTTAAGCTAAGTGTGTGCATTGACTTGGGACATGATTTACCATGATTAATTCTTATGGACATGTTTTTACCAAGTACAATGTTTGCTTTAGTTATAGTAGGTAATGGCATCAATCAAATAGGGGGAGATTGTTGGGTATGCATATTTTAACCCTCCTATTTTTGTATTAGATTTGATTGATACCATAACCTCCTGTCTATTTTAAGGACTTTAGGACCCTATGTAATGAAGCTTAGACTTCAATTTTTTAGTTAAGTCCATTTTATAGATTAGGTTAAATTTAGGCTTGAAGACTGGCACAAGACTCATTGGAATTGAGAGTTGCAGTTCAAAGTTTCAAACCGCTCCTTCCAACCGCCCTAGCAAAACCGCCCTTAGCATTTGCTTGGTGAAATCCTTTGTTTGAAACTACCCTTGAACTACTCCAGTGCAACCGCCCTATGATGAACCGCACCTTGCAGCTCATTATCAACCGCACTTTGCAACCTCACTGGAGTTACCAACCGCACTTGTCAAACCGCCCATACTCCAGAACCGCCCCAATGATTGAAACTTGAAGTGAACCACCTTTGTCATTATAATCCTCATCAGCAATATCCAAAGTCAACCACCTTATCTTGTCACGTGATTCAAAGTCAGAGAAGATCTGCAAGGATCTTGAAAAGGTGACAGGTGTCCAAACCTCATTGCTTGCAGCTGGAGCATTATCAGCTTTATCTGCAACTACTGTACCAAAGGACAAAAGTGGTTGCTGTGGACCAATAAGAAAGCATCAAGTACTGTCCTTCAACATCTGTGTCCAACGGCTACATTTTGGATGCTTGGGTATAAATACCCCTAATCTTCACCATTTGAAGATTGCTTGAAAAATTGAGAAATTGCTGTGTTCATAGAAGCTGAAGCTCTGCCCAGAAATTATTCAACCCTTTGAATCTTCATCTTCATACTTCAAGAAATATTCCTAGCCCAGAAATCAAGCCTTAACACTTTCAAGAATCATTGTGCTCTACATCTCACAGATTTAAAGAGCCTTGATCTTGTTCTCACACACACACCTCATTTGTTCTAATCATATGGATTAAACACTTGAGATACACTGGTTATAGTTTTAGATTTGTTCTTCATAGAAAAGATTTTATTGTACTTTGTAATCTCTCAAATACTTAATATAAAATCTCTCTTAGAAATCCAAGACTAACCATCTTGGTAGTGGACGTAGATCGTTTATCGATTGAACCACTCCAAATAGCGTGTTCTTACTTTCTGCAATTATATTTCTTGTGCTTACTAATTATTTATCTTTGTCTCTGTTTGATCTTTATTTAGATATCCATTATTGTGAAATAGTGTTTGGAGTTAACATTGTCAAAACCTCACTTGTTTGTAAACCGCACGTACCAACTACTTTGTTAAAACCGCTTTACAAACCTCCTCTATCAAAACCACTTTGTAACTCTAAATATTTCGCTGTGCATTTTACACTTTCACTTGCAGTCTATTATCAACTGCAAGAGGATCTTGTAAGCAAGAGGTTTAGTTTTTAAAAGAGGGCGAAAAATTTTAAACAGCTATTCACCCTCCCCCTCTAGCTGTATTTTCACCCTTGTTGCCACCTTTGGGACCAACATACATACATACCACCTTTGGTCAACACAAATTTATCTGACTCAAAGACTATTCTAAAGCCTTTCTTACACAAAATAGAACCAGAAATTAAGTTCTTTCTAATATCTGGAACATGAAGCACATCATTGAGGGTTACATCTTTTCCTGAAGTAAACTTGAGAATTACTTGCCCTTGTCCTTCCACAACAGAAACGGAAGAATTTTCCATGAAAAGTTTCTCTTCATGTTCCATCTTCTTGTATGTTGAAAACATACTAATGTCGGAGAATATGTGACGAGTAGCCCCGGTGTCTACCCATCATTTTCTGTTGTTGCTAACCATATTCACTTCAGAAACTACCGCAGATAAATGCATGTTATCAATCTCAGAAGCGGTGAAGTTCACAGCAACATTTGCTTCACCATTGTTAACATCCTTGTGGTGACGACAATCCTTTGAAAGATGACCGTTTTTCCCATACACATAGCAAGCACCTTCAAAAAATTTCTTTTTCTTGCTTTCGGGACCTCTCTTGAAAGTGCTCTTGTTAGCTTTACGCTTATTACTTTTGCTTAAGCCTTCTACGACATGTGTTTTAGCCTCAATGCTGTTGCGCTTGTCAGATCCTCGATTGTTCTCTTCAATCTTGAGTCTCACAGTTAAGTCTTCCAAATTCATTGATGCAACTAATTTCTTGTGCCGCAAATAATGTTCGAAGTCCGTCCACGTTAGAGGAATTTTTCGAATAATGGAAGCAACTTGATATGATTCATTGATTATATGACCCTCGACCAATATATCATAAATCAAAAGTTGAAGTTCTTCAACTTGCTCGGTGACTGATTTACTATCCACCATTTTATAAAACTGAAATTTATTCACAATAAACTTTTTGTAGCTAACATCTTCAGTTTTGTACTTCTTTTCCAAAGTTTCCCATAAAAGTCTCGAATTTTGAATTATAGAATAAATTTTATATAAAACTTCATCCAAGGAATTTAAAATATAATTCCTACAAAGAAAATCAGAATGTTTCCAAGCATCAATAGCAAGGAACATTTCCTAATTTTTCTCCATAGTTTCTTCGTCCTTTGGGGTGGGAACATCCTCGGTGAGAAACTTAACCAGGTTCAAAGTAGTAAGATAAAACAACATATTGTTTTGCCAAGTTTTAAAATTCGTCCCTTTGAACTTTTCAGGTTTTTCTTGGTGCCCGAACACTTTTGGCATGTCAACCGCGTTAGATGCCATCTACACTGATCAAATCAACAAAAAAAATTATTGTCTTAAGATTGTTGGAAATAATACAATCTATGTAGTCAAACATATTATAAAATAAAATATAAATAGATGTATTTCCACAAAATACTTCTAAGAATATATTTATTAAAGTATTTTCGCAAAATACTTCTTAGAATTTTTATTTTTTTTTCTAAGATTTAAGATATATTTTCTCAAATATATTTTCTAACAGAACAAGGAGATGAAGTAGAGATACTTACTAATTTTTTTAGTAAGTATAGTCAAAGAATAATATAAAAAGTAAACACTTTTGAAGAAATCGACCGAGGCTTGCAATAGCAATTTCCTTAAGACAATATTTTTTAACTTTGCTTTGGTGCACACAATGATGGATCAAAAGTCTCCCAAGATACAACGGTATTGAATCTCTTAATTTGTACTAACTAGAGATTCCTCAACGAATTTGAAATAAATAGAATATTTAAAGAACAAGAAGAGAAGACTAGGATTATAGCTTGAAAAATTGAGTGAATGAATTGGCCAAATTCATCCTCAATTTATAGGCATCGTAGTGTCCTTTCTAAAGGAACACATCCATTGAAACAAGGCTTGAAAAGTCGCATCCGTTAAGACTAAAACTGAAAATATGTTAAAAACTGTCAGTCCAGTTAAATATCTAACAGAAAACAGCGAATCTGTTAGGACACGGCAGTTTACTGTTATCTTTTTAACGGAGAGTGGCAGTTCCGTTAAATTTCTAACGGAAAGTCATGTCTTTTGGTTAAAAACAGCAAAAAAACATGTTTTTTCGTTATCTTTCTAACGTAATTGTAACGGAAAATAAATGAAATTAAGTTTTATGATTCAAAAGTAAAAATATGTTTACAAAACTTATTAAAACTCTTGATATAAACTATCCTTCACACAATTTGAATTCCCCTTAGAACCCAAATGTCCTTGCTCACTTTCAAATCTTCTTCTTTTCATTTATGAAGGATTTTATCAAGATATTTTAGAAAACATTTTGCCTTCACTATATTTCAAATATTGATAAAAGTGAAATTAAAGTTTCCTTTAATTTAATCTTGAAATTCCAATAGAGTTCTTAAAATTTTAGGCAATTCAATAACTTGTGATGCACAAAATTGTAAATGAATTAGTTGGACCGACCAATTAAACTAACTTCTAATAAAAACAAACTGTCCTTTATATTTGTAAAATGTTGGCAAGTCAATAGCGAAAGTCCAAAGTCTATTAGAACGTGATAAATATAGAGTAGTATTAATTTCTAAATTAATCCAAGTTGTAGAGTAATTAACTAATTGTGGAGTTGTCTGATTTTCAACAACAACTATATGTTTCAGATGATTCAACGTGGAAAAGAAAGAGAAATACAAGGAGCAATTGTGGTGGGTAAGAAATTAACCTCTCTCTGCTCCCTTTTATATCTCAAATTATTTTTCAGTTTTGTGCCCGAAATTACACAAACAAATTAAACAACAATAACAAAGAATAATGAAGAAGAACTTATCTTTTTACTTGCTTTGAATTTGAAGCGAGATAGATAGATAGATAGATCGATCGATCGAGATATGGAAGAATTTCTGGGACTGCTAAAACTTCGAGTGAAAAGAGGAATCGACTTGGTGGTCCGTGATACGATGAGCAGTGATCCTTATGTTGTTGTCACCATGGGTCACCAGGCATGTCTTTTCCATTTCTTTATTTCTTGTTTTATTTCATTGTATTCATGATTGATTACTTTGTAGACATATCTCAAATCTGGTTTCCTTATATGTTTCCTCTCTTGTGCTGGTTTTTGGAACGACTTGTGCCTGTAGGCACGAGTCTTGCCCGTTGCCTGCTGCTTCACAGTTACTAGTGTAAAGTTTTCAAGAAGTCACTAAATTCAGGGGTCTTAGTCTAATAAACGAAATTTTGCCCTCGTTACTACACAGAAAAAATAAATAAAAGTACACTGAGAAATAAGTTTCTCATCATTGTCTAATGCTTCTGCTTTTGATATTACTGCAGAAAATGAAGACTAAGGTAGTGAAGGATAACTGTAATCCTGAGTGGAATGATGAATTAACTCTATGCATCAAGGACATCAATGAACCAATCAAACTGGTTAATATTTATTTTGGCAAACGAAAAAAAACATTTTTACTTGGATTAAGGAATACAAATCCGATTTTTTTTTTCTTGCAGACGGTGTATGACAAAGACACATTCACTGTGGATGATCAGATGGGGTATGCGGAGATAGACATAAAGCCATATGTGAGTTGTAAGAAGATGGGTTTGAAAGACCTTCCAATGGGTACCAAAGTTGACAGGGTTTATCCAAGCGAAAACAATTTCCTAACAGACGAGAGCTGCATTATTTGGAATGAAGGAAAAATGACTCAAGACATGCGCCTCAAACTGCGAAACGTAGACAGGGGTGAAGTCGAAATTCAAATAGAGTGGGTTGATATTCCCGGTTGTAAAGGTCTCTAGACCTTTGCGTTTTATTTCTTCGATCGAACAACAATAATGAACAAAGAGAAGAGAGATATTATGTTTCATGATAAATTCATATTTATTTTGGAGTTATGTATTAATTGAACTCTGCTTTTGAAGATGATCTTGATCTAGAGATGATTTTTTCTTCAATTTAAATTTTGAAAATGCGAGTAATTTGAGTTACAATTTGGGTAATCTTAACAGTAGACGGGAAGAAAACTAAACAAACAAGAATATGAAAGAATCACACACAAGAATACAAGGATTTGTTGATAACCCAAAATATTGCCCTATAATATCTCTCTAAGGTGTTACAATCTAATTATGGTCGTCCAGTTTATGTTTCTCTAGGGTTACAACTAGTGGCGGATCCATAAAATTTCACGGCCGCATTACTCCTAGAATGCGTTTTTTGCCTTTTCTATTTTGTTCCATCGTTTGAACATGTTTAGGCTCCAGCCCAACAACTTCGAACATCTATAACCGAGAATTTTCACGGCCTCAACACGAAAACGAATATGGACCACCAACATTTTTATCACTCGGGTTTTATTCAGATATTTGACCACTTACCACAGAATATCCCTTTGTGCTATTTGTGCCAAGTATCTATTAGAATAATGAGGGATAGATGAAGTCAATTAAAATAGGAAAGAGAGGAATTGAATTGAAAGACTCAATTGATTATGATGCTAGAGATACATATTTATAGGATTACAATGAAAAATCTTCTACAAGGAGAAGGTTTCTAAGATTGTGTTTCCTAATCTAATACAAGGATTAATCTCCTAGAAGGAGAATGTTTTTAAGATTGTGTTTCCTAATCTAACACAAGGATTATATTTCCTAATATATTTATTATAATATATACTTGAATATAATATAATGATATTGATGCTACACAGGAAAAAGTGTTGCGCAGGAGCTGAACCCACAGCTGTACAAGAGGATACTCCGGCTGGTCTTCTTGATATGGAAAGCTTTGACTCCTACACACAAGTAAACAAGGGTGAACTAAACCGGGGGTGGCTCCGGTAAAACTCCTCCGGCGTGAGAATCAGTCCTTGTTGTGGAAATAAAGAGAATATTAATGGAGATAATTGTAGAGGGAGAGAGCTTAGAGAGAGAGTAAAAACTTACCCAATGATGATACGAGAATATTAATGGAGATAATTGTAGAGGGAGAGAGCTTAGAGAGAGAGTAAAAACTTACCCAATGATGATACATCCCACGTTTTTATACAATTTCACAATGTAGGTCATGCCCCTAAGGGACACGTGTCAATCACCCATGCATTTTGGGTCAACTACTGTAACGACCCCGAATTTCCATAATTTAAATAATCCATAAACATGAATAATAAAATATCCCAAAACGGATCCACAAGGTAACTTAATTCAAACCATTACATAAGTGCGAAAAAATCAGATGTAACAGCTAAGTACAATTACTAGTACTACTAAAAGTTCTGAAATTCGAAATCATTAAATAATTAATTTATTCTATTCAACTGCTCCGTCTCTTCTTGATGACGGTTCTCCTCCTTTCTAATCCGATCCTGGGGAAAAAAGAAAATGAAGGAATGAGCGAACAATGCCCAGTAAGTTCATACGTGGTCTCATCGGTACAATGAGGAGACGACTAGAATGAACGAATTCAAAAATTATATTCAAGGATAGGTTATATACAAACATATAAGTGTATATTTCATAACAAAGAAAGTGTGGCAACTACAATTTTTGTTATACTTTCAGCCTTCCGTCAATTCCATGGGTTATACCCTACATTGAGTATTCCCAACAACGAACACCTACATTGATGTCGTGTTTTCATAATACATGCTTTTCATTAAGCATAAATTTCATGGGTTATACCCTACATTGAGTATTCCCATATCGATCACCTACATTGATGTCGATTTTCCGTTATACTTACTTTTCATTAAGCATAGTATAACATAACTAGCATATAATATTGCATACTAGTCAATACATACAGTGCGTTCATAGGTACAAGAACACACATAGCAATTTCAATATTTGCAGATATTCCATGAACAAGAATATATCATAGAATAAAGAATTTCCAATGACGATACATTTCGTAAGAGTATTTTAAAAATTACTATCAGCCACAGATAGCATTCACGTTTTGAAAAGACTCGATGGAGTTTCCAAACGAAATTGATATACAAGAGTACTTAGGATCGTAATTCCTTACCTTAGCTTTGCTTTCTTCCTCGAGCAATGCCTTTACGTGAAATCTACAATCACGTAATAACATATCTTAGGTACAAGTAATCTTTTATTACTTCTTATGCACCTATACTTCCTTTCCTTAGTTAACCTATGAGTTACTCTTAGACTCACCTTAATTGGTTAACTAACTTTCTATTTTTTTAGGAACTTTCCTAATTTAGCAGTTTCTTACTTTAGAAACTTTCTTCTTAAAAATCTTTCCTCAAGAGGACACTTGGTTTCATTCCTTTCAATGGAATTCTAATTCCTTGATAGCTTCCTAATTACGGTCCCTCTTCTCTTTTAGGGTAACCCTCTTTAATTAGAAAGTTTCCTTCTTTGAAAGTTTTCAATTTCGAATCCTACTATTTTAGGAATCTAAGTCTTTTAGTATTCTTTTTAATACTAAAGTGTTATTTTTCTTCTTTCTCTTTTATATAACTTCTTTAAAGTCTTTGGTCTTCCCTTAAATTTCAAAGGTTCATTTAGATTTTCCTTAATCTCAATAGAGTCCTTTAACTTTCCAAATTTTACAAAATAGTCCCTCAACTTTTGAAAAATTGCAAAACTGTCCCTCAACTTTTGGAAAATTACAAAACAATCCCTCAACTTTTGGAAAATTACAAAACAGTCCCTCAACTTTTGGAAAATTACAAAACAGTCCCTCAACTTTAGAAAAATTACAAAACAGTCCTTCAATTTTAGAGTAATTGCAAAACAGTCCTCTGACTTTTAAAAATTACAGAACAGTCCCTCAGAACATTTGAACTTTTCAGTTCAGTCCTAAAGTTAACTGTCCAGTGGAGAATTTAACTGGAAATCAGAATTTAATCCTTCCAGCTTTGTAAACTTTTCAGTTTGGTCCCTTTTCCGTTTGAAAACTAACTGTGCTTTATCAAAATAGGTCAAACACTTAACGGTTTAAACAAAAACAAAACCAAAACCTACTTAGGCCATTCGGCCGAATCCATAGGGATTCAAAAACATGATTTTTGTTCTTCTTTTTATTTTCCAAACATTTGATAACTCATTTAATTCATATACTCTTTAATAAAAATCCTTTTTATCATATTAATTGTGTTTGATTTAATTCCAAAACAATATGAACTAGGGTTAGGGTTACATCATTATAACCGACAATTCCCCATTAATCAAACCCTTAATTTATACATTAAACACTAAAATTAAACCATTAAAACTCTAAGAATAATTAAACCTAGAATTAAATAGTTTTAAGATTTCAAAAATTCATAACTAATTCAATTTAATTCCAAATTGAATGAAATAAAAACTAGGGTTTAGGGTATTATCTTACCTTGATTTTGATGATGAAACAATGGCCAAAGAAGATCAAAATCAGGCTATCACCTCCCTCTCAAGCTTCGGCCGCCGCCCCTCCTCTCCTAGGGTTTAATTTTTTTCTTTTTCTTGATTAATGAAGGATTATGATAAAAATGAATGAGGGGGTTTATTATTTATATTCTAGGCTTTCACCTCCTTGGGCCCCTTTAACCTCCTAAGCCCAACTTAGCCCACTTGACTTAAATTATTAATTTGGTCCATTTAATTAAACCCAAATCCAAATTAAATGAGGAGTATTATTTATTTATTATTCTAATTAAATAATACTAAAAAAAAATTTCAAAATTTTTTGGGTCTTTACATTCTTACCCCCTTAAAAGAGTTTGGTCCTCCAAACTAAACGTACCTTAATTTTCGAAGAGATCGGGATACATTTCCCTCATTTCGCTTTCGAGCTCCCATGTCGCCTCGCGTTCTGTGTGGTTGCTCCATTGTACTTTCACGTACGGAATAACTCGTTTTCGCAGATTCTGGTCCTTCCGATCCACAATCTTAATCGGTTTCTCTTCGTAACTCAAGTCCGTTCGAAGCCTTAGCTGCTTGTATTCAATTACATGACTTGCATCTGCCATATACATTCTTAACATGGATACGTGAAATACATTGTGTACCCCAGCAAGTACAGGTGGTAAGGCTAATCGATATGCCACCTTTCCAACCTTATCAAAGATCTCAAATGGTCCTACGTACCTTGGACTCAACTTTCCTTTTATACCAAATCTCATGACACCTTTGGTTGGTGAGATCTTCAAAAATACATGATCTCCCACTTGAAATTCTAAGTCGCGTCGTCGGTTGTCTGCGTACGATTTCTGCCTACATTGTGCCGTTAACAACCATTTACGAATCTGTTGTACCTTGTCCGCAGTTACTTGGACTAGTTCTGGTCCTGTCAATTTCTATTTACCTACTTCATCCCAACAAGTAGGCGATCTAAATAAAGTGCCTCATATGGAGCCATTCCCATACTAGCGTGAAAGCTATTATTATACGCAAACTCCACTAGTGGTAAATGTTCAACCCATGTGCTTTACCAATCTAACGATGTAGCCCTCAGCATATCTTCCAAAGTCTGGATCATCCTTTCTGACTGTCCACTGTTTGTGGGTGAAAAGCTGTACTCATGGTCAACTCTGTCCCCAATGTCTATTGCAAACTTTTCCAGAACTTTGACGTAAACCTAGCATCTCGGTCAGATACTATCGAAACTGGAATTCCATGTAGCCTCACAATTTCATCAACATATAACTTAGCCAACTTCTCTAGCGAGTCTGTCACTTTGATCGCTAAGAAGTGAGCCGACTTGGTCAATCGATCCGTTATGACCCATATAGCGTTCATTCCTCTTAGTGTCTTTGGCAATCCAACTACCAAATCCATTGCAATATGTTCCCACTTCCATTCTGAGATGGGTAATGGCGCTAGCGGTCCGCGAGCTTCTGATGTTCACTCTTCACTTGTTGACACACCAAACATTTTGCCACGAATTCTGCCACGTCGCTTTTCATACCGTTCCACCAAAATGATTCCTTCAGGTCTCGATACATCTTCGTACTTCCCGGATGTACGGAGAATTTCGAACAATGAGCCTCCCTTAAGATTTCCCTTTTGCTTGGTACCCATATCCTTGACTGACACCTTAAGATCCCATCTTCGCCCATCCGAAGATCTTTGCCTTATCCTTTGCCCTACCAGAGTATCTCTCTTATTGTCTACGCCTTGAGCCTCCTTGACTCTCTCCAAAAGTGTAGGTTGAACAATTAACTGAGCTAGATATCCTCTAACTCGCACTGATAAGTTTGAAACCTCAATGTTATTCCATGCACTTACCCCCTTAGAATTCAACGCCGCTAAGGTTCCATGGGTTTTCCTACTTAATGCATCTGCCACCTTATTGGCTTTTCCAGGTTGATACAATATCGTACAATCGTAATCCTTCAGTAACTTTAACCACCTTCTCTGTCTCATATTTAATTCCTTCTGAGTGAATATATACTTCAAACTTTTGTGATCAGTGTATATCTGACACGTCACACCATACAATTAATGTCTCCAGATCTTAAATGCAAACACCACTGTTGCTAACCCCAAATCATGAGTTGGGTACTTCTTCTCACGATTTTTTTTCTTGACACGTAGGCTATAACCTTATCATTCTGCATCAACACGCAGCCTAATCCTTTATGCGAAGCGTCACTCTGAATTATAGATCCGTCTGATCCAGATGGTAACGTAAAAACTGGTGTAGACACTAATCTTTGATTTAGTTCCTGAAAATTCTTTTCACATTCTTCTGACCAAATGAACCTTGCTCCTTTCTGCGTTAATCTAATTAACGGTCCTGACAACTTAGAGAATCCTTCCAACGAATCTCCTATAGTAACCAGCCAATTCCAAGAAATTTCTTATCTCACTAACTGTGGTTGGTCTTTCCCCATTCACTATAGCTTCTAGTTTTGTTGGATCCACTGCAACTTCATCCTTAGATACTACATGTCCTAAGAATGCCACTTTCTCTAGCCAAAATTCGTACGTCTTGAATTTAGCATACAATTGTTGTTCTTTCAGAATTTGCAGCACTAACCTCACGTGCTCTTCATGCTCCCCCTTAGTCTCTGAATATACCAAAACATCCTTAATAAATACAATCACACATTTATCCAAGAACTTCTGAAATTATCCTATTCATCAGTTCCATGAATGCTGTCGGCGCATTAGTCAATCCGAACGGCATAACCAAAACTTGTAGTGATCGTACCTTGTCCTAAAGGCCATTTGCAATATCTTATTTCTTTACTCTTAACTGATGGTAACCAGTCCTCAAATTTATCTTCGAGAAGTAACATGCTCCCCGATGTTGGTCAAATAAGTCATATATCCTAGGTAACGGTACTGGTTCCTTACCGTCACATGATTCCATTCTCGATAGTCGATGCACATCCTCATCGATCCATCTTTCTTTTTCACAAATAGTACCAGTGCACTCCACGGTGAAACACTCGACCATATCAATCCTTTATCCAATATCATTCGGGCTTTCATCACCGAAATAAAGCTTAATTGGGTTCTAGGATTCGATTCTTGGTGATTAAAACTCTTCTTCAGATGGTAATCTGAAGTAAACTTCTTTCTTAACGCAGTCTATCTTGGCATGGTAAGCATCTAACCAATCTATCCCCAAGATGATATCAATTTCATTCATTTCTAACTCGGTAAGATCAACCTTGAGTTCTCTTTCTCCTATTTTCAAAGGACAACACTTATATGCATATGAAATAGGAATTGACTCTCTCGTCGGAGTATCTATGACCAGAGGTAATTCTAATGCCTCAGGTTCCAAGTTAAATTTCTTTACCAAACAAGTACTAATAATTGAATGCGTAGCGCCAGAATCAAATAATGCATACACATTACTAGCATAGAGTTGAATTGTATTTTCAACAAAATCATTGGTGGCTCTTGCGTCCTTGACCATCATGGTAACGCTCCTACCAGTTCTTTTATCATCTTTTCTCCTTGAGCAATTCCAGCTTCCTTTGGTTCTGGGTATTTCCACTACGGATGTCCCATCTTTGTCACAATTGTAACATTTCTTTCCCTTATACCAGCATTCATCAGTCTTGTGCTTCCCCTCGCACACTTGACATTTCTCAGTAGTTCCTCGCCCTTGGGCATCAATTTTGTTCCCATCCTTGCGATTATCGGAATTCTTATTCTGGTACTTGCTTGCATTACCTTCTTTCCACGGTTCTTATCCGTAGCTTTCCTTTTGTTACCGGTCTCATCTTGGTCCCAGCTTCCAGTTTCCAGTGGCACTTTTCGGTCCACTAGCTTCTTTAATAAGTAATAATAACTATAATATTTAGTTTAACTAACTCACTACATATACATACATAGCTGTCTGGCTAGTTAATACTTTACGGTTCTGCCTCAAAAGACTGACTTTGGTTCTATATTTCCGTCTCAACAGACGATAATTAAATATTTTTTTTTCGTCTCAACAGACTATATTTAACTTTCTTATCTCCGTCTCAACAGACTAGATTTTAACTTTTGAAGATTTTTTGTTTCTAAAACACTTTAATAGTTCTTCTTGTTAACCTACGAGTTATTCTTGACTCCTTGGTTTGGTTAACTAAGCTTTCTATTTTAGGCAACTTTCCTAAAATAGTAACTTTCATACTTTCTACTTTATACTTTCTATTTTAGGTACTTTCCTAAAATAGGAACTTCTATACTTTCTATTTTACACTTTCTATTTTAGGTACTTTCCTAAAATAGGAGCTTCTATACTTTCTGTTTTAGGCACTCTCCTAAAATAGTAATTTCTACACTTTCTATTTTAGGTACTTTCCTAAAATAGTAATTTCTATATTTTCTACTTTAGGCATTTTCCTAAAATAGTAATTTTCTAAATTTAGTATCTTCCTAAATTTAGTAACCTTCCCCCCTTTGGGACATTTAAGGAAAATCTGACTTCTTATAGGTTTGTTACTTGGATAATTGTCCGTCTCAAAAGATTTTAACCTTTTCCTTTTAATCATCGTTTCATTAGATCCTTGGTCGTTTCAATAGTCCACTTATCAAATACCGGTCGTTTCACTAGACCCAATACTTAATTACACTCGACCATTTCAATAGGCCGTTCATCTTTTCACATTGGTCGTTTCAGCAGACCAATCATTGCTCTCACTTGGCCATTTCAATCAGCCAAATACTTTTCACACATGGTCTTTTCACTCGACCAACTTTCTCGTTCTAGGTTAGCACACATGCTTAACACTTAAGAACAAAACCCAAACAATTCCTCAAAATACTCAAATATTATCATTGCATTAGACTCTTTAAATCAAACAAAATATCTGGAGTTCGTTTAGAACTAACTACTCATTTTCTCTACTCATAAGCAGCTCAACGTCCCATTTTTCAATCGTGAAACAACACCTTCCTAGGTCTTCCCCTAGGTCTTCCACTAGGTACCTTTGGTGTCTTTTTAGAACCTCTTGGTCTTCCTCTAGACCTTCTTATTGACTCTAACTCTTGATCATCATCTTCAATTTCAATTGGAATAGCTTCACTACTCCCAATCTCTTCAGCTTGTACCTCGAGTATCTCTACCTTAGGAACGTCATCCTCTATTACCTCGATAACTGCCTCGTCTTCCTCTATAGGTACTTTTGACTCTTCTAGATCATAGTACCAGCCAAAACTCAAAGAATATCTCCTGATCATCTCCTATAATCAAGACAGACCATCATTAGTATATTTTCAATACATAATATTTATATACTTAAAATAAATATGCTTTAATCTTCCAAAGCAACGAGTAAGTTATTCCTTTAACTTTTCCACTTAGCCTACCTCGCTCACATAATAATTCTAGAGCAAGGCATGACTTAAATCTAAGTTCAGGGTTGCCTTCATTCTAGAAATTTCTTAGAACTAAGGTTCCCTAAGGCTAAAGGTATTCTTCCCATGATACCTAAAACCATTTCTTCCCATAAGACCTAAAATCGGAGCTCTGCTACCAACTGTAACGACCCCGAATTTCCATAATTTAAATAATCCATAAACATGAATAATAAAATATCCCAAAACGGATCCACAAGGTAACTTAATTCAAACCATTACATAAGTGCGAAAAAATCAGATGTAACGGCTAAGTACAATTACTAGTACTACTAAAAGTTCTGAAATCCGGAATCATTAAATAATTAATTTATTCTATTCAACTGCTCCGTCTCTTCTTGATGACGGTTCTCCTCCTTTCTAATCCGATCCTGGGGGAAAAAGAAAATGAAGGAATGAGCGAACAATGCCCAGTAAGTTCATACGTGGTCTCATCGGTACAATGAGGAGACGACTAGAATGAACGAATTCAAAAATTATATTCAAGGATAGGTTATATACAAACATATAAGTGTATATTTCATAACAAAGAAAGTGTGGCAACTACAATTTTTGTTATACTTTCAGCCTTCCGTCAATTCCATGGGTTATACCCTACATTGAGTATTCCCAACAACGAACACCTACATTGATGTCGTGTTTTCATAATACATGCTTTTCATTAAGCATAAATTTCATGGGTTATACCCTACATTGAGTATTCCCATATCGATCACCTACATTGATGTCGATTTTCCGTTATACTTACTTTTCATTAAGCATAGTATAACATAACTAGCATACTAGTCAATACATACAGTGCATTCATAGGTACAAGAACACACATAGCAATTTCAATATTTGCAGATATTCCATGAACAAGAACATATCATAGAATAAAAAATTTTCAATGACGATACATTTCGTAAGAGTATTTTAAAAATTACTATCAGCCACAGATAGCATTCACGTTTTGAAAAGACTCGATGGAGTTTCCAAACGAAATTGATATACAAGAGTACTTAGGATCATAATTCCTTACCTTAGCTTTGCTTCCTTCCTCGAGCAATGCTTTTACGCGAAATCTACAATCACGTAATAACATATCTTAGGTACAAGTAATCTTTTATTACTTCTTATGCACCTATACTTCCTTTCCTTAGTTAACCTATGAGTTACTCTTAGACTCACCTTAATTGGTTAACTAACTTTCTATTTTTTTAGGAACTTTCCTAATTTAGCAGTTTCTTACTTTAGAAACTTTCTTCTTATAAATCTTTCCTCAAGAGGACACTTGGTTTCATTCCTTTCAATGGAAGTCTAATTCCTTGATAGCTTTCTAATTACGGTCCCTCTTCTCTTTTTGGGTAACCCTCTTTAATTAGAAAGTTTCCTTCTTTGGAAGTTTTCAATTTCGAATCCTACTATTTTAGGAATCTAAGTCTTTTAGTATTCTTTTTAATACTAAAGTGTTATTTTTCTTCTTTCTCTTTTATATAACTTCTTTAAAGTCTTTGGTCTTCCCTTAAATTTCAAAGGTTCCTTTAGGTTTTCCTTAATCTCAATAGAGTCCTTTAACTTTCCAAATTTTACAAAATAGTCCCTCATTTTTGAAAAATTGCAAAACAGTCCCTCAACTTTTGGAAAATTACAAAACAGTCCCTCAACTTTTGGAAAATTACAAAACAGTCCCTCAACTGTTGGAAAATTACAAAACAGTCCCTCAACTTTTGGAAAATTACAAGACAGTCCCTCTACTTTTGAAAAATTACAAAACAGTCCTTCAATTTTAGAGTAATTACAAAACAGTCCTCTGACTTTTAAAAATTACAGAACAGTCCCTCAGAACTTTTGAACTTTTCAGTGCAGCCCTAAAGTTAACTGTCCAGTGGAGAATTTAACTGAAAATCAGAATTTAATCCTTCCAGCTTTGTAAACTTTTCAGTTTGGTCCCTTTTCCGTTTGAAAACTAACTGTGCTTTATCAAAATAGGTCAAACACTTAACGGTTTAAACAAAAACAAAACCAAAACCTACTTAGGCCATTCTAGAATCCATAGGGATTCAAAAACATGATTTTTGTTCTTCTTTTTATTTTCCAAACATTTGATAACTCATTTAATTCATATACTCTTTAATAAAAATCCTTTTTATCATATTAATTGTGTTTTATTTAATTCCAAAACAATATGAACTAGGGTTAGGGTTACATCATTATAACCGACAATTCCCCATTAATCAAACCCTTAATTTATACATTAAACACTAAGATTAAACCATTAAAACTCTAAGAATAATTAAACCTAGAATTAAATAGTTTTAAGATTTCAAAAATTCATAACTAATTCAATTTAATTCCAAATTGAATGAAATAAAAACTAGGGTTTAGGGTATTATCTTACCTTGATTTTGATGAAGAAACAATGGCCAAAGAAGATCAAAATCAGGCTATCACCTCCCTCTCAAGCTTCGGCCGCCGCCCCTCCTCTCCTAGGGTTTAATTTTTTTCTTTTTCTTGATTAATGAAGGATTATGATAAAAATGAATGAGGGGGTTTATTATTTATATTCTAGGCTTTCACCTCCTTGGGCCCCTTTAACCTCCTAAGCCCAACTTAGCCCACTTGACTTAAATTATTAATTTGGTCCATTTAATTAAACCCAAATCCAAATTAAATGAGGAGTATTATTTATTTATTATTCTAATTAAATAATACTAAAAAAAAAAAATTCAAAATTTTTCGGGTCTTTACAACTACTCTCAAAGTTGGTAAGAAAATATTGTTCCCCCATCATTCCACGCTGTTGACGATTATGGGGGGGGGGGTTCCACGTGGCAATGTCTTAGTCACTTATTGTCTTCCAGTCACACTTGTCGCCTGGCGACAATCCCTCCAAAGGAATAATGCACATATAATCGCCTACTCTAACCTCCACACTTGGCGCATAAAGACCAAAAACACTAGGTTGCTTCTCGCCACCTAGGCTTCCCACTACCAGAAAAAGGTCGTTTAGCGACGAAAATTTCCGTCGCTAAAATTAAATTTCCGTCGCTAAAAATAATCATCGGCGGTCATTTTAATTTAATTTTTATTACAGCGACGAAAATTTCCGCCGCTGAAATTAATTTATTTTAATTAATTTTTATTTCAGCGACGGAATTTCCGCCGCTATAATCAAAAATTAAATTAAAATTAATTGATATAGCGGCGGAAATTTCCGTCGCTGTAAAAAAAATTAATTGAAATAAATTAATTTCAGCGACGGAAATTTCCGTCGCTGATTCTGAAATAAATTAAAAAAAATAATTTAAAATATCAATAAACCAAAATTTTTTGTACCTGATATAACATTTCAATTTATAAAACTAAAACTATAAAAACTAAAAATCAAATATCAGCGTACCAAATAAAAACTAAATATCACCGTACCAATTCGGGAGGGGGAGAGGGGGGAGGGGCTCCCGCGGGTACCAAATGTCTCAAATGTTTACAAACAAGTATAAATTAGTACAAAAATGTCTAAAAAAGTCCGCAATCAACTCGGGGGATGTTGGAAATTACCCTGGGAGTCCTGGCCGATATGAGCCATCAACAGCGCCAATATTCTTTGAGTCTCTGCATGACGCCGATCATTCTCCTCCTGCATCTGCATCTGAACCGCCAAAGCCTCCGCAAGCTTTGCCCGCTCGCGTCTCTCCTCCTCCAACGCAGCCTCCAGAGCGTCAACCCTCGGATCATGAAACGTGGGCAGGGCAACATTTCGCCGACGGCCGGTCGACGTCGACGGGCATTGCCGCCCGTAATCCCCCATCCCTAACACTCGGGCTCCTCTCTTTGGATGTCCCTCAGAGGTGAACGAGTGCCAAACATCAGGCACGAAGGGGACGGGCTCGCCGAGAGGCATTCCTTCGGGAACAACGGTGGCTTGATATGCAGTCTGTCAAAATAAAACAAACAATTATAATCATATACACAATGTAAGGTACATAAATAAATTTACATATTCAAAATCAAGTCATTTAATGATAGTTTACTTACAAAGGCATTAGCAGAGCGATCGTCAACCCATTGCGAAGGTTGATCGGGCGCTGTAGGATTCCGAAGATGGGTGCTAGCGTAACCATCCACAAAACTGATATTCTGGCCATGCTCCCTTTCCTATAAATAAAATAAGCGAGATTATTACTTTGAAATTGTATAAATTCAACATTTAAACTGATTTAAAAGCATGCATACACTACATTTACACTAAAACCATAGATTTCATAGCATCAACATGGCTCCCAGCTAACATATGTACATAAACCTATTTAAAAGCATCCATACACTACTACATTTAAACTAACATACATACCATGCGGTCGTGATGCTTGGCGACCGTGAGCGTCCCCATGGTATGCATCGCCGCCGACCCCGAGGAGCCTGCTCTATTGGCCTTGGCCTGATTGGATATAGCCTTCGCCGCATCCGACCCCCAATATTCGCAAAATTGACGAAACACCTCCTCGGTCATCCAAGTAGGTGTCGAGGGCTGTTGTCCCGCCGCGAGCCGATTAGTATAATAATTTCTCTTCGTGGTACCTATAAAAATATGAATATCTCGTAAACATATAATGATGACATTATAAAATTAAAAGAGTATAATCATTGTTAATTAAACTAATTAAGGATAGATAAATATGTTACCAATAAAATCCCTAAATAGCTTGTGAGCCTGTATATCGAAAACATATCTAGCCGTCGCCTCGTCGATTTCCGGTGCCTAATAATATTTATCCTACAACATATAATGATAACATTACAAAACAAAAGAGTATAATCATTATTAATTATAACATTTTAATAACTGAAATTACCCGATCTTTTTCGCGCGCGGGCGGGGGGCGCGGAAAAGGCGGTTGTCTTTCGCGGAGGGGTTGGTGTCTGAGACCTCGCTTCATGGGAAGGAAAAAATGAGGAGTCGCCACGCGGTTTTTGTATTTTGAGCCCAAACGTTGAGAAACGGCTTTTGTGAAAAGGTGTCGTTTTTATTGGTAGCAAAAATTTAGGAAAAGGCTTTTGAAAACGGGGATCATTTTTATTGGCAGCAAAAACGAGTAAAAGGCTTTTAGTACCAGAGATTGTTAGGTTCGGAGGTCAGGTTACGTTTCGGGTAGAGTATTACGAGATCGCCCGAAACGCCTCGCATGACGAGTCTTTCTACCTTTCTCGAAATCGTGTGTGTGTTTTGAAATGGGGGCTTGAATGACAAGCTTAATCTTGGTTTGAATGTCAAACGTTGATTAGGTGACTTTGTTTGAAAAGACGAGCGTTTGAATGACAAACGTCGGTTTTGAGTTGAAAAGGGCGTTTGCGTGGCAAACGTCGATTTTGAGTTTGAAATGAGCGTTTGCGTGGCAAACGTCGATTTTGAGTTTGAAATGAGCGTTTGCGTGGCAAACGTCGGTTTTGAGACGGAAATGAGCGTTTGCATGGCAAACGTCGGTTTTGAGACGGAAATGAGCGTTTGCGTGGCAAACGTCGGTTTTGAGACGGAAATGAGCGTTTGCGTGGCAAACGTCGGTTTTGAGCCGTGCGAGTCATTGTTAACGATTTTTACGGGAAAAATGCGTATTAAATGATTTTAAGTGTCAAATGGCGGCTTTTAGTTTGAAAGATGAGCGTTTGAATGACAAACGTCATTTTGCGCATTTTGAAAGAGAGTTCGACGGACGAACTCCGGTTTTGAACCGGGCATTACATTGTTAACGATTTTACGGGAAAAATGCGTATTAAATGATATGCGATCAACGAATCGGGTTGCGACTCGGACTTTGAAAAGTAAATACTATCACGATCCAAACGGGTCGGACTTGTAAATGACAGTATTTAAAGCAGTGTCAACGGAATCAAACGATCCGGAATCGTAAATGACGATCGACGAGGCCAATCGGCTCGGAATTGTAAATGACGATCGACGAGCCAAACGACTCGGAATTGTAAAGTACGATCAACGAGCCAAACAGCTCGGAATTGTAAAGTTGCATGAAAGTAAAGGACGTTCGACGGATCAAACAATCCGGAATTGTAAATGACGATCAACGAGCCAAACGACTCGGAATTGTAAATGACGATCGACGGATCAAACGATCCGGAATTGGTAAATGACATAAAAGTAAACGGAACGGGGTCGGAACGCCGTTTTAACCTGAGATTACTTCTCTTACGGGAAGAGAAGAGGATCAGGGACTAAAACGTATCGGACCCCGTTAGACGGTGACGTCTACATTTTAAGAGTGAGAGAGGGAGCTACCTATGGCTAGGGTCGGCTCCTTTGGCTCGGTGGACGTATACGGGATATGAAAAGGTGTTTCGGAAGTGTTTGGGCAGAGTCTTCCATTTTATTTGGTGCTTAGAAACCTAGGGATTTGGGCAGCGTTTCGACTTGTGTCGGTTTAGCTTGAGGATCAGAATCTACCGACGAGTAGCACGAGGGCCCTCGAAGAGTAGAGAATTCCGCCGACAAGTAGCACGAGGGCCCCCGAAGAGCGGAAGAAAGACAAGCCTTGTTTGCTTGGGGTGAAGAGGGAGTGAAAATTTGGTGTGTGAAAATGTGAGGAAGAGGTGAGTATTTATAGAATGAAAAACATGGTGGAGGGGGGAAATACTTGGGGGGTAAGTTTTCTTTACTTAGCATGGTGGGTTAATTTGCTTAACCTGATGGGTTTCAGCTGCAGAAAGAGTCCGGCCGGACCTCTCTTGCATTTGGGGGGTATTTTGGTCATTTGGCCTGGAATTTGACACGTCTTTCTAAGCTGCAGAAAGAGTCCGGCCGGACTATACCTGAAATTGGCTATATTTCCTGATTTGAATAAGTTACATGCGTAGATCTTGTTCTCGCGTTCGATTTGATATGTGGTGGGCCCAAAACGGAGTTCGTATGAGAGAGTTATGACCTCCGGAAGGTCGAGACGCTCGAAAACGGGAAATCGAATCCCGGAAGACCCCGAAAAGTACGTTTTTCGGGGAAAGCGGTACTTTTACGTGTGATAACGTGTGTTGAGTATGCTTTGATGTCGGGATGTACGGGGCAGTCCCGGGATGTCTCGTTGACTCGAGAACGGGGAACTTAACGGGTTCCGGTTAACTTTTAACGGATTTTGACGATCCGGATTTGGGTACTTACAGTTAGCCCCTCGGCGTCGTCACTTTCGAAGGAAGTGGGGTCGTCGAAAAAGATAAGGATCCAAATCGGGGGATGCCTTATGGAGAGACCTGGGCGGTCAAATGGCTGGACCCTTAGCGAAAGGATTCCTACGTATCCCGAGCGGGAATCAAGCCGATCGTAGTTCACGGATGTGAGGGAAATTAGTAGGGGCCTCGACCTGTGGGGAATGATTAGGAGGAGTTCGTCCTGAGAGAGACTGTTTTGGAGGTGTCTAAACCTGAGGGAGACTATTTGAAGGCGTCTGAACCTAAGTGAGACCATTGCGAGGCATCTGAACCTGAATGGAGACTATTGTGAGGCGTCTGAACCTAAGTGAGACCATTGCGAGGCATCTGAACCTAAGTGAGACCATTGCGAGGCATCCGAACCTGAATGGAGACTATTGTGAGGCGTCTGAACCTAAGTGAGACCATTGCGAGGCATCCGAACCTGAATGGAGACTATTGTGAGGCGTCTGAACCTAAGTGAGACCATTGCGAGGCATCCGAACCGGAATGGAGACTATTGTGAGGCGTCTGAACCTAAGTGAGACCATTGCGAGGCATACGAACCTGAATGGAGACTAATGTGAGGCGTCTGAACCTAAGTGAGACCATTGCGAGGCATCCGAACCTGAATGGAGACTATTGTGAGGCGTCTGAACCTAAGTGAGACCATTGCGAGGCATCCGAACCTGAATGGAGACTATTGTGAGGCGTATAAACCTAAGTGAGACCATTGCGAGGCATCCGAACCTGAATGGAGACTATTGTGAGGCGTCTGAACCTAAGTGAGACCATTGCGAGGCATCCGAACCTGAATGGAGACTATTGTGAGGCGTCTGAACCTAAGTGAGACCATTGCGAGGCATCCGAACCTGAATGGAGACTATTGTGAGGCGTCTGAACCTAAGATTTCTGAAACTTACGAGGGCGTGGTTGAACTTCACGAGGGAGATGAGTGAATCTCACGAGGGAGATGGGTGAATCTCACGAGGGAGATGACTGAATCTCACGAGGGAGACGGGAGAATCTCACGAGGGAGATGGGTGAATCTCACGAGGGAGATGACTGAATCTCACGAGGGAGATGGGAGAATCTCACGAGGGAGATGGGTGAATCTCACGAGGGAGATGACTGAATCTCACGAGGGAGATGGGTGAATCTCACGAGGGAGATGGGTGAATCTCACGAGGGAGATGGGTGAATCTCACGAGGGAGACGGGCTGAATCTCACGAGGGAGATGGGTGAATCTCACGAGGGAGATGGGTGAATCTCACGAGGGAGATGGTTCGAATCTCACGAGGGAGATGGGTGAATCTCACGAGGAGATGGGTGAATCTCACGAGGAGATGGTGAATTCTCACGAGGGAGAATAATAGAAAAGAATCTCACGAGGAGATGACGAGATGCAAAATCTCGGGGAAGGATCTCGCAGGGAGATGGGTGAATCTCACGAGAGAGATGGTTTTGAAAGTCCCGGGTTTGACGGAAATGGTTTTGAAGGTTCCGAGTTCGACGGAAATGGTTTTGAAGGTTCCGAGTTCGACGGAAATGGTCTTGAAGGTTCCGGGTTCGACGGAAATGGTTTTGAAAGTTCCGAGTTCGACGGAAATGGTGTTTGGGCTTACGATGATGGCCGAAGAGGGATTGTTGTGCGGGCTTACCTTGATGGCCGCTGAAGTGGGATTGTTGTGCGGGCTTACCTTGATGGCCGGGGAGAATTGTTGCAAGGCGTTCGTGCCTTGGGGTTCGGGCTTATTGCGGCTGCCGAAGGAGAATTGTTGCAAGGCGTTCGTGCCTTGGGGTTCGGGCTTATTGCGGCTGCCGAAGGAGAATTGTTGCAAGGCGTTCGTGCCTTGGGGTTCGGGCTTATTGCGGCTGCCGAAGGAGAAATGTTGCAAGGCGTTCGTGCCTTGGGGTTCGGGCTTATTGCGGCTGTCGAAGGAGAAATGTTGCAAGGCGTTCGTGCCTTGGGGTTCGGGCTTATTGCGGCTGCCGAGGAAGTGAACGTTGGTGAAAACCCATGGGAATTTTGACGTCAGGAGACGAAATTGTGATTTGATGTCCGAAGACAGGAGTGAGCGTTTGAATGTCAAACGTCAACTGGGAATATAACGTCTGGAGACGGAATTGTAACTGGAATGTCCGGAGACATGATTGAGCGTTTGAATGTCAAACGTCAACTGGGAATTTAACGTCTGGAGACAGAATTGTAACTGGAATGTCCGGGGACATGATTGAGCGTTTAAATGTCAAACGTCAACTGGGAATTTAATGTCTGGAGACGAGATTGTGATTTGATGTCGAAGAACAGTGAGCGTTTGAATGTCAAACGTCGGTTTGGGGTGGAAATGAGCGTTTGAATGTCAAACGTCAACTTGGGATGTAAATGAGCGTTTGAATGTCAAACGTCGACTTGAGAAGGAAGTGAGCGTTTGAATGTCAAACGTCGACTGGGGATTGAGAATTTAACGTCTGGAGACGAGCGTTAGTGAGGACTAACTGAGAATTTAACGTCTGGAGACGAGCGTTAGTGAAAACTAACTGGGACTTGACCTCGGGAGGGGGTCGGTTGATGTGTCCACTACCAAGAGTAGGGGAGATGACGAGAGGTGAAATCTCGGGAGAGGATCTCACGAGGGAGAATAATAGGAAAGGGTCTCACGAGGAGATGGCGAGATGCGAAATCTCGGGAAGGAATCTCACGGGGAGATAGCGAGATGTAGGATCTCGAAAAGGAATCTCACGAGGAGATAGCGAGATGTAGGATCTAGAAAAGGAATCTCACGGGGAGATAGCGAGATGCAGAATCTCGGAAAGAAATCTCACGGGGAGATGGCGAGATGCGGAATCTCGGGAAGGAATCTCACGGGGAGATAGCGAGATGCGGAATCTCGGAAAGGAATCTCACGGGGAGATGGCGAGATGCGGAATCTCGGAAAGGAATCTCACGGGGAGATAGCGAGATGCAGAATCTCGGAAAGGAATCTCACGGGGAGATAGCGAGATGCGGAATCTCGGAAAGGAATCTCACGAGGAGATGGCGAGATGCGGAATCTCGGGAAGGAATCTCACGGGGAGATGGCGAGATGTAGAATCTCAGGAAAGGAATCTCACGAGGAGATAGCGAGATGTAGAATCTCGAAAAGGAATCTCACGAGGAGATGGCGAGATGCGAAATCTCAGGAAAGGAATCTCACGAGGAGATGGCGAGATGCGGAATCTCGGAAAGGAATCTCACGGGGAGATAGCGAGATGCAGAATCTCGAAAAGGAATCTCACGGGGAGATAGCGAGATGTAGAATCTCGGAAAGGAATCTCACGAGGAGATGGCGAGATGCAGAATCTCGGAAGGAATCTCACGGGGAGATGGCGAGATGCAGAATCTCGGGAAGGAATCTCACGGGGAGATAGCGAGATGCAAAATCTCGGAAAGGAATCTCACGAGGAGATGGCGAGATGCGGAATCTCGGGAAGGAATCTCACGGGGAGATGGCGAGATGTAGAATCTCGGAAAGGAATCTCACGAGGAGATAGCGAGATGCAGAATCTCGGAAAGGAATCTCACGGGGAGATAGCGAGATGCAGAATCTCGGAAAGGAATCTCACGGGGAGATAGCGAGATGCAGAATCTCGGAAGGAATCTCACGGGGAGATGGCGAGATGCGGAATCTCAGGAAAGGAATCTCACGAGGAGATGACGAGATGCGGAATCTCGGAAAGGAATCTCACGAGGAGATGGCGAGATGCGAAATCTCAGAAAGGAATCTCACAGGGAGATGGCGAGATGCAGAATCTTGGGAAGGAATCTCACGGGGAGATAGCGAGATGCAAAATCTCGGAAAGGAATCTCACGGGGAGATAGCGAGATGCAGAATCTCGGAAGGAATCTCACGAGGAGATGGCGAGATGCGAAATCTCGGAAAGGAATCTCACGGGGAGATGGCGAGATGCAGAATCTCGGAAAGGAATCTCACGGGGAGATGGCGAGATGCGGAATCTCGGAAAGGAATCTCACGGGGAGATAGCGAGATGTAGAATCTCAGAAGGAATCTCACAGGGAGATGGCGAGATGCAGAATCTCGGAAAGGAATCTCACGAGGAGATGGCGAGATGCGGAATCTCGGAAAGGAATCTCACGGGGAGATAGCGAGATGCAGAATCTCGGAAAGGAATCTCACGGGGAGATAGCGAGAAAGAATCTCACGAGGAGATAACGAGATGCAAGATCTCAAAAAGGAATCTCACGAGGAGATAGCGAGATGTAGAATCTCGAAAATGAATCTCACGAGGAGATGGCGAGATGTAGAATCTCGAAAAGGAATCTCACGAGGAGATGGCGAGATGCGGAATCTCGAGAAGGAATCTCACGAGGAGATGGAGAGATGCGGAATCTCGAGAAGGAATCTCACGGGGAGATAGCGAGATGCAGAATCTCGGAAAGGAATCTCACGGGGAGATAGCGAGATGTAGAATCTCAAAAAGGAATCTCACGGGGAGATAGCGAGAAAGAATCTCACGAGGAGATAACGAGATGCAAGATCTCGGGGAAGGATCTCGCAGGGAGATGACGAAAAGATCTCACGAGGGAGAATAACGAGAAAGGATCTCACGAGGAGATAACGGGAGAGGATCTTATGAAAAGATGGGTAATCTCTCTAAGAGATGGGTAATCTCACGAAAAGATGGGTAATCTCACGAAAAGATGGGTAATCTCTCTAAGAGATGGGTAATCTCACGAAAAGATGGGTAATCTCACGAAAAGATGGGTAATCTTACGAAAAGATCGATAATCTCTCTAGAAGATGGGTAATCTCACGAAAAGATGGGTAATCTCACGAAAAGATGGGTAATCTCTCTAGAAGATGGGTAATCTCACGAAAAGATGGGTAATCTCTCTAAGAGATGGGTAATCTCACGAAAAGATGGGTAATCTTTCTAGCAGATGGATAATCGCTTTCTCGTCTTCATCAGCTCCTCTGTCAGTTCCCTCAGTTACATTTGTCGGTTCCTTTGACGAAGTAGTGGGTGAGGTCGAAACTGTAAGGTCGGAGGTTGGGTATGCCTTTGTAGGTTCCCCTTTTGCGGCTGCTGCCTTGGTGCGGGCGAGCCTGTTGTTTTTCCTGATGTCAGTTGTTGTTGGCACATAACCGAGCCTACTGGATCGTGGTGTGGTCCTTGACTTTGATGACTTGGTGTTGGCCTTGTAACCTTTTGCGAGCCCCGGATCACAGGATGAAGTTCATGAGTTTCATCATCTTCATGGCAGGAGGGATTTTGTCCCAAAATAGTGGAAGGTCCACATTGCATATTTGGATATTGGAGGTCTCCAGTGTGAATCCAGTTAATGCCATATCTTCATCGTGCTTGATTGGAATGCCGTTGGTGTTGGTCGCTTTGGTGGTGACGCTGTCGCCGTAGACTGTGGTTAGCTCGTTGCCTTGCATGAACATGACACATTGGTGAAGGGTGGATACCACACCATTCATTTGATGCGGCCGAGGTCGCCCCAAGATGGGCTGTGAAAGTGATTGGAATGTCCAACACTCGGAATTCGGTGGGGATCATCCGCTTGCCGAACCGGATGTTTAGAGTAGCGATCCAGAAGCTGTGCGGGAAGTAGAATCGTAGGCCTTGGCAGTGTGGGTGAAGGCTTCAAATGCGTGAGGGTGACGATGATGTTGTCGATCATACGGATTACTTCTTCTCGGAGTTGCGTCCATGGGGACCATGGTGCGGGCCAAACTTTCCTTTAGTTTGAGCTTGTGAGGGTATGAAGAGGTGGCAGAGACTAAAGGGAAATGTTCGCACGAGTGCTTGAGGTAGTGAGGATCGGGTCCTCCAACATTTGAGAGGTAGAGGTTTTGGTGGTGCCTCTAGATTGCTTTGAGGTTTGATGAGTTGAACTTTGGTTTATCCTTACGGGGATTATGCTTCTTGTTAGCGATAAGGTTGCCGAGATTGGAGACTTTCTTGTGTCTGATGCACAGCTGTGGTGTCAGCAGGATATTTTCGCTTTCCACCCCTGTAGGTTACGAAAGGCTGTCTTTGTTTGAAGGAAGGGAAGACTTCTTTGGAAAAGCGCCCTTCAATGCTACGTTGCCCGAGGTGTCATGAGGATTCGATTACGTCGAAGCCGTATCGAGAAGCCCCAATTACGATTAAGACCATAATGGCGAAAGATGCTTCGACAAGCCCCGATGTCGAAACTCAAGGTAGACCCTTGGGATGAAAAAAACTCTCTTTGCATGGCAAAGCCCCGATCTGAAGAAATGACTTGGTGAAGCCCCAGTTTGAAGGAATCGGCCGGTCATCTGTGGGGATTCTAGAGTGAATCGATGCGGCCCAATCTGAGTTGAACTCCATGTGGCTGACGAGGCAACCGTCCTTGATTTTTTTCGATTGGTCAACTAAAGTGTATAAGAGGAATGGCTTGTAATGTATACGCGCAAGGACGTATTTTAGAGAAGTGGGAACGAATCCCGATTTTATGTGGATGCCTAGTTTAATGCAGGCACCAAAACTCGCTTTGGGTTTGACTCTTTTGGGAGAGTATGAGCGTAGAGAGGTTTGGAAGCGAGTGTATGGAAGCTCTTGCTTGTGACGAAAGACAGTGTTTAGCTCTAATTTTCCTATTATCGTAGAAAAAGAAGACTTGTCGAGACATCTGAAAACATGTTTTATCCATAATGATCACAAGATTGCTTTAAACCCTTTGTTAATGTTCAGGTTGTTCAACCATTAATCCCGATATGAACAAATGTCTTGATTAACCGTGAGAAGAAAGTCAAGCGATGTCGCGGATCAAAGTTAGGCTGTGTGTGAAAGAAAGGTACGTGTATAGGGAAGGTCATTGATGAGACCGGGTTCATGGGATTTGTATGTGTTTAGCTATGGACCGTTTTTGTTTGCCTAGGTTCTCCTCGGTGTAAGGAGCTCAGTCGCCGTAGTTCTGGCGGAACGGTGCTTGGCTCTGGGAAAAAGGGTATGAACATTTGTGGTCCCTTTGGTGAAAAGGCTCGGATGGGATGTTTGGATGATGAGGTACGGGCCTCGAGGTGATTCCTTGACAAGTCATTGTTGACGGCTTCTTCGTTGATTCCATTGCTTCTTGATCAGCGTCTTTCACCGGGGGAGAAAGAATTCGAATGTAGCGTAAGGGCTTATGATGTGTTTTTGCCTTTGCTTTGACCGCTCCATTGTTATCGACAACCTCCATTCTTCGAGCTTTAACTTTGTTTGCCCATCTGTCAAGCTTGTGATTGGCGGTGCTGGGTCCTTCGCCTCACTTTTTTTTTTAAGTTCTCGCTTTGAACTTTTCTCTCTCTTTTTTTTTTCTTTTTTTCTTTTTGAAGTTCTTGTTTGAACTTTTCTCTCTCTTTTTTTTTCTTTGAAGTTCTTGTTTGAACTTTTCTCTCTCTCTTTTTTTTTCTTTTTGAAGCTCTTGAGGACGAAGGCATGCTCCTGCTTGAACTTTCTCGATGTGCACGAGGGCGAAGGCGAGCTCCGAGGTTGTTGTCGACATGGGGTCAATCTTTCGATGTTGAGTGACCTTTTGTTGTTCCTTGATATTGCCGCCGTCGTTGACTTGGTCAAGGTGATGGTGGGGATGTGTTTTGGGAAGTGTGTGGCTTGATGGAGGCCTTTGTGGGGTAAGGAAAGTGTATGGGGAGGGCACCAATTGACTTTCTCATACCGATTAATCAGAACATTAGTTATTTCCAGAGATTATGTGTTGAGCAATGCAAGTGATCATTTAGGATATAACCATTTCATTAGTTGTAATGTAGGTGTGCAAATAATGTCTCAAGTCTAGCAAGAAGAGAAAAAGACACTTATTTATAGAAAATTTAAGATTATCTACAATGTCAGGCGGACTTGATTGAAACGAGGAAAGTACTAGAACCTACGAAGGTTGACGAAAAGACAATTGACAAATCTCGAGGATAGGTAGCCCCTACTCTAGGCTGCTCTTTTGTTCTTTGGTGCCGGGGACGCTCAAGCTTTCCATCTTCTATTAGATCTTGAATTGCTCTCCTCGGGAGCGTGCGGTTGTCGGTTATATGGCCCGTGATGCGAGTGGAAAGCACAATGCTTGGTTACATCCCGATTAGCATCGGAGGATTTGGGTAGTAATTTTCCATGGCTTCGAGGAGACCTTGCTTCTTTACACTATCAAATACCTCGCTCAAAGGCATTCCAAAATTATCATAGTGTCGTCGTTGTCTCGGGGGACCACCGCTTCTTTGTAGTACTTCATTCTGAATGTAATGGACTGTTCCGGCAACCTCCCTCCTTTTGTCTGGGGAAGATATTAGATTGGGCGGGGCTGCCTCGTAGTGATGAGAAGAGGCTGGACTCGGAGCCGGATTTTCTTTCAAGTCTTTCTCGAGCCAGGAACTGCGTTGACCATGGCTCGGAGATGCAGGAAGAAGTGGTGGCTGATGAGCATTCTGATGGATGGCCTCAAGCAGGACTTGAAGATTCGCATCTGTTCGTCTTTGGAAATAGGTTCCATGATTTCGGAAAGTTTCCAGCTCCATCTTTTGTAGAACTCCCCAACACTTTCGTCGCATACATTCGGTGGTGATTAAGTCTTCACGACTTGTTTCCCATTCCGGAGTTGGACCGGTACCGTTCAAGGAAGATGTTCTTGTCGATCGATCCAAGTATGACGATCTTCGGGCTTGACCCTTAGGAACCACCGTAACGCCGAACTCTTGAGAGTGTCTTGGAAATGGTCGGCCATTTCTTTGGAGGGTTGCTCCTTTTGCTCTCATGCCGATAACATAAGTGTCAACATGTGTTTGAGGACATTCGGTTCCGTCGAATCGGTCCATCTCGGCATTACGAACTTAGGCAGGAGAGGCGTGACCATTCCGGATATGTGGATTTGAGCGTTTCCTTCTTCAAATTGCTCATGCGGCTTTGAGTCTTTCATCTGCTCGACCATCCAGGCCAAGGTTGGGTCCAAGTGGTGGACTTTGAGGCTCGGCGCGGGTGCTACCACGTGAGCGGTAGTGATTGGCGGTAGAAGGCTTGATATATGTGAATATATGGGGGCCTTTTTTCTCAAGCCTGTATCGGGGTTTGTCCCGGTGTTTTAGGGATTCGTGTATAGGCAGACTGAACCCGGGAGGGTATTGAAGGATATTGGCATCATGCGAGATGGTCAGCTGCGGCCGGTTATATTGAGTGATGGGAGTAGTGCAGGCACGGCCGTATATGACAGGGTTGCCCTGAGAGGTGGCAACATGAAGCCTTGGTCGGCTGTTTCCTTGGTTCGAAGGAATCCCGTAAGTTGGCGGGGGAGGAACCTGGTTGAAGGTTTGAGGAGTTGATCGGGAGGGTTCGTCGTCCTCGATCAGAACAAAAGTACCGTCTGGCTGGGGGATAGCTGCTATACCTCGCTCATTCAGAAGCTGTACCACGAAATTCTGCTGATCTTCTTTCTGCCTTTTGTGAACCTCACGAGGCTCGAATGGCTTCTTCCAGTGTCATATCTATTATCGGTGGCGGGGTTCCGTTCCCGTCACGATTTCTGGCGAGTCGACATATTGGAGAGTGCAGGCGAGGAACCGAAGAAGCGTGCGATCTTTGCCGTAGCTGTAATTTTACGGCGGCGGCCGAATTTACGGACCACTTTTCATTCTTTGCGGGGAACGAAAGGTATGGCTTAGATTTCGGAAGGGGTATTTGGATCAAGGCTTTAAGGCTCGTGCAATGTGAATTTACCACTTAAGTCTACTTTAAAACACGTTTTCTCCTAATCCTAACTGAGTGGAAAAGATTGGACCTTGAATGGTTGAGATCGAAAATTGGACCGTGAAAGGCCGAGATTTAAAGTTTGAAATCGGACCGTGAGGTCTCGATTGGGGATTGGACCGCGAAGGTCACGGATTGGAGAATCGGACCAGAGGGTCGGGTCACTTTTGAGATCGGACCGCGAGGTCTCGATTGGAGATGGAGATCGGACCGCGAAGGTCGGGATTCACTTTTGAGATCGGACCGCGAAGGTCTCGATTGGAGATCGGAGATCGGACCGCGAAGGTCGGGATCGATTTTTTTTTGAGATCGGACCGCGAAGGTCTCGATTGGAGATCAGAGATCAGACCGCGAAGGTCGGGATCGACTTTTGAGATCGGACCACGAAGGTCTCGATTGGAGATCGGAGATCGGACCGCGAAGGTCGGGATCGACTTTTGAGATCGGACGGCGAAGGTCGGGATCGACTTTTGAGATCGGAGCGCGAAGGTCTCGATTGGAGATCAGAGAACGGACCGCGAAGGTCGGGATCGACTTTTGAGATCGGACCGCGAAGTTCAGGATTGGAGATCAGAGATCGGACCGCGAAGGTCGGGATCGACTTTTGAGATCGGACCGCGAAGGTCGGGATAGGAGATCAGAGATCGGACCGCGAAGGTCGGGATCGACTTTTGAGATCGGACCGCGAAGGTCGGGATTGGAGATCAGAGATCGGACCGCGAAGGTCGGGATCGACTTTTGAGATCGGACCGCGAAGGTCGGGATTGGAGATAGAAGATCGGAGCGCGAAGGTCGGGATCGACTTTTGAGATCGGACCGCGAAGGTCTCGATTGGAGATCAGAGAGCGGACCGCGAAGGTCAGGATCGACTTTTGAGATCGGACCGCGAAGGTCTCGATTGGAGATCGGAGATCGGACCGCGAAGGTCGGGATTAACTTTTGAGATCGGACCGCGAAGGTCTCGATTGGAGATCAGAGAGCGGACCGCGAAGGCCAGGATTGACTTTTGAGATCGGACCGCGAAGGTCACGATTGGAGATCAGAGAACGGACCGCGAAGGTCGGGATTCACTATTGAGATCGGACCGCGAAGGTCTCGATTGGAGATCAGAGAACGGACCGCGAAGGTCGGGATCGACTTTTGAGATCGGACCGCGAAGGTCGGGATTGGAGATCGAAGATCGGACCGCGAAGGTCGGGATCGACCTTTGAGATCGGACCGCGAAGGTCGGGATTTGAGATCGAAGATCGGACCGCGAAGGTCAGGATAGACTTTTTGAGATCGGACCGCGAAGGTCTCGATTGGAGATCGGAGATCGGACCGCGAAGGTCGGGATCGACTTTTGAGATCGGACCGTGAAGGTCTCGATTTGAGTTATGAGATCGGACCGTGAGAGGCCTCGATTGAGGGTTGGACCACGAAGTCACGATTTGAGATTTGAAATCGGACCGTGAGGGTCGCGATTGAGGAGTGGACCGCGAAGGTCACGATTTGAGATTTGAAATCGGACCGTGAGGGTCGCGATTGAGGAGTGGACCGCGAAGGTCATGATTTGCGATTTGAAATCGGATCGTGAGGGTCTCGATTGAGGGTTGGACCGCAAAGGTCTCAATTTTAGATTTGAAATTGGACCGTGAGGGTCGCGATTGAGAGTTGGACCGCTAGGGGTCGAGACATGAGATATCGGACCACGTAAGGTCGCGATTGAGAGTAGGACCGCGAGGGGTCGAGATATGAGATATCGGACCACGGAAGGTCGCGATTGAGAGTAGGACCGCGAGGGATCAAGATATGAGATATCGGACCACGGAAGGTCGCGATTGTAAGTAAGACCGCGAGGGGTCGAGATATGATATATCGGACCACGGAAGGTCGCGATTGAAAGTTGGACCGCGAGGGTCAAGATTTGAGATTTGAAATCGGACCATGAGGGTCGCGATTGAGGATTGAACCGCGAAGGTCGCGATTGAAAGTTGGACCGCGAGGTCGAGATTGGGCGCGAAGGTCACGATTTGAGATTTGAAATCGGACCGTGAGGGTCGCGATTGAGGAGTGGACCGCGAAGGTCACGATTTGCGATTTGAAATCGGACCGTGAGGGTCGCGATTGAGAGTTGGACCGCTAGGGGTCGAGACATGAGATATCGGACCACGGAAGGTCGCGATTGAGAGTAGGACCGCGAGGTCAAGATATGAATATCGGACCATGGAAGGTCGCGATTGAGAGTAGGACCGCGAAGGTCAAGATATGAGATATCGGACCACGGAAGGTCGCGGTGAAGTAGATCGCGAGGGGTCGAGATATGATATATCGGACCACGGAAGGTCGCGATTGAAAGTTGGACCGCGAGGGTCGAGATTTGAGATTTGAAATCGGACCGTGAGGGTCGCGATTGAGGATTGGACCGCGAAGGTCGCAATTGAAAGTTGGACCGCGAGGGTCGAGATTGAGGAGTGGACCGCGAAGGTCACGATTTGAGATTTGAAATCGGACCGTGAGGGTCGCGATTGAGGAGTGGACCGCGAAGGTCACGATTATTGATTTGAAATCGGACCGTGAAGGTCTCGATTGAGGGTTGGACCGCGAAGGTCTCAATTTGAGATTTGAAATCGGACCGTGAGGGTCGCGATTGAGAGTTGGACCGCTAGGGGTCGAGACTCGAGATATCGGACCACGGAAGGTCGCGATTGAGAGTAGGACCGCGAAGGTCACTATTTTAAAGATTCCCGAGATGGGGCCATGCAATTGTTGTTTAAGTTTACTGAAAACACATTTTTCTCAGAGTCCTAAAAGGTTGGAAAAGAGCGTGTCTTCTTTTTCGCAACTAACCCTAGAGCTCTAATCAGTGGATCTCGTCACTACGCTTATAAGCCCCTCGTTTCCATTTGTAGATCATCTTCTCGGGACGGACAATCCCGGCGAGGTCCTATAAGGCAAGCGAGTTCCACCGACAAACGAAAAGTGAACTTAAGGCTAGGCGATCACGCAAACTTCCAACGTATGTGACGCCTTGCGGGCCACGGTGAAGTCAACGTCCTTAAGTTAAGGCGGGGATCGTGCCAAGAATTTCGGCATGACCTCCCACGACTCGCTTGCTCGCAAGGGACCTTAGCTTTGGCGTTGGCCAAGTTGTGGCAGCACGAAGCATACGGCGAGGTTTGGTGACATGGTGTCACATTGAACCTTCGGGTATATTTTTCGGCGAGCTCCGCGTCAAAGTCAAGTGAAGAGCTCGAGACTTCGGGTCGGGACCGACCTTCGGTCTCAACCTCTCAAGCTTGACTCGGGGCGAGGCCCGCGTAAAACATACACTTAGGCTTTATGACACGAGCTAAGCCAAAAACCAACCGGGGTCTTGGACAAAGTGTGACACAAAGAGTGCATGGCTTACACGGGCTAGGATGGGATGTTTGGGACGAACCCGTGCGCCCGAAAGGTGTCAGCGAGACCAATCGGAGTGCAACCGATAAGGCCATCCCGAGTTAGGGGTTGTAGTGTGCGGTGTACCGAGGCGGCAAGTGCACGTGAAGTGCGGTGTTAGAGGCGGCAAGTGCGCGTAGTGTGCGGTCACTAAAATTCTTTTACGAGTAAAAGCAGAGATTTTTCGAATGTGTCTTAAAGAATTTATGATGCACAGTTCAAAAGACAGCATGAAAATCAAACATGAATGGGAATGCACAAACATGGTAAGATTTTGAAAAGTTGACAATGTAATGCCTTTGAAAAAACCGTTCGAGGTTTAAAGTAACACACACACGAAAACGAGGAAGGGTAAACGAAAGTTTGACCCACGGAAGGCTTTTTAGAAAACATCGGCAGTTTTGAAAAAGTATCTTATCCCCCGGAGTCGCCAATCGAAATTACCCGATCTTTTCGCGCGGGGCGCGGAAAAGGCGGTTGTATTTCGCGGAGGGGTTGGTGTCTGAGACCTCGCTTCATGGGAAGGAAAAAATGAGGAGTCGCCACGCGGTTTTTGTATTTTGAGCCCAAACGTTGAGAAACGGCTTTTGTGAAAAGGTGTCGTTTTTATTGGTAGCAAAAACTTAGGAAAAGGCTTTTGAAAACGGGGATCATTTTTATTGGCAGCAAAAACGAGTAAAAGGCTTTTAGTACCAGAGATTGTTAGGTTCGGAGGTCAGGTTACGTTTCGGGTAGAGTATTACGAGATCGCCCGAAACGCCTCGCATGACGAGTCTTTCTACCTTTCTCGAAATCGTGTGTGTGTGTGTGTGTTTTGAAATGGGGGCTTGAATGACAAGCTTAATCTTGGTTTGAATGTCAAACGTTGATTAGGTGACTTTGTTTGAAAAGACGAGCGTTTGAATGACAAACGTCGGTTTTGAGTTGAAAAGGGCGTTTGCGTGGCAAACGTCGATTTTGAGTTTGAAATGAGCGTTTGCGTGGCAAACGTCGATTTTGAGTTTGAAATGAGCATTTGCGTGGCAAACGTCGGTTTTGAGACGGAAATGAGCGTTTGCGTGGCAAACGTCGGTTTTGATACGAAAACGAGCGTTTGCGTGGCAAACGTCTATTTTGAGATTTGAAATGAGCGTTTGCGTGGCAAACGTCGGATTTTGAGTTTGAAAAGGAGTTGAGTCTTTGAACCGTGCGAGTCATTGTTAACGATTTTTACGGGAAAAATGCGTATTAAATGATTTTAAGTGTCAAATGGCGGCTTTTATTTTGAAAGATGAGCGTTTGAATGACAAACGTCATTTTGCGCGTTTTGAAAGAGAGTTCGACGGACGAACTCCGGTTTTGAACCGGGCATTACATTGTTAACGATTTTACGGGAAAAACGTATTAAATGATTTGCGATCAACGAATCGGGTTGCGACTCGGACTTTGAAAAGTAAATACTATCACGATCCAAACGGGTCGGACTTTGTAAATGACAGTATTTAAAGTGCGGTATCAACAGAATCAAACGATCCGGAATCGTAAATGACGATCAACGAGGCCAATCGGCTCAGAATTGTAAATGATGATCGACGAGTCAAACGACTCGGAATTGTAAATGACGATCAACGAGCCAAACGGCTCGGAATTGTAAAGTTGCATGAAAGTAAGGACGTTCGACGGATCAAACAATCCGGAATTGTAAATGACGATCAACGAGCCAAACGACTCGGAATTGTAAATGACGATCGACGGATCAAACGATCCGGAATTGGTAAATGACATAAAAGTAAACGGAACGGGGTCGGAACGCCGTTTTAACCTGAGATTACTTCTCTTACGGGAAGAGAAGAGGATCAGGGACTAAAACGTATCGGACCCCGTTAGACGGTGACGTCTACATTTTTAGAGTGAGAGAGGGAGCTACCTATGGCTAGGGTCGGCTCCTTTGGCTCGGTGGACGTATACGGGATATGAAAAGGTGTTTCGGAAGTGTTTGGGCAGAGTCTTCCCTTTTATTTGGTGCTTAGAAACCTAGGGATTTGGGCAGCGTTTCGACTTGTGTCGGTTTAGCTTGAGGATCAGAATCTACCGACAAGTAGCACGAGGGCCCCCGAAGAGTAGAGAATTCCGCCGACAAGTAGCACGAGGGCCCCCGAAGAGCGGAAGAAAGACAAGCCTTGTTTGCTTGGGGTGAAGAGGGAGTGAAAATTTGGTGTGTGAAAATGTGAGGAAGAGGTGAGTATTTATAGAATGAAAAACATGGTGGAGGGGGGAAATACTTGGGGGGTAAGTTTTCTTTACTTAGCATGGTGGGTTACTTTGCTTAACCTGATGGGTTTCAGCTGCAGAAAGAGTCCGGCCGGACCTCTCTTGCATTTGGGGGGTATTTTGGTCATTTGGCCTGGAATTTGACACGTCTTTCTAAGCTGCAGAAAGAGTCCGGCCGGACTATACCTGAAATTGGCTATATTTCCTGATTTGAATAAGTTACATGCGTAGATCTTGTTCTCGCGTTCGATTTGATATGTGGTGGGCCCAAAACGGAGTTCGTATGAGAGAGTTATGACCTCCGGAAGGTCGAGACGCTCGAAAACGGGAAATCGAATCCCGGAAGACCCCGAAAAGTACGTTTTTCGGGGAAAGCGGTACTTTTACGTGTGATAACGTGTGTTGAGTACGCTTTGATATCGGGATGTACGGGGCAGTCCCGGGATGTCTCGTTGACTCGAGAACGGGGAACTTAACGGGTTCCGGTTAACTTTTAACGGATTTTGACGATCCGGATTTGGGTACTTACAATAAAAAACTAACATTTAAGTTTTAAATAAAAACCATTAACACATTACCTTAAACTCCTCCCACGCATCCTCCTTCTGCCTCGGTGGCAATGATTTCCAGTTGGGCCAATACTCGGTCATTTTCCGAGACCGCCAGTATTGCCCGATCTTAGTCCCTGTGGTAGGGTATCCCCCTACAAACCTGTCAAGTATATTTATACAATAACATTTTAACTTAAATAATGAATTATATATAAAACAAAAAGGAACCAACTTATATCAAATTAATGAAGAGTTACTTACTGGTCATAATGTGATGATATCCGGACATATATCCTTCCCTCAGAATCGACAGTAGTCTGAGTATCGGCCCCAGAGGTGGAGCTAGTACTACTGCGTGAAGGGTCGACATCATCAGTACCGGACCGGGACGGTTGCGTCCCAGTAATAGATGTGTAGATGGGCTTAGTCTTCTTACCCTTACCCTTTCTACTAGAACTCATATCTGTATTACAGTAAAAATATTAAAATATACAACGTTAACAATAGGAAACAATATATTCACAATACATCTAAAACTTTAAAGTTCTAATAATCTAAAGCATTCACAATACATATAAATCTTTAAACTATTAATAATATAAAGCATTCACAATACATATAAAACTTTAAAGTTCTAATAATCTAAAGCATTCACAATATATATAAAACGACGGATATTAATAATAATCTAAAGCATTCACAATACATATAAAACTTTAAAGTTCTAATAATCTAAAGCATTCACAATACATATAAAACTTTAAACTATTAATAATCTAAAGCATTCACAATACATATAAAACTTTAAAGTTCTAATAATCTAAAGCATTCACAATACAGTTTTAAACTTTAAACTATTATTAATCTTCGTCCCCATCATCATCACTGGACTCTGAATTACTACAAAACTCGAGTTCTTCATCTTCGTCTTCGGACTCTGATGAATCAAACTCTGGATCCTCTTCCTCTTCCTCTTCCTCTTCCTCTTCCTCTTCCTCTTCCTCTTCCTCTTCCTCTTCCTCTTCCTCTGATTCATCAATATCAATGTGCGCGAGATGACCTGAACAAGGCGGAGGAGTTGGCAAATTCACTGGTAAGATATCCTCCTCGGGTTCATCAACATTTTGAGGAATATGAGTGACATCATCTAATGGATGATTAGCTGATGAAACGTTAGGTGGCACTGGCATTTCATTCTCTTGATAGGGTGTTTCTAATGACGACTCTGTAGTTGTCGACGAGGGTAGGTTGTCAATCATGCTCCTAGCCTTGGTCATCCAGACAGCCCACCATCCGTCGGGTCGCGGACGAGGGTAGGGAGTCATGTATACCTGTTGTGCTTGAGATGCTAAGATGAAGACGTCGTCGCCATTATGTCTGGACTAGTCCTTTACATCGATGAGGTCAAATATGGCATGCTTCTTAACACCTCGCACAGCATCTTGCCAATCACAATTGAACAAGACAACACTGTTTCTACCCAAATACTCCACCTCGACTACTTCTTTCAGAACGCCATAATAATCAAGGTTTCCTTTAAGCTTCACACCGCTATTCCACGTCAATTTAGAGCCCCCGTAAGCTTTGGTATGAAACACATAGCCATTCACGAAATAACCGTTGTATAAATGAACGTTCAAGTATGGAGATGATGCTAAATGTCTTAACCTTGCATCTTTGGCATCACCCGGATGTTCAGCTATCTATAAGACAATATTGTAACCAATTTAATACAATTTTAAGATTGAATGTTTAAAGAAGTGAATAGAATAAATTTGAATGAAACGAAATATTTACATATTTCCTTAGCTAGTTTGGAAATTCTCTTTCTGTCCTAGTTGCGATGAGTTCTGAAGATAAATCATGAGCTAAATCTTCAAACATTCTGCAATAGGGTTAAACAAGGCATTTCATATGCAGGTAATTAAACATGCATAATTTAATCGACGAGGCGTAAACATAACATCAATGACTTACTTGATATATTCCCCAACCTCGTCGCAGTTAAGAAGAACATACGTTTCGACCGCGACAAACTCTTTAGCGGTTAACGTACGCGTACCAACCCGTTTGCCGAGGAACCGACTAGGGGATGAAAATACAGAGATGTTTCCCTTAAACGGACAACCACCATCGTAATTGCGGCCAACCCTAGTCAATCTCGTATCAACATCAGGAGGAAAATATGTTCCGACAAAGGCAACAATCTCATCTATAATAACAACCTCTGAAATTGAGGCCTCGACCATGGCCCTATTGCTCATCTTCTTTTTCAATTGGCCTAGATACCTAAAAGTCATTCGTAGATTAAAACATAAATAATGTTAAAGAAGGTATATTGTTAACGCTCAAATTATTTAGAAATAGAATAAATTCAATTACCTCTCAAATGGATACATCCATCTGTATTGAACTGGACCACCGACTCTAGCTTCGTATGCCAAGTGGACCCTATATACTATACCATATACCCTATACACTATACCCTATACACTATACCCTATACCCTATGCACTATACCCTATACCCTATACCCTATATACTATACCATATACCCTATACACTATACATATATACCATATACCCTATATACACTATACCCTATACCCATACTTATACACTATACCCTATACATACCACTATGCACATACCCTATACTATACCATATACCCTATACCCTATACCCTATACACTATACCCTATACTTATACCACATACACTATACCCTATACCTATATCTATACTTATACCCTATACACTATACCCTATACCCTATACCCTATACCCTATACACTATACCCTATACCCTATATACTATACCATATACCCTAAACCCTAAACCCTAACCCCTAAACCCTATATCCTATACCCTATACCCTATACCCTATACACTATACCCTATACCCTATACACTATACCCTATACACTATACCCTATATTCTATACCCTATGGTTATGGTTTAGGGTTTAGGGGTTATGGTTTAGGGTTTAGGGTTTAGGGGTTAGGGGTTAGGGTTTAGGATTTAGGATTTAGGGTTTAGGGTTTAGGGTTTAGGGTTTAGGGTTTAGGGGTTAGAGGTTAGGGGTTAGGGTTTAGGGTTTAGGGGTTAGGGGTTAGGGGTTAGGGTTTAGGGTTTAGGTGTTAGGGTTTAGGGTTTAGGGTTTAGGGGTTAGGGTTTAGGGTTTAGGGTTTAGGGTTTAGGGTTTAGGGATTAGGGTTTAAGGGTTAGGGGTTAGGGTTTAGGGTTTAGGGTTTAGGGGTTAGGGTTTAGGGTTTAGGGGTTAGGGTTTAGGGTTTAGGGATTAAGGTTTAGGGGTTAGGGATTAAGGTTTAGGGTTTAGGGGTTAGGGTTTAGGGTATAGTGTATAAGGTATAGGATATAGTGTATATGGTATAGGGTATGTGTATAGGGTATTGGGTATAGTGTATAGGGTATAGGGTATATGGTATAGTGTATAGGGTATAGTATATAGGGTATAGGGTATAGTGTATAGGGTATAGGGTATAGGGTATAGGGTATATATAGGGTATATGGTATAGTGTATAGGGTATAGTGTATAGGGTATAGGATATAGGGTATAGGATATAGTGTATAGGGTATAGTATATAGGGTATAGTGTATAGGGTATAGGGTTTAGGGTTTAGGGTTTAGGTTTTAGGGTTTAAGGTTTAGGGGTTATGGGTTAGGGGTTAGGGTGTAGTTAAATATTTTAATGTTTTTTAGTTTGTTATTTTGTTAATTAGTTCTAAAAATAATAAAAAAATACATTTTATTATCAGCGACGGAATATTTCCGTCGCTAATAAATTAAAAAAAATTAATTAGTCAGCGACGGAAATATTCCGTCGGTGTAATATTTCAAAAAAAAATAAAAAATATTTTATTTTCACCGTCGGAATATTTCCGACGCTGATAAATTAAAAAAAAATAATTATTTAGCGGCGGAAATTTTCCGTCGGTGTAATATTTCAAAAAAAAATAAAAAATATTTTATTTTCACCGTCGGAATATTTCCGACGCTAATAAATTAATAAAATTAATTTATCAGCGACGGAATATTCCGTCGTTGTAATATATCAAAAAAATAAAAAATATTTTATTTTCACCGAGGGAATATTTCCGCCGCTGATCAATAAAAAAAAAAAATAAATAAAAAAAAATATTTTCACCGGCGGAATAATTCCGTCGCTGATAAAGAAATTGCGGCGAAATATTTCGTCGGTAAATCAAGCGCCAAAATAGTGGCGGTAATTAAACGAATATTCGAGGAATATTCGAGGAATATTCGTTTTAGTGTCGGAATCTAGCGTCGGAATTAAATTTCGTCGCTAAATTTGACGCCAAAATTATTCCGCCGCTAAATCTTAATTTCCGCCGCTAAATAGCGACGGAATGCTTCTGTCGCTATTTTTTTCGTCGCTAAAACACCTGTTTCTGGTAGTGTCCCGCCTATGGCATATTCTTGCTCCCACCCACGCTCTTGTCGCATACTGCAAAATCTCGCCGCTTAAAGAAAAATACAACTTACCATTTACTTCATTGTTATTTATCCTCCTTAGCACGTGTGGCCCATCCTAGATTACTTGGCCCACTAAGCCCATTGAACCCATTGTACTGTTCAAGCCCAATCCTTATCCCATAATCACTTCAGTAGCCCTCAATTTCGAGACCTGGATTATTCATGTTCCAGGCGAGAAATTTTACGCTACTCATCGCTTCCCGCCAATTTACAACCCTTCCCGCAAGATGTCTGGCCAAGCTGACATCTGTAAGCCACGTGTCATGCTCTCAGACAGTTCAGCTGACAGACGGCTATGATGTGACATTCGAAAAGACCTTTTTGAAATTCGAAATCATAAAATGGGGGGAATTTTAAAATTTTGGGGGCCAATTAACTTTTGCTGTTCCCCAAAAACCCCTACGAATTCCTTTCATATAAATAACCTCCCCCTTCCTCCTTCTACCCTTTTTCGTCTTCCTGATCTGAGAGCCCCCTAGCGATTTCCAGCCACCGTAGAGCTTCCTCCGGCGAACCTGGTACCCCTCTTCCTTCCAGTTTTCTTCCTTTCAGCAGCCTGATCCTTACTCTTTCCTTGAATTTCCTCCATAAACACCTACTTCTTAGCATGATTCCTCCATCTAATCATCCTGGAAAGTAAAACCCTTGGTTGTACTCTAGACATTCCGGCGAACTTACAGTCAATATTTGATTTCATCAACGACCCTTCATATTTTCCAGGTAATTTCTTTGATTTTTAATTTTCCTTTGTTTTCTTCAAGTTTTTGTTTCTCGCCATGGCTAGATTTAAGAATTGCCTTAGACAAATTAGATATGGCCAATGCCAGAAAACTGGAGGCATTTATTATTTAACTAGGGGTATTTGGGCGAGAATCCCGCGAGACGACTTGGTGAATTGTCTAAGAATTAATAGGGTAGATCCCGCCATAATTGCCGCCATAGAAGTTAGGGGTAAATGTTTTCTTCACTTTTCAGCCCCCATGTCCACAACATTTTTCACTCCCCACGAGCTTTGCGAACACCTTTGTCGCTTCTACGGCCCTCCCATATACTCTGATAGCCCTGACACTGACTTTCTCGCTGCGAGATCTTTAGTTAATAGGTCTCGATATAAACAAATTGTCTCTTCTTCTGATTCAGGCGAGATGTCCCGCTCTGGAGCTCCTGGCACTTCAACCTCAACCGGTGGGAATTCAACCTTAACCAATAACCCTTCCACCTCAGCTGCGGCAGGAACCAGCCTTCCCCAAAATCCTCATATAACTCCTTACCATACCAAGTACAACATCAACCATCTTGATTACCGTATTGCCGCCTATGATGGCGAGATTTCTCTCTCTGTTATTAGGCATAGGCAAGATGGCATCGTACTTTTCCCGTCCCAACTGGATACTGGGCTCAAGATTCCCATAGATCCCTTTATTTCACTCGTTCTCTATAAGGCTCAAGCGGCAATAGCTGAGCTTCACCCAAATGCTATTAGGGTGTTAACCTGTTTTATCACCATTTGTCGCCTCTTCGGCGTGAACCTACCACTCACCTCCTTATGGATATGTTTACTGGATACCAACAAACGGACAAATAAACCCATGAACTACGCATGTCGCTAAAGTATAAAAAACCAAAAATCCTAACTCCCCTTCCCTCCAAAGTCCATAATTGACAGAATGACCCACTCTTCATAGTTTCCTGCGTTGGCTGGGCTATTCCCTCAAACCTGCAAGGTATCCATCCAAAGATTGACAAGAAATCGGCTTTGGATGAGGATGAGAAACGCTTGAAGGCGACAATGGTCCAACTTCTCGCCGACGCCAGCACCGTAGATCCTTCCCCCGCCTTATTCTCGATCCAACAGATTCTTGCTTGAGATCACTCCCTCCTTGAGTCAAGTGTGGGGCTTTCTTTTGACTTCCCGCCGGTGCTCTCGCGCGAGTTTGCCATCACCTTTACTAATTCTTGAGTACGGCCGGGAACGTCACACGGGTGACAAATTTGGTGCTGACTTGAGGCATCAGCCATTTGCGGGAATGGTCAAAACATGCTGTCCCTTGTCAATACGAGAAGTACTGACGTACGGTTTCCGCCGTTTCTACTACTTTCTTTCTTTATTTTATTACCTAACTTTTTATTACCTCTGACATTTTTCCCTTGTTTCTCAGCGACGCACAGACCAATGGATATGAACCAAAGAGGCCGGCCCAGTGGAATGTCGGAACAACAAAGCCAAGCGCTTAGCCTTGGCCAGAAATGCAAGCATAAGGGCCCAAGCTTCTGATCTCACCATCCCCATCGCAACTACTGGTGAAGGCGAAAGGATCATCACTGTAACATCTCGCAAGAGAGCTCCTGCTACCACTTTCCGCCCCCAAAAACGGCAACGCAAAGCCGCCTATGTTCCCGCCCAAGAAGGCCAAACTGATACTTTCAGCTTACTTGATGAGGAGGAAGAAGAGGAAGAGGAAG